>JARYHS010013631.1:49550899-50144916 GCA_031002005.1 Vandiemenella viatica
ACTTTTAGAATTTTTAAAATCATTAATTGAGCCAATGCCCTCAATTCGGGAGGCATTTCAGTTACTGATAAACGCTGTGACTTCAAGATTTCTAGCAATTGGAGACTCGTATACTAGCCTGCATTACCTTTTTCGAGTGTCAAAACAACCGTTTTTTTAAAACTGTTTCAGAGTTTTTGACGCATTATGCGAAGCTCTGAAAGAATGGTTAAAGATAAGATAAGAGCACCCATTTTATACTAAATTTCTTTAATGGCTATTCAATTTTCTGTTGCCTTTCTTAACGAGAACTTACTCCTTACTTAGGTAAAAGGTATTAGTTGATACTGTCATTTTGCGATTCTATAGATTCGTTGATTGGAGTTTCAAGTGATGGTGATGGAAGTGATACCATCTGAGTCTGATTATGCTGTACATTTGATACAACACAAAAAATTGGCACCTACAATTGTATTAAAAGCGACAGTTTTCGTAATCATGGCAACAAATTGTCACTGTGCCGTGCGAGCCAACTCGAACAAAGACACCCCCGTCTGTGTGCGAGCCAAGTTATACTGTGACATCACCGGAGCGCGCGCTAATAATCTATTTTTTTATAACAATAGATATAAGAAAGTTTTTTTAAAAAGTAATTTGTATTTTCCGTAATGCTAACGATGGCTTTTAATATAGAACTAGTGATCGGTCAGGGGTCGAAATTCGACCTTACTTTATTAAAATATTTAGTTTCTTTCATGGAAGAGTAATAATCATTATCTGAATTTGTTCTATTGCGTTTGCTGCGAGCATAGATATATTATATACTGTATACATTGACGTCGTTGGCTGCGAACGTGTGCCAATACGTTTTTAGCTTGTATTGTTTGGCTTAATTCCCTGCAATACCTATAAAATTAAAACGATACACTCCACGCGTGACTGTATCCTAAATTTTAGCTTGTGAACTAACCATAGCAAATGATGAAATGTATTTATCCATGGTTCATTTGAATTTAGTCCATCACACAACGATTTAAAATATTCATTTTCACTTAGGGCCGGAAAACTTCTTTAGCTTTATGACAGCATGAAGTAAATGCAGTCCTTTCACCTGCAGTGACTTCTGATTCGAAATGTTTTGCATTGTGAAACCTGCATTGTAAATTTGAAACTATAATAATTTCGTCATTTTGTGTGTTCGCTATTTAAATTTGGTCTATTATCATTTTGAATTTCACGCAAATAAGTATTCCTTCCTTTTTGTTTCTCTCTCTCTCTCTCTCCGACCTGTCAACGTTCTATATCTAGGCATAATGGAAGTAGGTGCAAATATCTGAATGGAATAAAACATCCGTAATTAAATTTCTGAAATTCAAAAATAAAAAGACCCTTAACCAAAGTTTAACCTTTTAAATAATTAAAAAACCATATAGTATCTGGCAGAATCGCTACATTGCTTTTCGAAGTGTTCCTTTTATAACTTCA
The DNA here is from genome assembly GCA_031002005.1 of Vandiemenella viatica. NCBI lineage: Eukaryota > Metazoa > Arthropoda > Insecta > Orthoptera > Morabidae > Vandiemenella > Vandiemenella viatica. The sequence goes on from JARYHS010013631.1 coordinate 49,552,364, forward strand.
AAGATTAATCTCTACTTTATGCGAGTCTTTCGTTTCACCAAAGACCACAGAGTACCTATTAATGAATGACAAATTATAGCATCAGAAATCGACAGGTTTTTAGAAAACGAAGGACATGGGCCTGACAGGTGTGTTAGCCAAGAATATGAAGGGTGTTCTACATTGGCGGGTGATATTGGGGGTTCAAATTTTTTTAAAGAGAAATAAAAAAAGCCTCGTATTTTCATTGCGAAAGCCACAGACTTAACCTGGTTGTAAATGATTTAAATCAAATTACAGAAATACGTAACACAATTAGAACCACAGAGTACATCATAAAATTTTTACGAGAAACCTTTTTACAGAGAAAGTACGTGCCAAATATTTCAGCTTTATACGAGACCCGCTGATCTAAAAAATATGTGCTTACCAGTTACAGTGCGCTGCTACGAAGTCAGAATTCATTATATGCGTTGGATTGAATACTCAGGATTATTGGAACCATGGAGGAAGGAATATATGGAGACGAAATAACGGTAAATCTGTGAAACCTCATATAAAAACTCGTCTCCTACTGCGCATGCGCCGCGGCCATAGGAATAACCCCAAAACATTGGGCTGTTTGCACTGTGTCTGCTGCTGAGAATATTTAATTTTCTAATATTCTGAAGTTTTCTATAATGCCAAGTTGTGTTGCATACGGTTGCACAAACAGACAAGATAGGAACAACCTGGAATAATGTTTCATAATTAAGTCACACTGTAATTATTGTTCTTTGAAGTGTCTGATAGGTAACTGCAACTTTAGGGCTTATCATTATAAATTTATTCATTGCCCTCAACAGGATAATGTCGTTCTCAAATATTTGTTGGTGTAGTGTATACAATGTTATTACTTTGCACACAAAAGGCTAACCTTAATATAAACAAGTATTGGAAGTCTAATTTAAGCGGGTCAAGTTTACATCGCGATACAATGAATATGGTATTCTGCATGCTTTGGTCCAGTTCAGTTTACACTGAAAGTGTACGATGAAATTAATTGTGATAATTTGTGCTGTGCGAACTATAGAACGTGATGAAGCAAAAGTTGTTGTTACCCGAAATTTAGTTCGCGATGCATTTCATGTGTATAGGTGTGTCTACATAGTTTGATTTGTAGCGACAATAGTAATGGAATGTGGGTAGGTTGAAATGCAGCCTGTACCAGAAAGGACAAGCAATTTAAAATTAGGTCGTTAGTATTTTCATAAGAACCGTGTTAGTGACAACGTGTATCACGTATCGCAGTGTATACTACTCCCATTTAAGCTTCTGACTTTTGGAGACAGCATATCTCGAGAACTAAACGAGATATCGAAACATTTTATTCCTTTCAATTTCTCTCATCGTATTATATAAGAATTTTTTTATCAAAAATGACTTTGGGGAAATTTTTCTTCGGAATTTCAATCTAAAAACACCTCACTTTTGAAACATTATATCTCGAGAACTGAGTGAGATTTCGAAAATTTTTATTATTTATTTTCGATGTTTCTCGTCGTGTTATATAAGGATCTAACACTAAATTTGACCTTGGGGAAATGTTTCTTCCGAATTTCAATCCTAAACACCTCACTTTTGAGACAGTATATCTCGAGAACTAAGCATGATACAAAAATAATAATAATAATAATTCCTTCATTTTTGATCTGTCTCGTCGCGTCAAGTTACATAATAATCTACCATAAAATTGCTGGGCCACGGTTGTCTTATGATTCCCTTGAGGTTTTTGTGCCTATTCCCCGTGTTTCCACGGCCGACTAATATGGCGGCCTACCCACCGCACTTCTCACTCCCCGGCTTCACTCCAATGCGTGGTGAATGTCCCTTGCGTCGTCTCCATATAATCCTTTCTCCATGATTGTAACCTGTTTGCCATTGCGTTACAATCAAAGACGATCGACATGTATTGATCATATTAATACAGTAATATCTGTGATAAAAGATAATCGCAGCAAACGCGGACACGGAGAGTTAAAATATTTTAAACACATCTACCAGAACTGCACCTGCCGATATGAAAGTCGGCGCATTGTATTTGTTCAACAAAGTCATTCCAATCACCCTGCTGAATCTCTAATCGATTTTTGAAAGGGATCTAATTTCATGCCTTATTTATATTCCTTGAAATTTTTTTGGATTATACATTGCGCTTTTACGCGTTTTGTTTTAAACCTAACTCTAGTTATTTAGTAAATAATCAATTATATTAAAAAATTCCGTTTTAGATCACATTACATGCCTTATAGTAAATCACGTAAGTTTGAAAAATAATCTGTTTATCTAATAAGCACTGAAACTAACACTTTATTTGCAAAGAATTACATATATAGCTAGGAGCCGGAAAAGCCCTTTCTACCTCTTCATTCGTTGGTTTGATTGAAATGATCATAAATAAAAAACTTTTTGAAAAACTTAACAACTTTCTGCACTTTTTCGAAATAATTATTTCTAGGAATCACTTCAGTATGTGGATGATCCAGTGTTACGGTCACGCTTTGTGCTTCAATTGTGGCGTCCAGGTCTTCGTGGTCTACGTCCGAGTCAAATTTGTTTCCGTGCGCTCAATTTCTATCAGTGATTTTTTTTTTGGGGGAAAGGGGGGAAGGGTATAAAACATCGACAACTGCCAATTGTGTGCTGTGTGAAAAGTACAATTGCAGGTACCACTGCAGAACGATTTTCCATGACGCTTGTTCCGACAGATCTTTTGCCGATAACATCAGATTCAATAGCAACACCAAAGCTTGTCAGTCGTTCTTTGACCAAAGAGATGCAATGATCCATGGTGCAGTTTGCTGTATTCTAAGCAAACTGATATTAAAATTTGTTTCTTTGCGGTGAACGTAATATAGGTGATTTTTTTTTTTTTTTTTTTTTTTTAATGTACACTCATTAAACACTCAACGAAAATCTTTGCCACTGTTTTATGAAATATTCAAACTGAACAATTATGTGAACTTTATGGTATTTGAAAACTATAGATCTTATAGAATTAGCAGAATTAGGAAATTGAAATACACTTTTTGAAAAGAAATATCTCAAATACAAAGAAGTACAGTTTATGACAAAAGTGTTTTAACACATCATTTATTCAATATATTTTGAAATAGCTGTCAATAGTCAAATGTTCTTTTGTATTGTTTCTACTTGTATTGTTTCTAATTGTATCTTTTTTGCGTGTGCGAGCTATTGTGGGAGCTAGTTTTGCAATAAGATGACATAACTCAAATTACAGTAATGCACACAACAAAAATAAACTGAAGTTCTTAAAAAAAACGTAAAAGAGAATGTATTTACTAATGATCACAGACGACATAAACAGACATTTGTTACCGTGAGTTAAATGTCAACTTGACGGTTACAGGTGAACGGGGCGATATAACCTGTAGAGAACGAGTCGAACCAGAAAGTGACGACAGGGAGACAAGGTGACGAAGACTGAAACATGTTTTCACCCCCATTTTACGGATTGCGGATCCGCTTAATTAGGTACTGGATCTGGCAGACTGTCAAATGATACGGGATCCCGCATTACTGGACTGCAATCCCTAGCTACATCCCAGCTAAAGTTTAAGTAAGTCATTGGTAGATTTATAAAAAAAATAATCACGAAGTTTGTACCAATGCTACAACTTAAATTTGTTTGATTATGAAGTCGCACTATAGTATACAATATGGAAGGACAAGGGTATGACAAAAGAAAATCTTAGAGAACTAAAGAGTTAAATGAGACGGAAATATCATAGAGAATCACCTAAAGCAGCGGTTTCCAAATGATGGTCCGCAGTACCCTGGGGTTCCGTGGAAGAGTTACAGGGGTTCCATGGAAGAGTCACAGGGGTTCCGTGTTCCGTCCTATAATTAATTAAATTTTCGTTGAAATGAGTCATAACCGAGCCGTCGGAAGGCTATCATTTTTCTGCCTCCGTTTGTGACGACTTACCGATGCGAGACTGGTTTTTCAGCTTATGCTTATAAAAATGAGGATCCGCCAAATAATGTATGATCAATTAGGGTTCCGTGGCCAAAAAGAAATTGGAAACCGCTGATCTAAAGTGTCTGTGTATGCTTGGTATACAAAGAAAACTTCTACAAGAAAATTGTTATAAAATTACAGACGAAGTATCTCGAAAATTATTATTAGTGTAATTATATAAATATTAATTAATTAAATTATAATTAATTAATTAAAATATAATAATAATTAATTAATTGAATATATATGTATTACATTAATAAACGTTTTTGTAGCATGTATATTATCAGGTTTCTCTTACCTGCTCCTCCCCCCCCCCCCCTGAACAAAATCCTTGCTAAGCCCTTGCTTCTCTCGCAACGTTTGAACAGTTACCGTTGGGGTTGCTTACATGATACCATAACCGCACATTTCATGCTGCAGGTAATGCCTGTTACCCACATAGACCACCAGCAGGTTTGAGTTTAAGCTTTTTGCGGTATGCAGAGGTATTATCTCGGATTCTTGTACCAGGCACGCCCGGTAAGTCACGACACTTCAAGCGGCTACCTTACCCGGCTACCCTATAGCAGTGATTCCTAAACGTTTTAGGCTATGGAATGCTTAACAAATCCCTTTCATCTTATGGAGCCCCACATAAAATGACAATAAATGAAAGACACTGCAATTTAAAATAAGAGTAAAAAACCTTTATTCAAAATATTTCAAAGTTAATGTGAAGAATGAAACTGTTTCACTGTTTTATTAATAATTGTTTTTAAGTTTGGTTTTCTATGCGCATATCTCAGGCAGTATCCAATTTCGATCTAATTTTTTTTTTTTTTTTTGTAAGTATATGTATTAGCTGAAATGCCTGTTTCACAACCATATGTTGTGACAAAATATAGCAATTTTAAAATAGCTTTTTTTTTGCATGTAACAATTTATTCATGTAACTATCTATAACTTTAAATATGTCTTCCCCGGTTGTATTGGTTTCCAAAGGTGTGCAGAGCAGCAAATCATCTTTCATAGATGTGCCGAAGGTATAGTATTTTACGAATACCTGTAATATTGATAGACCAGTAACATCTGTACTTTCATCAAGGTGCATTGCAAACGTATCAGAAGCATTCAACCTGTGTATAAGCTCATCTTCAATATGGTAGGATATTTTGTGAATTCGATCAGTACATAGTTTTGTTTGAACATTGCATTGCTTCAACTTTCTTTATCGCGTCTTCTACAAGTATGTGGCCAACTATTTGTAACATACATGGTACAATTAAATTCTCTGCAAATTTATGTAGTTTTATAGATCGAACTATCCAGTAACTTAGGAGGAAAGATGCTTCAGTAGCATTTTAGCTGTCGGTATTTGCAAATTTATACATATTGGTCAATAAGACTTCATTCTTCTCTTTGTGTTTTTCCTTTAGATTTTCGTGGTTTCTATCAAAGTGTCGTTTTAGCTTTACTGGTAACAGAGTACTGTTTACTTTTTAACAAATAAGGCAAGTAGGGGGACTAAGGTGTTTCAAGCCTGATAAGCTTCTTTGGACAACCGTAAAGAGACTCCACTCGTCCCGCGTGACGTCACAGTTTTAAGTTCTTTGCATGACGAGAAATACGAATGGACCAATGTAGGCCAAGGTCGTATGACGTCACAAGATGCCGGACCGTTAGTTCATTTGGTGGCCGCTAGGGAGCAGCATCTCCTTGGGCTCTGGACCGTTAGTTCTTTGGACGCTCATGAGATGGCGACACTGCTCGGGTTTGCGCATTCGTTAGTTCCTTGACTGGCCGCCCAGATGGCAACTCGTTCGCGGTGGGCCACATGTGTCAACACGCCCTGGTATTCGCGTTGCGAAATGTGTGCCGTGCTGGATGGCGTGCCGTTAAGCAAGCACTTTGCAGCGCGCCATGTTTGCGACACTCCGTCCCGTCTCTAAAGACCACTTTGTTAGAGAAACGTTAAGCAGTTAAAAAAAAAAAAAAAAAAAAATCGACTGCCGAGGTGCAAAGTATCCCAGTTTCCGATAGTGGCGTGGGATGTTTCATTTCTCAACGCGATAGGTATTCACCAAGCATTTAAGAGAAATATTTCAGCTATTCCTGCCTGGTGTCTGTCTGCTACTATCGTAATGCATTAGCGGTATATCAATGTGACAAGTATTTCGAAACCATGGAGTTATTCCCGACGTTCAGAAATATTAAGGTATTTCCGTTTGCCCAGCGACAAGCAGAGCCCATTATCTCTTGTAAACGCTCTGTACACAACACGGTTCAAATATTTCAGCACAGTAAAATATTTTCTTCGGTTCTGTGTAGTGATTTCGTGAAATATACTTGCATTTGATTAAGCGTAAATTATTGCAATTTTTTACTAAAAACAAAAAAGAAGTCCACATTAGCGGATATTAAAACGGCCTCTGTAGCGTTGGGGCTATAGTGCCGAAGGTCGCCAGTTCGAGTCCGGCCGTGGGCATGGGTTTTGTGATATTATTGAAAAAGCCGTTCCAACTCCTCAACGCTACGCAATTTCCACACCTAGAGAGTATGCCGCCAGCTTGACTTGTTATAATTGAATTAAAAATATGTTGTAGACGATTTAAAAGAATAAATTTTTCCTTTTAAAATACGTTAACGGTCGAAATGGAAAAAAGTCATAAACTCAGAAAATTGGAAAGATGTAAAATCGATGAAGAATTCTATGTGTACCTGTTTTCATGAAATTATTGTGATAAAGTATAGTATTACCACACATACGTTATTCCTTTCAAAATTCGTGGCCTCAAAATCCCATCAATGGGTGAAATCCTTTCATTGAGACCGGCAGACATTCACCGACGAAGATAGGGAAAACCATAAATTCCGTTCATCGAAGCAGGCAGACATTAATAATTAATTCACCGACGAAGATACGGGAAACAAACTCACTTTTGCACATCATTTTGGATTCGTTATGAACAATATAATATAGCTCACGAGTGTCACTTACATTCCGTGTATTTTAAAGGATGTATTAAATTATGTATAATGAAACAGACCGAGAACACAGACACTTTTTAAACTCAAAGAGGCATTGAAGGGGTTTACTGATGTATGTAAGTATAACCTCGATGAATTAAGAGCTCCAAACTAAAGCAAAGTTGTCGACTTAAAAAAAACAGTTTCTTTCCCTACAGACATTTCTGAAGTGAATACATGTTAATCTCTCCACTGATATCAAGCCAATCAGCCTGTAATTTTTTCAACCCTATTTCTCAACCCTACAGACTTAGTCTTTGGACAAGAGGCCAATTGAAAATATTTGCGAAATGATGAATAAAACCTTTCGCAACACCAAGGCTAGAAAAATCAAAGTTTCCAGTTTGACCATGGCAAAACTCATGGAATGCAACGAGGGAAGAAAGAATTCATATAAGCATCAGTGCGACACCTTATTTCCCTAATCTTATCTCTGATGTCACTGGTAATTTTTGCCATCAAACTCAAACATTTTCGTCTGTCTATCCAGATCAATCTATGTATCAATTCTGTTATGCTTTCGTAAGCAATCACAAACTGAGTGTCCTTAGCTGTACTCTGTCTAAAATTCCAATCAATCCCTTGTGACACATCAGTGATTGACTAGAAACAGAGAGATATACCCACCTTTAACTGTATTTTACAGCACAGCACGTATGTTGCAGGAATGAAATACCGTCTGTTAATCTTACTAATTTCACCCCTGTCGAATCGAAGTACGCCAGTCCTATGTGATAAAAATCGAGTCATGCTAAGCACAGAACATGCCTGAGACCATCGCCTGTGACCAAGATAGAGATATAGCAAATTTACCCACTCCCTTATGGAAGAAATCCAGTGCCGGCTCCTACTTATATTCTTTTACGCACTATTCCTAATTCTTTCACCAAGATCCATCGTCAACGTACCCACAGCACTTCCCCAAACCTCTTTCTGTTTTCCAATGATTCCCACTCCAACCCCTGATCAGTTACTGTCAGGGCTACCTTTTCTTCGTGCGTTAAAGTAATCCAAAAACTCAAAATTCGCAATGTCTTCTCCTAATCAGTATCAGGGATTCCAGGTACCAACATGTTCACTTAAGGTGGTTCTACTGCAGTTTCCCAGGAAAATTCCCTCTTTTTCCAGGAAATTTCTGCTATTTTTGAACCAATCAGGACCCAGGAGAGTTCTCCATTCGGTTTAAATGTTCCCATCTGACGCCAACCTTCGGATTCAGGACCAAGTATAACATTTGTTTGTAATTGTGCGCTTCGTCTAACTAACCACGATAAAATTGCTATAATGCACTGTTAGTTTCATGGCCATCAAATAAACATCATAACCCACATTTTCATAGAAGATCTCCATACATAGACAAGTATCCAAAACGTCACCATAGGTGCAGACACTAGTTCTATTAAGCCGAAGATAGCTCCCACACTTGAACTGTCGTAAAGTGTTAGGTCATTTGTATATGAAAGTGGGTTTTTGGATATCTTATCCACTCAGGCCTCATCACCTAAAGTCTAGTGCCAGATTGTGGTCATGGTCAACTTAGGCTCCATACACCACTCAGAATTATTCCACCAATATCCATTCTGACAGCATTATACTCCACATACAGCCCCCGACACTCTTCCTATCTTCCAATGACATCCAGCCCAGCTCCTTTATTATGTCACTTGTTGAATATTTTCCACTAATAAATCTAGTTGCCATCCTTTGCACCTTGCATTTGATGTACAAAAAATGTGGACTCCATACTACACTATATACAAGCAATGGTCTGACTGTGGGTTTGTACCCAAGCCCTTCGCTTCTCTGATACATCCCCTCATCACCCTCTCTGTTAAATGATTTTTATCCCGAAGTGCATGTAGTGAAAAACGTGAGGAAACACAATTCGTATGCCAACAAGTCGGCAGTAAACTGTAAAGAGCACAGTGAAATGAGAGATTGCCTAAGCCCTGAAGCAATGGTTAGAAGCACACGTTGATGGTGAGCATAATTCTATAACCATATATTTTAGACTCAAATCCACAGAGGGAATGACACACGCACACACTTGTACATTGTATACAGCGAGGTCGACAGAACTAACAGCAAGCATCACGGAAACGATGAAGTGGGGCAGAATTGCCGTTAACACTGATTAACTGGACCGAACTATCGTTACAAAAATCATCAGACAGACGAGTTAAAGTCAGGTATCACCATACTTACGCTTACATGCACAAATAGAGACACAGATACACATGTCCAAGTCTACAGAGAGTTCAGCACAACTACCAGCACCTATAATGGAAACAAAAAAGTGGTGTAGTACTCTCTTGCCTCAGTGACTGGCTGAAAAACCGAAGTCTCATTACATATCATCAGCTTCATGAGATAGAAGGTGTGCATGGTTTCACCATACATCTAAGTGTTTATACCATAAATAGTGTTCATCGCACCAAATTGATTACATTTACCATCAACATGTCTCTTCCACACCGCAACCCTTTCTACCATTCAGTAAAAAGTGACCCAAGTACCATGAGTTGCAATAGACACTTGACTATCAGACAGATATCATAACGCGCATATTCAAACTAGGTCTCAGCCACAAATCCATGCATCTCCATACACAAGCACAAACAAACATAAGTGGAGGGACAGCAAAATCATACGTCCAGACAGACGTGTTTATGGAAGGTATCACCATATTTACGCATACAGACACAGAGAGAGACGCACAAACACTCACATTTCCATGCCTACAGCGAGCTAGACACAACAACCAGCCCAATCATGGCGACGAAAAAGTGGGGTAGAACCCCCATGGCTCATAACTGACCAAAAAATCATCAGTAACATATGTTCCAGGTACCATACTCTTCACATCAACATCATCTCATTTATCTCACTACTACAGACCTCACTACCATCCAGTATCATGTGTGCTAGGTACAAAACTGCTCGACATCAGCACCACCACGTCTATCCCACACCTAAGCCTTTTCTGCCATTCAGTAACATGTACCCCTGGTACCACGAGTAGCAGTAGACATCTGGTCATCAGACAGATATCATAACTCCCATATTAATACTAGGTCTCAAACACAATTCCATATGTCACCTCACACAAGCCTAAGTGTAGGATCAGCACATCATACATCCAGACAAACGAGTTAAAGGAAGGTATCACCACATTTACGCAAAAAAATAAAAAGAACACAGAGAGAGAGACGCATACACACGTACATTTCCATGCCTATAGCGATCTCGACTTAACAACTAGCCCAATCATGGCAACGAAAAAGTGGAACCTATTTACACTGTTAGTTGCTTCCAGGGGCGTATCCAGGATTTTGTTTTTGGGGGGGGGGGCTAGGTATTGGCTTGTTTGGTTTGGGGGGGGGTGACTCGGGCAAGGAGAGAAATCTCACATTTTTCCAGAATGCAGCCCTTATAAAAACAGTAGAGCAAAAAAAAGTCCCCAAAATCGGTGTCGTCGGGGATGACCTTGGTGCTTTTGGGGGGGCTTCAGCCCCCTAGCCCCCCCCCCTGGTTTCGCCACTGGTTGCTTCATATATTAAGAAGAAAGATACCGGTTATGTGGGAAGCAATTCCCCCCCATGAAACACTCACCGCTACACTGCGGTTTCTGGCTACGGGAAGAAGCTATGAAGACCTCAGGTTTTCAACAATAATGATCTTGCAGGTGTTGGTAGGAATGGTGAGAAATTTCAGACCGTAATGTTTGTGGGCTGGGACTATTCGATGAGGTTCCTGGACAAAAAAATCCAGCACTACTATTTGCCGGAAGTACCCAACCGTTGCTCATTGTAAGGTATTCTTAAACAGCTCATTTTGGCTAGAAACAGGGTGTCATTGATGATTTTTTCTGCTATTAGCATTTGATTTGTCGGAATGGCCCGCAATTTCATGGCAACGGTTTTGCCAAAGCGATCTTCTTCAATCGGATTTATTTCAAATGCTCTTTGGCCGCAATACATGTTGACGTCACCACATCATTCATTTACAGAGGGTTTAGTGTTTTCGGGTACGTGTGGGAGTACTCGCTCTCGGGGATGGTTCATGTTAATTGTGTGAACTGGAGTCGTTGTGGGGCTGTGCTGCTGCTGTTTCCTTCCAGCTTGGCGTAGACAGCTTCTCCTTTATTTCTGTCATGATATTCCTTGCACTTCACTTCCCATGGACAGGGCTCACTTTCATATATTTTAAAAAACTCTTCCTGTACACGGAGCATCATGAAACCAAACAGTACAAACAAAACAGGGAAACAATATCGAAACACACGCAAGCACTTACAAGAAATCCTCGAGGCTGACTGAACGCAAAAAACACACGCTGAGGTTCTCACCCTTCCGTCCCGGCCTTGGAGGAAATAAGAATTGTTTTTCGGCGAGGATTTTGTCGCATGAGCGGGTCACCCAGGTGTGGTGACGGCCGCAAGGAAATGCCCACACACCTTTCAGAATCGCTGAAGGCCGGGACTACTCTGTCCACACATCGAGGATTTCCTGTACATGTGTGGCGCCATTTACCTATTCAGGTAATCCTTCCAGAAAAAGGAGACCTACAGTTTAACGAGTAATTCTAACCACGGAATGTCCTAACATTTCTAATTAACAAATCAACGCTTTACCGGAGGTAAAATTCAGTTTTAAGCCATGAAAAAGTTGCAACCGAGATCGGAATTTTAACCGGGGATCTTTCGTACCCCAATCGCACGCCGTAGCCATCTAAGACATTAAGCCAAATTTAAAAGTAATGGAAAAATATGTTTTCAAACATAATAAAATTAATGTACTTTTTTTCTATACAATGTACTTTGTTTATGCTATCCCAAAACACAAAGAAATATAGTGCTACCTGTATCACAGTTTTTGATGGATGATGAAAAGATATTTTATGAATACTTTAGAACATGGTTTTTAATTTATTTAATTTAATTTAATTGCAATGGAGCACAGGCTCCGGTGGCAATTTCCCTACACACCCATCTTCCCCCATTCCTGCACCTATCTACATTTGCCCTCTACAAATTTTATCTTTAAATTCCTTCAAAGTTTTCGGTAAATTATTCATCATTTCTCTTGGTAACTCATTCCAATCCCTGACACCCTTACCTAAAAAACAGAATCTTCCCACACCCTTGTGCCTGAAATCGAGTGCCAGCTTGTGGTCATGGTCATCTTTTCCCTTCCATGCACTACTTTTCATACCTATTGCAATATCTTTCCATGCCTCATCGCCAGTATATGCCCTGTAAACTCCCATGACCCTCCTCATCCTCCTCCTGTCTTGCAATGAATCCCATTCCAGCTCCTTTATCATATCCGTCACTGATTACATTCTGCGATAATTTCCAGAAACAAATCTAGCAGCCCTTCTTTGCACCTTCTCCAACTCCTGTATTTGATACGTAAAATGAGGGTCCCATACTACACTACCATATTCGAGCAATGGTCTCACCAAAGTTTTGTAACCCAATTCCTTGACTTCTCTCGTACATCCCCTCATCACTCTCTCCAACAAGTGCAGAACATTGAAACCTTTTCCTACCACCTGTCCTATGTGTCCTGCCCAGTTAAGTTTGTTATCAAAAGTAATTCCAAGATATTTACATTTCAAGTCTTCAGCAAGCAATTCTTTCTCCACCTTATATTCATAATTAACCTTTTGTTTTTTATTTGTGTATCTAATAAGCTGACTCTTCTTTGCATTAATCTTCATTCCATGTTTACCAACCCAATTAGATATCCTGTCCAGATCACCCTGCAACTGTTTACAATCCTCTATCGTTTTGATTCTGTTATACAGCATTATGTCATCTGCAAACAATCTAATTTCAGATAGTAAACAATCAACACAATTATTCATTAGAATAATGAATAGCAATGGTCCCAATACGCTACCCTGTGGCACACCCATTTTTACTTCCACTTCTTTTGATACTACATTTCCTACCCTAACTTTCTGTTTTCTACCTTTTAAAAATTCTTCTACCCAGCAAATGACTTTCTTATCCTTTCCAATGGTTTTTACCTTATTTACTACCATTTTATGGCTTACTCTGTCAAACGACTTAGACAGATATAGTGCTACACTATCAATTTGGCCTCCCTTGTCCATTTCATCTGAAATATCTTGCATATATCCCGCCAACTGAGATTCGCATGAATATCCTTGCCTGAAACCATGTTGCCTGCTTGAAAACCACTTACGTTCCTCACATATATTTCTGATGTGGTTGCATATCAATCTTTCCATTAATTTACCTACCACTGATGTCAAACTGATTGGCCTGTAATTATCAACTATATTTCTCACCCCTCCCTTATATACCGGTACTACTATTCCACTTTTCCAGTCCTGTGGTATGCAGCAAGTGTCTAGACTCAATTTAAATAATATTTCAAGATAAGGTACAATGTCACATCCGGCTATCTTTAAGATATCTGTAGTAATATTATCTTCACCAGCCCCTTTATTTTTTTTTCAGCTTTCTTATTTCCTTCATGATTTCCTCAGGATGGATATCAAATTTTTTACTATCGTCATTTCTAATTGTGTTGTTAAGCTCGTTCTCCGAATTAGACCCTCCTGTTTCTGATTCATTGTCCCTAATGCTTTCACTGAACCAGTTACTTAAAATCTCTGCCTCAAAGTGAGATACGCGATCTTCTAGGGGTTCACCAACTGAACTACGGGGTTCGCGAGAAGTTTTATGGTATGGCGGCTGACTGGATATCTCGAGAGTACAACACGCAACATGGTAAATTGAGACTGAAAATGAGCAAAATTGCTCCTAAAATCAAGTCAACTTGCGACAAGAAATAAGCCCATCCATAGTCCAGTGTGGCCTGACCTATATGCTTTACAAAATCGTTTGTAGGCTTTCAGAAGGTAAATAAATTTTAAATGATATCAAGTTTTAATTAATCTTACGTTATTAAGAGTACTTATAGTAAAGAGTTGTTAAAAAACACTGTATACAACTACTTGTTAATGATTTCTAAGTTAGTTTCATGTGCAAAACAAGATTTATGAACTGATGCTGGTAGAAAATTTGAGTCGTTTAGTTCTAAAAGGAAACGAGCTATCAAAAGAAACCTTGTGCTTTAATTAAAGATTTTTGTCTTAGGAGAAGCAAACATAATTTTTAAATCCCTGTGTATACCTTCAAGTCATTTATACACATTAGTTAATTATCATTAATGATTTGTCGTCTTTATGTTTTGTTAACTTTTCAACTCTTCTAATACAATATTTTAAAATTCAAAATTTATTTATTTATTACTTTTGCATTTCTCGTCAATCATAAGAAATATCTACTTTCGGTTCACATACACAAGGACAAGGGCCTCGCGAAAAATTTTCGCCCGGAGCCTCACAATGGTTAAGGCCGCCACTGCCTTCAACTAGTACTATTACATCCAATATTTTCCTGGAAACATGCGTTCTTAATGTTGTCTCATAAATACCAGACTTTCGCTGAACCCTATTTTATCCAGCCCACTGTCTCACTTCGTCACGCACATTAACTATCACGGTTTTATGTACACCATAAAGAAACGTCCTGACATAGACGAATCATTCGCTAATTTTCAAATCCTGTCGCTTTTTGATTCTATCTCGGTGTTGCGCAGCAATTTTACCACAAATAAACGTCCTCACATAGACGAATCATTACCTAATTTTCAAATCCTGTTGCTATTTGATTCTGCAGTACACGTCGCCGAAGGAGTTATTGATTTTTTTTTTTTTTAAACTGCTTAACGTCTCCTAAAACAACTAGGTCTTTAGAGACGGGAAAGGATGGGGGGCAAGGAATAGGAAGGAATTCGGCCATGGCCTTTTAAAGGAAGCATTCACCTGGAGTGATTTGGGGAAACCATGGAAAACCGAAATCTGGATGCCCGGACGGGGATTCGAACCGCCGTCCTCCCAAATGCGAGGCCAGAACGCTAGCCGTTACACCACCACGCTCGGTAGAGTTATTGAATTGAGTCCAAGTTTCACTGTCTTTGTTGCTCCTAAATAGTCCTATATTTACGACCCTAAAATTCAGATAGAATTACTAGAACCTTACATGCGAAATGTCCGTTACTGTATCGTAATGCGCATTTCACTTCCTATGAATTCCATTGATTACCAGCTTCTCTTCTTGATATTGGTGTATGTACATTTGAAGTAAGTAAATAAATGCAAATTATATGATAACATTAATAAAAAAAATGTACAAATACTAATTGCATTTTATCCAGCAACAGGATATCTGAGTTGATTAGAGATGTTATAAGTACCAATGCTGCTTCACTAATTTTGATACGCGTTGGTTACACCTAAATATCATAAATTAGGGCCAATGCGACGTATTCGGGGGAAAAGAAGTTTATAGTTTTGTGTCATCTGTGGCTATCCTTTTATCGACAGTTTCCATTTATCTCGGAAATAATAAAAATATTAGGATGATTGTGAGAAGACTAGTCGGTCCATATTCTCATGTCAGCTAGTTTGTAGGTGGACAAGAAAGCAAACGTATTTAAAGAATTATTAAGAATGAATCTGACGTAGGGAGAAATAGAATGACGTCAAGCCCCTCGAGCGGGAGCTAATCGATACTCTCACAGCGTCCGATTTACTTCTCATCCAGCTTAACACATCATGGCAGCAACAAACGCTTCTACGTAGGCATTAACATAAATTTTTCGTTCGCATGGAAAAACTAGAATACACTAAGTAAATCTACGAAAAAAGTGATGACTAGGTGCAACGTATACATTAATGTAATTTAACACCCGTTTAAAAAATTTCGCGAATTGCTTTTTATGGTAACATATAACGACGACTAAAAAACTCATAAAAACTTGCGCATTGAAATCTGTTTTTTATATAACTTCAACGTACATCTATACGACTGTTATTTCTACTTAAAATATAGGAACAACAACTTTTTATTTTTTAAAAGTTTTGTAGCTAAAGTAACATGTCACACAACCTCACAAATACTTGCAAAATCAAATCTGTCATTGTTTTTATATAACTTCAGCGTACGGTTATACGAATGCCAACTATTCTTGTGACATAGAAGAAATTTTTTTATGTTTTAATTCCCTTTCCTTCTCTAAAGCCCAGATGGCAGGCTGGTGTAATGTCGCGTTCACACTGTACCTTACAGCAAGGTAGGCAAGGTCATTCAGCAACAAAATATTAGCGACGAGGATCTTCTTGTTGCAGCCGCTCAGGGGCGGCCCTAGGGCGGTGAGAGCGGTGCGACCGCACCGGGCGCCGTCATAATGGGGGCACCGAAAATTCAGCGAGAGATCGCCTGCACAAAAAATAAATTCTATAATAACCCAACTTGCTGTTCACATATGATTTTAGCACACTAATTATCCAGAAGACTTTATACACGTATGTGCTACAGCTTAGTGCGTAGTCGTATGTCCTCATAGAATCGAATCAACTTGAGTTGCGACTCGAGTCAGCTCGACTCACTCGAATTAAAAAAATCACAACTCGTCCCACACTTGTTTCTTGTCTTTTCGGCTGTCGTCTTGGTGTTCATTTTTCAAATATGTATTTTCAAATAGTAATGCCAAATCGAGAAACTTTTTAAAAAATTACTGGTTCACCCTAAATCTGCGGATGAAGTATGTTTGTATATTGTTGCTTATTCAGCAGCAAAAACTCTTATTTGGGAAAAGAAGGATTTGATGACTGGAACTACTTATCAGAGCGTCTCAAAACTCACGAAATTTTGCTCAATTCACCAATACACCATGCTAAATTTGACTGAAGCGTTGATTCTTTTAAAGATGATGGAGCATCTCCTCCGTTTTCCGATAAGGATACTAATATCTGTTATTTTGGCAAATGTATTCAAAATGAATGAAGTTGGTAGTAAAATTTTGACGGGATAAGTTATCTAAATACTTTTCCATCATGCCGAATAACGTGATGTCAGTCACGTCGAACAATTATCTTTATTGTTGCTTTTGTTGACACTAATGAAGTTCAAGTGCGTGAGTGTTCCGCTGTTTACAACCTGGTAAGTGACTCTTAGCGGCCTGGGAACTGGTCTTACTGGCAAGTTTATCGATGATACTTTGCAAAAGATCGATTTGGATATGGAAGAATGTCGAGGCCAAAGGTATGACAATGGATCCAACAAATCAGGAGGAAACAAGGGTGTCCAAAATAGAATTCTGAACGAATATCTTACAACATTTTTTTCTCCATGTAGCTGTCACTAAATTTGATGATAGCAGGTGCCGCAAAAAACATCAATTAAATCAGTTTCCTTGTCGAATTTGTTTAAAGAATATTTGTTCTATTATCTCAATCACCAAAGTGATGGGAAGTGATATCCAAGCACTTACATTATCGCCAAAAAAACTTGCTAATCTCGTTTGGAGAATAGAGTTTCTAGTCTCACTGGAGTTCGCTATCACTAATCATCAGTTCGTGACGCCATTCTGGAAACGAATAATTCAGTTGTTTCAAGTAAATATTGTGAGCAAGTCTATGTAGACTGAAAGAGGCTTTCTGAAACGCTTCACAATTGCGGGGAAACAGCTCGGAAGTTGAGAAAAAGTACCCTGGTTATTCGTCTGCTCTGATAACTGCCAGAAAAATTGCTTTTAGACTGGGCCATATCCTATTATTAAGCCAGTCAGATCCCAAAGAAAGCAGAGATTTTTTTTTTAATACGAGGCCGTAGATGATATAGCAATAGATCCAGAAAAAATGTTACAAACAACGTGTTTTAGCATATCATCGATACGATACAATTGAGAATGAGTTAGTCACTCAGTTTACACAACTATCAAAATTTAATGATATATATTATCAAAAAAATTCTGAAAAGTCCGAATTGGAATCATCCTGTGCACATTTGGAAATAAGTTTAACTGATGGAGAAAAATGTGACATATCTGGTTGTGAGTTGGTTAGAAACTTTCTAACTGAAACTGTTGTTGAAGGGGCTTGAATCAGCAGAACCAATGAAAGTTCAACTAATGAAACAAAATGGATGGCAGGATATATTTCCGAATGTGTGTACAGCACTTCGTATTTTGCTAACCATACTTATAACTGTCGTTCAAGGAGAACAAAGTTTGCGTAAATTAAAACTTATCAAAACTTATTTACGGTAAACGCATACTCTAGATATACTGTCAGATATTGCAATTTTATCTATACAAAATAATTTTGCCAAAGGACAAAAGCGATGAAGATGGTAATCTAGATTTTTTAGTTACGATTTTATTTCCTCATTTGTTTGTTGAAAAAAATATTAAAATTATATGCGAATTTGACGTATACGTGATATGAGCATTGTGTACGCCATAATAGCTTAAATAAACCTTTTCATACATAGTGTGTTCAATATTTGCTGTTGTTTCTCATTCAAACCACTGCTATGCTTTATTAATCTTTCTGAGGTTTGAATTGTTATTAATATATAAAGACTATCTTTTGCCCGCGGCTTTGCTCGTGTGGAATTCATAAACCATTCATACATATATTCGTATTTGAATCCCACGGGAACTACTTTTTCGATCGGGATAGAAGTAGATAGCCAACAACATTATTCCAAATTTTATCTTAAGTCTTTCAGCCGTTTCGACGTGAAACAGTAAAAACATTCAAGCAAACTTTTACATTTATAATATTAGTAGGATGTAAAAAAAATATATGTTGTCTTTAATCTGTCTATAGGAACACCTTAGTCATGAATAAGCGATTCCACATTTGGGGCGCCACAATGAGATTTCGCACCACCTGAAAAATTTGCTAGGGCCGCCACTGCAGACGCTGCAGCGATCATTTTAGAAAGTGAATTACGTTTTGAACCACAGAAATTATGGATTTTGATACGTCACAGTCGTGAATGCAGTAGCTTTATGAATAGTTTATTAATGGACGATCCAAATGATTTCAATCTCGGGTACAGAAGTGAGGTTGGTTTCCTGAACTTTTAATCTAATAGTGTCTTCGAGACTCCTCTCAATTTGATAGGGCTGAAAATCAGCAAGAATGACACATTATTTACTAGAGCTATTCCAAACAGTGAATGTTTAGCTCATATTCTGCTTTTTTTGCGACAGGAGATTATGTTTTTTTAACCTTTATTGAAAATACCCAGCTAGATTTATCATTTTTCTATTAATTTCTTTGATAGTAACACCAAAAGTAATTGCCATTTTCATGAGCGCATCATACCTTTTGTTACGATTTTTGTATCCTTCTAACCTACAATCCCACAGAATATATCGAGTGCCGTAAAGCTTTCTCGTTAGTCCACTCCATCCCAGGCCGGGTGCACATTGACACGCAGTTGACGCAGGCGAGACAGCGCAGTTTTTGTGGCTCTGTCTTTTGGAGCGGAACAGCTCATATTGAGACGCAGGGCAGGGCAGCGCAGTACTGCGCCGCACGTGGACTGCGCCACGCTGAGTTCACGACACAGAAACTGTGCCACGCAGCTCACTCGTGCCGGTTTTCGCCGTAACAATTGGCTAGGCGCAAATTGAGACGCGTATGGCGCGTGTGACATGACGCGACACGAGCGGCATGAAGCGCGCGTGGGACACGCAAAGCGTGGTGGTCCGCAAATTGAGACTAAGTTTCCAAGTGGCGCGCGTACCACTCGCATCTGAAAATACACGACACGCAAAGAAAATATTTTTTATTATTAACATTTGTCGTTATTTAGAATCAGATGGTGCCGAACATGGAGTTTTACTTTATTCCTTGCTGAATAGGAAATTCAAGTAAACTAACGAGTATATTTTGTCTAAAAGGAAAAGCGGATGCGGATTAAAAATTCATCACATTTGATATTGGAGCTGTGGCCAGATTTATCAATGGAAATGTATTTGCTAGTAGTGCGTCGGGCATGAAAATAATGTAACACATGTTACTACTTCTGTCTCTTGAAAGTATACCTACGATTGCTAAGCCGATGCCGCATGTATTTTTTTTGGAGGGGGGGGGGGGGGGAGAAAGACATGGTTTTTCTTTTAACAGAAAATATACAAGGAGGCATGTAACTGAAAATTATGAACACAAAATTTTTAACGCCTGAATTTTTCTAACTCTACAAACCACGGATTCCGTCTTCGATATACTGTCTTCTTGGTTTCGAGTGTTCAGGAAACCATTTGATAGTAAAGTGGACACGGTGAAAGATATTGTAAAACCAGCTCCATTTTGAGCAACTACTTACTCTAAAATAATAACTGTAAAGATACAAGCATAGAAAAGATGTAAAATACCCGTTTCATTAGAAAACACATTAAAAATAAACTTATTAACAACAAAATCAGGGTTTTCCCAAAAAAAATTAAGACTATATATTAAGTAACATTTTATGCTTTAATCGTTATTTCACATAATTAAAATATGTAAAAGAATTTTAACTCAAATGAAATCAATGCTCAATGATTGTTGAATATAAAAAAAGAAATAAAAATATTTGGCAGAATGGGGATTTGAACCCGGGTTTGCAAAACGATAAGCATACGCCATACCAGGTACACCACGACAAAGCCTGCAAACTTAGGATAACAATTTTCTTTATAGCTAGAACTCATTTCGAAGAAATGGTTGTAATACACCCATATGGAGTATATTCGGGTGATCGATATCTATTC
Organism: Vandiemenella viatica; assembly: GCA_031002005.1. Taxonomy (NCBI): domain Eukaryota; kingdom Metazoa; phylum Arthropoda; class Insecta; order Orthoptera; family Morabidae; genus Vandiemenella; species Vandiemenella viatica. The sequence goes on from JARYHS010013631.1 coordinate 49,573,028, forward strand.
TCAACATGTCTGATGGTTTCCTAGTTAGTAGTGGTATCAGAAAATGTGAACGATACCAAACTGTTGCAGCTAACTCAATCACTGCATGAACAAGAAACTTCATCAGCTATTTTCAAAGTGAGGAGGAATTTCACTTAGTGTTTCCTCAATTGAGCAGCAGTTCCGTTTCAATGTCAATCCGTTATGATTGGAAAATAGTCACAGCATACCACACTTCATTTGAGTAAGTTTTACATTCTATAGGTTACGTGGAGTCATGTTAGAGCGAACGTTACTTTTTGATGTACAAATTAGAAAAATCCTTTCCTTAGTATGTACGATATGTATTAACGAAAAATTGTGAAATGGTTATTTGTGGAAATATGGGTAACATTAATCGTCCTTCAGATTACAATTACTTGCAGTGACACCTCAAGTCCGATTCCTCAGTTTTTTACATTTTTTGTATAATAAAGCTCTTTATGCTACATCTCTACCACTATCAAATTTTCTTTTAAAAAGGCTTAGATTAGGGGGTAACGATACCACACGGTCACAAGCGTGGCGCGAGAAACTGTGCCTCGACCACAGTGCCGCGCGACCGTGAGCAGCCGCGAGTCGCGCCGCGTAGCGTCGTGTTCCCAATGTGCGCTGTTGTATTTCATTCAATAGTTTACAAAAAAAGCGCGCTGTGCTGCGTCACGTCACACGCGCTATAGTCTACGAGTCTCAATTTGCGCCTAGCCTTATTGCGTTATTTAAAATCTTGCTTTACCATTTTCAACTATTGAACAAGTAAAGTTGATTAATGTGGTGCGTAATCACCCTGCGATTCGCAACACCAGCTATACTAAAACCATAAAAATTAATATATATATAATAGACGTGTATTTCCTTATATTTCACGTTTCAGCCACCACTACCTAGCACAGATCACTGGTGTTTGTGTGTGGTAGTAGCATGGAATTTCCTATCGTGCACAACGTTGGCCGAATGCCGATAGCTGTGCGGTGTGGGAGATATGGTGATTAAAAGTAGTCGATGCAGGGCATTTTCATGTTTCAACCAAAGACTTGTTTGTTCCTATATTTCTCTTTCCTGCACAACTACATAGCACAGACGATTGATGTTTGTGTGTGGTAGTAGCATCGAGTCACCCATCGTGCACTATGATGGTTAGATGACGGTAGCTATGGGAGTTGCGAGATGCTACCGGTGTGTAATATAGAGGTCGGCCCACATTCTCCTCTTTTATACACATGCAAGACGTCAGCTCAGAAATTAGAAATATTATATCAAAAAAATGTTCCGCTTGAGATATTATTGATTTATTAATTACTTTTATTCAATGACACTATTATATTTCGATACATTGTCTCGTAGCGTAAAGCGGCTCCTCTCGGCACATGCCGACGAGCCAGACTACTTCGCACAGCGCCTCTTGTAAAATCAGCCTCCCCGACAGCTGTGCCGGTCAGGGTCACATTTTATTACTTGATACCAAAACACTATGCTACCTCGGTTACTACACATGCTACAATCTGTGAAACTCTGTTTACATCTTATTACAATTATTTATGTTAATTGTAACCAGAATATTATTAAATACACACTATAAATACAAATTTACTTATATATTGATCAAAGAGAAAGAGAAAAAAATAAACTACTGTACAATAAACGTCAGATAAATTTCACAGAGTTTGGGAGATATGGTGGTTGATAGTGGTCGACCTGGGGCACTTTCAAATTTCGACCAAAGACGTATGTCTGAGGATGTGGGAGATAAATGGTGGTTGAAAGTGGCCGATCAAGGAAAATTTTCGTATTTCGACCAAAGACATGTGTGTCCGTATATTTTACTTTGCTGCTTCAGTTACATAGTGCAGACGACAGGTGATTGTGTGTGGTAGTGGCCTCGAGACTCTCATCGTGCACTATGTTGGTTAGATATCGGTAGCTATGGGAGTGTGGGATATATAGTGGTTGAAAGTGGGGCATTGTCATATTTCGACCAAATACTTATGTGTCCCTATATTTCACCTTGCGGCCAGAAATATTAAGTGCAGACCACGCGCGTTTATGTGTGGTCATAGCCTGGAGTCTTCCATGGTGATTGCATTTCGTTGGCTATAGCGATGTGTGAGTTTGGTGGTTGAAAGTAGTCGACCTGGGGCATTTTCGCGTTTCGACCAATGACGTGTTTGTCACTTTACCCAAAAGTACCCAGCGCAAATCACAGGGGTTTGTGTGTGGTAGTAGCATACATTCACCGAGCGTGGTGGGTGAACGGTTAACGTTCTGGCCTCGCATTTGGGAGGACGCAGGTTCGAATCTGGGCATCCAGATTTGGGTTTTCCATGGTTTCCCCAAATCACTCCAGGCGAATGCCGGGATGCTTCCTTCAAAAATGACATGACCGAATTCATTCTAATTCCTTGTCCCCAGTCCCATCCCGCTTGTAATGACCTTAGCCGTCGACGAGGCGTAAAGCAATATGTAAAAAAAAAAAAAAAAAAAAAAAAAGCATACATTCACCGATCGTGCACAACGTTGGCCGAATTTCATAACTGTATGGGTGTGGGAGATACTAGCGATTGAAAGTGGTCGATCAAGGATGTTTTCGTATTTTGACCAAAGGCATATGTTTCCGTATATTTCACTCATGGAGGAAGGAATATATGGAGACGACGCAAGTGACCTTCACCACGCACAGGAGTGAAACCGGGTAGAGAGAAGTGGGGTGGTGAGGTCGCCATATTGGTCGGCCGTAGGAATACGGGTAATAGGCACAAAAACCTCAAGGAAATCATAAGACAACCGTGGCACCGCAATTTCACGATGGGTTATTATGTAACTCGACGAGACAGATAAAAAATGAAGTAAAATGTTTTGATATCGTGCTTAGTTCTCGAGATATACTGTCTCAAAAGTGAGGAGTTTCGGGTTGAAATTCAGAAGAAAAATTTGCCCAAGACCAAATTTGATGATAGATTCTTATGTAACACGACGAGAAAAATAGAAAGTGAAGAATAATTTTTTTCGATATCTCGCTTAGTTCTCGAGATATGCTGTCTCCTAATTGGGGTGGTTAGGTTAGGTTAAGTCAATGTTTAGAGCCTTTTTTAAACAAATTGAACCCTTCAAAAGACCTCATAGTTTCTGGGCTTACTCAGAAGATATTGTACTGTTAGTGGCCTATGTAATTTTGCTAGCAACATCATTGCATTTATCTTCTTACCATACATCAAAAGCCAGAAGCTTAGAGGGGAGTAGTTTACATCGCAATACACGTTGTGTCTCTAACATGGTGCTTATAAAATAACTAGAACCTAATAATAAATAAATTGTTTGTACCCTTCTGGTACAGGCTGCATTTCAACTTACCCACATTTTCCATTAATATTGCTACAAAATCAAACTATGTGGACAGATCTAAACACATGAAATGCATCGCGAACTACATTTCGGGTAACAACAACGTTTGATTCATCAAGTTTAGTAGTTCACACAGCACAAATTATCACAATTAATTTCATCGTACTGAAACTGGACTAAAGCATGCACATTCACTGTATCGCGATGTAAACTTGACCCACTTAAATTAGACTTTCAACACTTGTTTACAATAAGGCTAGCCTTTCAGTTGCAAAGTAGTAACATATGCTGATTGTCTACACTACACCAACAAACATTTGAGAACGATATTATCAGCCTATTGAGAGCAATGAATAAATTTATAACGATCGGCTCTATCTTGCAGTTATCTATGAAGAATAATAATTTCAATGTGATTTAGTTACGAAACGTTATTCCAGGTTGTTTCCTATCTTGTCTGTTTGTGCAACCATATGCAACACAACTTAGCATTATAAAAAACTATGAAATATTAGAAAATGAAATGTTCACAGCAGCATACACAGTGAAAACAGCCCAATGTTTTGGGGTTTCTATGGCCGCCAGTGGCCGCCGCGCATGCGCAGTAGGAGACGAGTTTTTTATGAGCTTTCACCCATTTGGCGTTATTTCATCTCCATATATTCCTTCCCCCATGATTTCACTTTGCTGCCACAACTATATATCGCAAAACACTGGTGTTTGTGTGTGGTTGTAGCATCGAGTCTCCCATCGTGCACTATGGTGGTTACATGACGGTAGCTGTCAATCAAAATTCTTTACAAACGCGAACGAAGTTGTGGGAACCAGCTAGTTTAAACAAGAAATTTGGACAAGGATCACCAATTATCCCAACAAGTGGCAAGTTGATTCAGCATTTATTTATCATACATTTGCCCACATACAATTTTCACTTTTATTTTCTTTTTTTGAATTCATATTTAATAAAACTTTTTTGTTTTAAAAAAGATTGATATACAGGCTATTATTCATACATTATTTGTTTTCTTATTATTTGTACGTCATTCAATTTTTTTTTTAGCGTCTCCGAAAAACACTTATTTTTCTTACCGCGGCACAGGTCCGACTGAATTGAGCTATTCTGCTTCTATTACCTCTTCAAGGTAACCTCCGTCCAACTCCTAACGAGAGAGGGAGGATTCTTGTTAAGACAATTTCCCGAATAATTTGTAGAACACTGCTTTTTTTGGTTCAAAGTGTTTCTTATGCTCTATTATGTTGTTTTCTGACAAATATAAAGTAAAATAAAAGAGAACTACATTCTTATATATCATCAAACGCTAAATAATTAAATAAATAACCTCGAAAATATTGCCAGCTTTCCTTCAGTTCCAATAGGTATTTGAGCGTTGTCGAGAAAATAACAAGTCAGATAATGCTATGAATCTCCGTTCGAGTCATCCGGAAATAATGCATAAATCTTTTGAGAATTCTCTTGTCACTGCAAAAGTCAGATGAAAGTATTTTCTTTTCATATACTCTTTTTTCCATAGTTCTATCTAACTCAGCTTCTGATAAAGTAATAACAATTTTACATGCTCGGCATCCCAGTCTGATTCAAAGGGTGGAATGTCAACTAAGGTCCCCGTTAGACCAAGCGACAAGATCCCACTACCTATTCCGTTCAAAAATGGCATGGCTTCCTTTGAAGTGGCTCGATGCAAGCGGTCTGATAGCTTAGTGGTTAAGGTGTCAGACTGGGTAATGAAAGGTCCCCGTTTCGACTCCCGGTCTCGGAGGGGATTTTCAAAGACCTCAACCCGGCCTTCATCTCTAGTACATTATGCTGTGTAATGTGAAGTACGCCAGAACGCTTCCCTGATTCGGATTCTTCGTTAAACTTTAGGTCCCTGTACTTGGTAGCACTACCGGGTTTGGTTAAGGCAGCCAAGAAGGGCGGAATGCGCAGCCAATAGAAACACTGTCACCAGGTCATTACGACCCCACCGAATTACTATTGTACTAGTCGGATGTGAGATGGCAAGACACATGACACGTTTTTAATATGTGACACAGGTCATCACACATGTACACAGTAGCCTCGCTATGTCACGTGGTCTGCCATGCCATGCCATATGGCACAATGTTAACGCGACTTAGGGCCTCAATGACGCTTTTCAGCCAACCAACCCTGTCGTACCCTCTTGTGTCTGGGTGTTACGGGGACATTTTATGCAATCCTAGGCCGTACGATTTGAAGACGGTTATTCACACAAAAACTACTCTATGAATTTCCATGGGGTTCTGAACACAGTGCAGCCCAAAATGCCAGGAGTAAAATGAGGTATGCTTAACTTCGTGTGGTAATGGGATACAGAGAAATAAAGAAAAAAAATATCTTTTAGTTTGTCACGTTTAACGCCATCAGGTAAATTACAGGCAATTGTCCGAGGAGTTAAAAAAGGGTGTATTTAATTATTGGTAAAGCAGAAAAAGGAATAACAAATATCCGCAAATTAGGTTAAATTTTTCGTTGAATGTGATTCACACAAAAACTTGTGGTCGGATTGTGATAGTATTTCGGACAATGTGTAGCCCATAGTCTCAGGAATAAAATAGGATCTATTGTAGCATATTAAGGGGTTTTAAGCTATAAACTATAGTAATTTATACGTGGAGTAATTCTCTCAAGCCTACAAACAAGTAACTTAATTCCGCTCCACACAGCTGATCCTCATGGTTAAGCAGACGCTCTTCCCGTGGGAAATGAGCTCCCCACTATAGCTGCTCTAAAGCTCTTAGTAAAAGACTTTAAAACCAATGAGCTTCAGGTGACTACCCACAACCTTTTTCAGCTTGAGAGCGCAGTCGGTAGCAGGCACTCGTAGAAGTATTTTTCCATCTTCATGACTGGACACCACGCCAGGCGGCATACAGAATTTTATAGGTAAAGGCTAATGCATTATCTACCCTTCTGTTGGCTGAGAAAGATATTCCGAGTGACAAGATTTTATTAGTAATGATTTTCAATATCATGTGAGCAATTTTCTAGGCATTATTTTCAGTTGTTTCAGATGTTTGTTCATGTACTTATATCCAGTGAATTTATTAAAGTAACTCTATTCTCTCCACTACATTTTCCTATTGATATCACTTATTACCTGCTCATTGCTAGCAATAAGTAATAGCAGGAACATAATATCTCTGATCGCGTATCTTTGGTAAAACGCACCGAGGAGTGATTGATCGGAGACGAACTCAATTTACTGTTGTGCGAATGGAGACTTTCCCGGCGTATCGATGCAACAAAATCTTCTCGGGTGTCCAGCCGGATGGTGGTGTAAAAACACGACTTTTCGACAGCTGACTCTGCTGTCTTCATCAGGTATCTTGTAGTTGTTCTCAGCTGACTGTCTCTGCCTCGACAGGCTTGGCACAGCACAGCACAGCGTCATCGGTCATAGCATAGCTATGTTGGTGTTGCCAGTTCCAGGAGTTATCCTACTACTGGTGTCGGTGGTTTTGTTTTTTAAATGGTTTTCTTGTTAAATCTTATCCTGTGGGCTGGTCAATCTGGTTGGGCAAAACCCATCAGCCTTTCTTAGCCACGAACCTAACTTTGATTAATCTGGTTGTTGTAAGAGACTATATTTACTTAAGACTACTAACTAATAGAGGAATAAGCTCATTTACATGAGAACTTACTGATCTAGTGGAGGGGTTTATATACATTTGCGTATTTACACGGGAATTTACAAATCTACTAATCCTAAAGGAGGTTTTTATTATTATTATTTAAAATTGTTTTTTATTTTTGCTTTTTTTTTTTGTTATGATATATACATTTATTTTGTTCTACAAATGGCCTACTTAACATATAATGGAGGAGACTCTGTTTAATGTACATCTTAGGGCCTACACATAAAGTTGTGGGGCCTTATTATACCTATTGGTGGTTTTGGGGATTTGGAGGTTGGGGGGGGGGGGGGGTTAGATATTGAAGTGCCGTGACAGCGTTAGTTTTGGGCGTTTTACAGCTCGCATATTCTCTGTTTCGTCACCTATTTCAGCTATTAGATTATGTTTGGAGATTGAGCATGTTTGGAAGAAGATTTGTGATTTTTGTTTGATGGTATCTTTTTTTTATTTTTTATCTGCTTAACGTCTCTCTAACAGCGAGGTCTTTAGAGACGGGAAAGGACGGGGGGCAAGGAATGGGAAGGAATTCGGCCATGGCCTTTTGAAGGAAGCATCCCGGGAATTGCCTGGAGTGATTTGGGAAACCATGGAAAACCCAAATCTGGATGCCCGGACGGAGATTCGAACCGCCGTCCTCCCGAATGCGATGCCAGAACGCTATCCGTTACACCACCACGCTCGGTGAATGGTTTCTGCTAGAGTTGGAAAGCAGAGAGCCCTTCTGACTTCTGGGCGCGTCCAGAATGATGCGCAGCGCTCTGTTTTCCAGTGCTTGCATTCGTTTGACGTCCTCGCATTCGGGAGGACGGCTGTTCGAATCCCCGTCCGGGCATTCAGATTTGGGTTTTCCATGGTTTCCCAAATCACTCCAGGCAAATGCCGGGATGCTTCCTTCAAAAGGCCATGGCCGAATTCCTTCGTATTCCTTGCCCCCCATCCTTTCCCGTCTCTAAAGACCTCGATGTTAAAAAGAGACGTAAAGCAGTTAAAAAAAATCGTTTGACGTGACAGTCGGCCGCCATGCTCCATATTTCCGACCGATAGAGGAAAGTGAGTTGGATGATCGCACGGTAAAGGAGGAGTTTTGTCGCCGTGGATAGGTCGTCACCTGTTAGCAGTGGGTAGAGGCCGGCTAGCTTTGCTCTGGATTTGTTTCTCAAGTCGTCTATACGTTTACTCCACGTGAGCCTTTTGTCTACCCGCAGTCCCAACTACTTGACCTGGTCCACCCAGTTTAATTCCAGATTTTTGAAGTGCAGTTATATATCTGGTATTTTAGTACGATTTGAGAATATTATGGGTTGATTCATTGATTTTAATCCGCCACAAATTACACCAGTGTGTCAGTTTTTATAGGTGTCTCTGGACCTTTCTAATGGCATATCTAAAATTTCTGTTACTGGCATATATCGTAGTGTCGTCTGCATATAATAACAAGTAACTCTCAGTTGTTTGCGGGATTTTGTTGAGGTAGATATTGAACAATATAGGCCCAAGGACACTTCCTTGAGGAACTCCGGCTTTAATGTCCTTGTAAGTGCTGTTTCCCTTGTCATAACTTACGTAGAATTTTCTGTCAGTTAGATAGGAATGCAGTAGATGTATTAAATTGTCTGGCATATTGTAATCTTGCATTCTGTAGAGCAGGCCTTCGTGCCAGACTATCAAAAGCTTTCTCAATGTCGATGAATATCGCAACAGTACCACTTCCTGCCTGCTTTTCTTTGCAGATATCTATGCTCCAAAAGCCTTGCATATTGTTGTACAGTACTATGATCTTTTCTAAATCCAAACTGTTGAGCTATGAGAATGTTGTTTGCTTCTAGGAATCTGTTGAGGTGAGTTTGTATGACTCGCTAAAAGATTTTTCCAATTATTGGTTGTAATGAATTTATCCTATAGTTTTCCGGTAGCAGTCTGCTCTTCCCAGCTTTTGGGGATAGCCACAACTTTGACTATTTTTCAAGCTCTCGGGTAGTAACTTAGAGTCAGCATTATAGATCATAGTAAAAAATCTAATGGCTTGTGGAGGCAGATTTTTTACTTGGAGGGCGGAAATCTTGTCGTACCCGTTAGCCTTCTTGGTTTTTAGACTGCGTACGATAGACTCCACCATCTCGTCATTTGTTTTTTGCACATAATTCTGCGGTCCGATGTGGATCAAGCGGTTTACTGCACTCAGAACATGTTCTTTGTTAGATTCGCTTACATCGTCAGCTATTTCGTTCGGTCTGAAATGCGTTTCTAGCGTGTCCGCAAGGAGCTGAGCCTTCCCAGCAGGGTCGTACACAAGCCATTGCGGTCCACGTAGTGGCCGAATCGGTTGAGTTGTTTTGCTGACTGACTTCGTAAGTGCCCATGTCTTTATGTTGTTGTTTTGTACTACTGCGAGTTTCCTTTGCCATTCTGGATGTCTGTGTTCTTTCAGATTCTCTCTGATTTCATCTACTAGGTGGTTAACCATCCCTCTGTCAGTCGGGTCGCTCCAGAGGTGGCACCTCTTTCTGATCCTGTTTTTTAGGGTGATTAGGTTTCTGATGTGGTCTGGTAGAGTTGCTTTTTCATAGGTAATTTCAATTTTGGTTGTTGATTGCTTTGTACATTCATGTACTACTAGATTTAATTTAGTTACAGCTTGGTCAATTTTTTGTGTTGAGTCAAGAACAGGTGGATCTTTGAGGTGCTGTGAGACGTCCTCCTTATAGTAGTCCCAGTTGGTTTGGAAGCTACTGTACGTCTTCTGTTGTTGATGTTCTTGCATCTTGACTGATAGAAGAATCGGATTGTGATCGGAGCTAAGTTCGCATTGGGTTGATATTTCCCACCACCAGCCTACTCCTTTCATAACGAATACATCCAATACATCCAGTTGATGCCTTGCCGTATTCGGGAAGTATGTTGGTGCGTCGGGCGCTAGCACTTCAACATTTCTGTTGGCGTGCAGCACCCTAAGCAGCCCCCTTCCATTCCGATTGGTAAATCTACTATGCCAGATCTGGCTCTTGGCTTTCAAGTCACCACCTAGAATTACTGTTTCATTCCTATCTAACAGTGCCTGCACGTTCTCTTGCTTCAGGTCCGTATGTGGCGGATTGTAGACTGTGACTAGCTGTAAAGGTTCCCCATATACTACGAGTTCGACAGCCCTAGGTCACCAGTTTGTGCGTCAGGAAGATCTCTGTGGACCAGCCTGTTTTTGACCAGGACAGCGGTGCCCCCTCCCTGCGTCAGTCTGTCAGTGCGTATCACGATGTAATTTCTCAAACTTAAGTCTTTTCCCGGGTTAAGATGCGTTTCCCCGATGAGTACAATGTCGATGTCATTTTGTTCTAGGTAATTTAGTGGTTCAAGTTTTTTGTTGGAGATACCGTTGGCATTCCACGCTAGTATATTTACTATTTAGTATACTCTTATTTTGTCTCGCCATCGCTGAAGAACTCGCTGGCGGCTTGTGCAAGGATAAGTCCCTTTTCTAACATACCATCGGCATTTCGTAATTTGGTAACCACAGTTTTCACTGTGTTTAACATCTTGCGAAGGTCGAATTCCTTCAGAAAAGTTACTAACTCCGCAAAGTCCCCCAGTTTTGGCTTGGTTTTCTGTCTTATTTTTGTCTTGGCTTTCGTCTGTTTTATCCTGTTTATCTGTCTGATCAGTCTTATTTTCGTCTGTCTTTTGACCCCATGCGTTATTCCTAGGTGGTAGAGAGGGAAACTGCTGCCTGTCAGATACATTTGGTGCCCAGTCAGAGTTAGCTTTCTCCTTTTTCTGACTTTGGAGACTGCCATTTTGGGCTTGCACAATTTTCTTGTACAGGGGGCATCCGCGATAGCTCGCGGGATGCTGCCCCTGGCAGTTAGAACACTTTGGTGGTTCATCTTTTGTTTTTGTACAGGTACTGGTAAGGTGTTCCCTAGAGCACTTTACGCAACGAGGATTTATTCTGCAGTTATTCTGACCGTGCCCGAATTTCTGACAACGGTGACACTGAGAGGGAGTTTTGTAAATTTCTACCTTGACTTTTAGGTACAGGAATACCTGCAAGTTATAGATCTTTTTCCCCTCATCCGTATTGTCTAGTGTGTAATAGGCAAAATTGTAATTATAATATTCAAAGTGGAATAGAAGTAAAGTTACAGCAATAAGCTGTGAGGCGGTCGGTGTGGCGGACATTGGCCGAGGAAAGTAGGTTTCACTAGCATCAGCGGTTGAGCAAACAATCAGCTGCAATCCTGCAAAGCGGTCGCGAGCGAAGGCTCGAGAAGGTAATGCAAACTGCTGACCCACTAATGGCAGCAATACGTGACCAGCCATCGTGAAGCTTCCAGAACACGATGGAAGGACATCGCCTAGCCGTATGGTTAGGAAAGCGGTCATGGTGTCGTCACTCTGGGTGGCACGATATAAGGACACGCCCCGGGGTCGTAAGGGGTCAGTCACCGCTAGAACATTGGACGACAGTCATTATGTCGATTTAAGTATCTGCCGCCGCGCGCCACGCCCGCCTGACCGACTATTGCTACCGCACGATGATAGTCAGCGTATCTGCCCAGTTGGCCTATTAGCAAGCTATGGAGTTCTATTACAGGGGAGCCACTTAAGATGTATTAGGTGAAGTTGAAGTCAATAAACCAAAGAGGTGTACCAATTGGCTCTTTCTGTAGAAGTTCACTTCATTACCATTTGCTCCTCAAGCAGTTTAGTAGCATCCGCTAACATTCGAGACGGGAGGAACGCCAGAACTGTGTCATCAAGTAATCTGCGTGACAAGTAAGTTCCATCGACCGGCACGGTGGTATAGCATACTCAGCCTATCCCTGACAAATCTGTAGTGGGCAAATCGTCTATTACAAGTGTGACCATATATAGGGGCATGGGGACCCTGTCATTGCTTTCTTTCTCAAATTTTGTTAATTGTGAGACTGGGTATCTCAGCCTGACTAGCTCATCCCTCATATCATTAACATCCATATCAATTGGGTGTTGTCTCAGTACCACTTTGAGGAGATCATCTGCGCGGTGGAACGGGCCGTGCGCAGCTTTCCGGGAGAAGAAGCTGAAGAAGTACGACGTGAGACTTGTCAGGTCTTGAAGAAGGCCAAGCCACCTAAAAACAACATCACAATGACAGAGCCTAAATCATTGAATGCTTTACGCCGCAGAGATGACATAGCCATTTTACCTGCGGATAAGGGAAACGCGACTGTTCTCCTTTCCACGGAACAATATGACGAAAAAAGGTGATGAGCCTCCTTGATGACGCTTCTTACATACCGTTGGACGCCGACCTACCGCAGAAGTTGTAGATAGAAATGAAACAGTAATACTAGGTGGTGACTTGAACGCCAAGAGCCAGATCTGGCATAGTAGATTTACCTATCGGAATGGAAAGGGGTTGCTGACAGTGCTACACGCCAAAAGAAATGTTGAAGTGCTTGCGCCCGAAGTACCTACTTACTTCCCGAATACGGCGAGACATCAACCGGATATCTTGGATGTATTCGTTGTGAAGTACTAGGCTGACCGAGCGAAATATCAACCCATTGCGAGCTTAGCTCTGATCACAATCCGATTCTTCTGTCAGTCAAGCTTCAAGAACAACAGATTCATAAGACATACAATAGTTTCCAAACAAACTGGGAGTACTACAGAGAAGATGTCACCCTACATCTCACGGACCTACCTGTTCTGGACTAAAAACAAAAAATAGACGAGGCTGTTACCAGACTCAATGTGGTAATGCAAGAATGCAGCAAACAATCAACAACAATAATTTAACAACTTAAGACAAATCAACAATACCGGATCATATAAAGAACTTAATCAGCACAAAGAACAGGATCCGAAAGAGATGGCAAAGATGGCGTGACCCGGTTGGCAGAGGGATTGTTAACCACCTAGTAGATGAAATCAGAGAGAATCTGAAAGAACACAGGCACCAAGACTGGCAAAGGAAACTAGCAGCAGTACAAAACAACAACAACAAGATATGGGCACTTGCGAAGTAAGTCAGCAAAACATCTCAACCTATTCGGCCTATACGTGGACCGCAGGGACTTGTGTATGACCCAACCGGGAAGGCACAGCTCCTTGCGGACACGCTAGAAACTCATTTCAAACCGAATGAAATAGCTGACGATGTAAGCGAATCTCACAAAGATCATGTTCTGAGTGTAGTAAATCGTTTGATCCACATCGGAACGCAGAATTATGTGCAAAAAAACAAATGACGAGATGGTGGAATCTGTCGTTCGCAGCCTGAAATCCAAAAAGGCCGCTGGTTACGACAAGATATCCGCTCTCCAAATCAAAAATCTGCCTCCATAAGCCATTAGATATATTACAAAGATTTTCAATGCATACTTGATTTTAATTTACTTTCCAAGGGCGTGGAAAATAGCCAAAGTAGTGGCTATTCCCAAAGCTGACAAGAGCAGGCTATCGCCAGAAAACTATAGACCAATATCACTGCATCCAATCATAGGGAAAGTCTTCGAGCGAGTAGTACAAACTCGAATTTTTGGAGCTAAATAATATATTAATAGGACAACAATTTGGATTCAGAAAAGAACACAGTACTATTAAACAATGTACAAGGCTTGTGGAGCACATCTGCAATCAAAGGCGGGCAGGAAGTGGTACTGCTGCAATATTTATTGATATTGAGAAGGCATTTGACAGAGTATGGCACGAAGGCCTCATCTATAGACTGCAATAATATAATTTGCCAGATAACTTAACCCATCTACTGCATTCCTATCTAACTGAAAGGATAATTTTTGTATGTTATGAACAGGGGAACAGCACATTTAAAGATATAAAAGCCGGGGTCCCAGAGGGTAGTGTGCTTGGTCCAATACTGTTTAATATTTACGTAAACAAAATTCCGCAGACCACAGAAAGATATTTATCCCTGTATGCAGATGATACTACAGTTTATGCTAGCAACAGGAACTTAAGATACGCCATACAAAAAGTACAAAAACACCATGAAAAACTGACACAATGGTGTAACTTGTGGCGGATCAAAATCAATGAAAACAAGTGTCAGGCAATAATATTCTTAACGAGAGTAAAAATTCCAAATGTCAAGTTACATATGAATGACTTAGAAATAAATTGGGTGGACCAGGTGAAGTCCTTGGGACTGCGACAAAATAAAAGGCTCTCATGGAGTAAACATATATATGATATAAGAAACAAAGCGAGAGCTAAACTAGCTGGCCTAGACCCCAGGCTGAGAGGCGACGGCCTATCCACGGCGACAAAGAACATCCTTTAACGTGCGATTATCCAACCCACTTTCCTCTACGGGTCGGAAATATGGAGCATGGCGGCCAACTGTCACGTCAAAAAAATGCAAGCACTGGAAAACAGAGCGTTGCGCATTATCTTGGACGCTCCCAGATATCTAAATAACAGAGAAGTTAGAAGAGACCCTACTTTCACACATTGGCAGATACAACAAAACTAAAATCAAAAATATTTTACCAAAGATTCTTTGTATCCAAATATGATCTTATATCTGAGATAGGAGACGAGTCCGAGGAGATGCGTGACATCAAACATCCGAAACTTACATTGACAAGGAATATAATATTTACCCATTCCCCCAACCTCCCTTACCCCAAGACCGCCCTTAGTGTAAATAGACCCCTCTACAGTTATGTGTAGGTCCTGAATGATTACAAAACAAACCCTCCATTAAGCTAAGTAGTGCAATTTATTAATTATAGGTTCCCGTGTAACAATTAAAACTTACTAAACATCCTCCAATGGGTTATTAGGTCCCTCTTAAATATCCTCATGTAAATATTCCCTCCAATAGTATTAGCAAAAGTGATTTAACCCAAATGTTCATAAATTAGTCTTAGAATATCTTGATTATTAGTATTAGGATTATACAAAATTATGTAGCTGCCCTGGCTTTTGAAAGGCTGACGGGTTTGCCAAACCAGTCTGACAATTGTACAAGACGTGACATTACAAAAGCCATGTCCAGCAAACCAAATATCCGACAGCAGCAGAAGAAAAATTCCTGGAGCTGAATCATCACAGAAGCAGATACTAGCCAGCTGACGATGTGCTGTGCCAAGCCTGTCGAGGCAAAGACAGTCAGCTGAAAACAAATACAAGGTACCTGATGATGACAGCAGAGTCAGATGTCGAAACGTCGTGTTTTTACACTACCATCCGGCTGGACACCCGAGATGATTTTGTTTCAATTTACTGTTGTGTTCAGCCGCTCTGACACTACATAACTAATGAATGGTGTCAGCTTTTAGGATTAATTACGTAAAATCAGTGATCAATAACATCTGAAATTTAAGGAATGTACTTTCCTATCAGTACGGCATAGAGACAGAATATCTCTTTCGCTGTAAAAACATTTCTTAATTGTAGCAGTCGCAGAGGGTAATTCTTTGCAAATAAAGTGATAGTTTCAGTGCTTATTACATAAATAGATTATTTTTCAAACTGACGTGATTTACTGTAAGACATATAATGTGATCTTAAACTGAATACTTACCATAATTGATTATTTACTAAATAACTAGAGTTAGATTTAAAACAAAACATGTGAAAGTGCAACGTATAATCCGAAAACATTGCTCCAGAGAAATTGTCAAGGAATTTAAATAACTTATGAAAATAGATCCCTTTCAAGACTCGTATAGAGACTAAGGAGGGTGATTGAAACGTTGTACAGATACAATGCGCCGGACTTTCAAATCGATTCCAATGGCAGCTGCAGTTCTGGTAGATGTGTTTAAAATATTTTAGCTCCCCGTGTCCGCGTTTCTGCGATGATCTTTTATGACTGACATTACTCTATTACTATGATCAATTCATGTATACATGTCGATCACCTTTGATTGTAACTCAGTAGTAACAGGTTCCAATAATCCTGAGTATTCAAACCAACGCATATGAGAATGAATTCTGACTTAGTAGCAGCGCACTGTAACTGGTAAGCAGCTTTCCTCGCCGCATCATTCCCTTCTCTAGAAACATTCGAAAGTCCATTGGCAATGCCTTCAAAATGCACGTTAAAAATAGCAAAAAACATATATTTTTGAGACCAGCGGGTATCATATAAAGCTAAAATATTTGGCACGTACTTTCTCCATGTAAAAAGGTTATGCAGTACTCTATGGTGCTAATTGTGTTCCATATTTTTGTAATTTGATTTAAATTATTTATACCAGGTTGCGCAATGAAAATACAATTTTTTTTTAAAAAATATTTATCTTTAAAAAAAATTTAAACTCCGCCAATATTACGCGCCAATGTAGAACACCCTTCATACCCTTGGATAACACACCTGTAAGGTCCATGTCCTTCACTTTCTAAAAACCTGTCAGTTTCTGATGCTATAATTTGTGATTCAACTTCATCAGTTCTACGAATCCAAGATTTTTTTTGCGAATTGCATTTTTATCTTCGTCAAAAAACTGATTTTTATGGAAAGCTGTTCTTTCTCAGTTATGTCCTACGACTCAGCTGCCAATACAATACAAGCATAAGCCTTCTTTGCAGCCTGCATAATTTCACTTTTAATGACCAAGCTGCACAGGACAAAGATTTCGTTTTGAATCTGTGGGGAGATATACATGACATTTTTCTTAACCTTTTCAGTATGCTGTTTCAAAACTAGAACACTTGAGTCAAATCTTAATTTCAGCAGGTCTTCAAGAACAACTTGATGTTACTCTTTACTTCGTAGAGGCAAGTCATTTGTACGACGTACTACAGAAAATTATCGAAGATATTATAGATAACACAATTTATCGATTGTCTTCTACTTACTTCTGGTGAGCAGTATTCATCACTACCGCGAACGGCATTTTTTCCGAGAAGTTCTTGGCATCGTTAGCTGTTGATTGATGATAATGTGATGAAACATTTTTTTGCAGTATTCATGGACATTTTTAAAGTGAGTGAAAGTTTGAGTAAGAAATTAATTAAAATATACTAGCAGAGGCAAACAGCCATGATTAAATTTTTATTTAAAATTAATGGCTTTAACATTTACAGAAAAGTTGCGATTTTCAGGATGGTACACAGAAGCGTTTTAGCATTTCTCTCCAACACTATTACTTGAGGTAGATTTCTGGGTGTAATAAAAAAGAAGAAATCAGGGTGTCGGCTGCTTACTGCAGTGGAAGAATGACAGATGAAGATGAGGCTCTTGGGGAGAAATTAAATTCATACTCAAGATGTCAGAGGTGAGAATAGAATGGTCATTATTAGGGATTTAAATTTACCAGGTATAAACTGGGTAGGAAATAAGATTAATAACACAAGGGAACAGAAATCTGAAAATACTCTGATAACGGAAGGAGGATTTACACAAGTGGTAGAGCAGAACACTAGGGGACAAAATATTTTTGACATATTCTTAATAAAGCCCGATGATAACCTTGTGTGGTGTCAAGTAACCGAAGGAATAAGTAATCACGAAGCAGTTCTGTAGGATATTAGAGGATTCAGTAAACCAGCAGCCAAAACTGAAGGGGGAAATAGGTACAATTATAAAAAAGGCACAAATTTCTAATTTGAAGAGATATTTCAGAGAATGATTCAGCAAATGGAAGGAAGGCACAAGTACAGTAGAGTCAAGGTGGGAAGAGTTCAAGGAGATAATAAGAAACGGAGAAGAAAAATGTATTCCAAAACAGAAAATAAAGACAAGTAGAGAACCTGTGTACTACAATAGAGAGGTGAGGAAGTTAAAGAAGGTGGTAAGAAGAGAACTTAACAGAGTTAAGAAACAGCAGGGTAGTAGGGAATATTTAAAGCAACTAATCAAGGACTTAATAATAGATAAGAAGGTGGCTAAAGATGTGTTTATGAAGAGTATTGTCAGTGCAGGGGGACAATTGATTGATGCATCTAGAAAATTCTATGGCAATGTTAGAAAATTGAGGGGTAGGGAGGGTGTTGAGATACTTATATATATGGATGGAGAAGTTAATGAGGATTTGAAAAAGGCAGAGATTTGAAGTAACTGGTTTAGTGAGATCATTAGGGACAATGAATCAGAAACGGGAGGGTCTAACTGAGAGAACGAGCTTAACAACACAACCAGAAATGAACAGACCAAAAAATTTGAAATTCATTCTGGGGATATTATGAAAGAAATAAGAAAGCTGAAAAACATAAAGGGGCTGGTGTAGATAATACTACTACAGATATCTTGAAAGATAGCCGGATGTGACAATGTACCTTATCTTGAAACATTATTTAAATCGAGTCTGGATACTTGCTGCTTAACACAGGACTGGAAAAGTGCGATAGTAGTGCCGGTACATGAAAGAGGGGTGAGAAATATAGTCGAAAATTAAAGGCCGATCAGTTTGACACCAGTGGTAGGTAAATTAATGGAGTGATTGGTATGCAACCACATATGAAATATATGTGAGGAGTATAAGTGGTTTTCAAGTAGGCAACATGGCTTTAGGCAAGGATATTCATGCGAATCTCAGTTGGTGGGATATATGCAAGCTATTACCGATGAAATGGACAAGGGAGGCCAAATTGATAGTGTAGCACTAGATCTTTCAAAGGCTTTTGACAGAGTCAGCTATAAAATAGTAGTAAATAAGGTAAAAACTATTGGAGTGAATGAGAAAGTGATTTGCTGGGTAGAAGAGTTTTTTTAAATGTAGAAAACGGAAAGTAGTTAGGGTAGTATCAAAAGAAGTGGAAGTAGAAATGGGAGTGGCACAGGGTAGTGTATTGGGACCATTGCTATTTATTATTCTAATGAATAGTTGTGTTGATTGTTTACTATCAGAAATCAGATTGTTTGCAGATGACATAATATACTATATAAAAGGATCAAAACGGTTGAGGATTGTAAACAGTTGCAGGGTGATCTGGACAGGATATGTAGTTGTGTTGGTAAACATGGGATGAAGATAAATTCAAAGAAGGGTCAGCTTATTAGATACACAAATAAAAAACTAAAGGTTTATTATGATTATAAGGTGGGGAAAGAATTGCTTATTGAAGACTTGAAATGTAAATATCTTGGCATTACATTTTATAACAAGCTTAACTGGGCAGAACATATTGGTCAGGTAGTAGGAAAAGGTTTCAAAATTCTGCACTTGGTAGAGAGAGTGATGAGAGAATGTTCGAGAGAAGTTATGGAATTGGGTTACAAAACTTTTGTCAGACCATTGCTTGAATATGGTAGTGTAGTATGGGACCCACATTTTTAGTATCAAATACAGGAGTTAGAGAGGGTGCAAAGGAGGGCTGCTAGATTTGTTTCCGGAAATTACCGCAGAATGCAAATAGTTACAGATATGATAAAAGATCTGGAATGGGAGTGTAGAAGTCCTATATTGGTGATGAAGCATGGAAAGATAATGATGTAAGAATTAAAAGTAATGCATGGAAAGGAAAAGATGACCATGACCTCAAGCTGGCACTCGATTTCAGGAACAAAGGGGTAGGAAGATTCTCTTTTTTTGGGAAGGGTGTCAGGGATTGGAATAAGTTACCAGGAGAAGTTATTAATAATTTACCAAAAACGTTGAAATAATTTAAAGTTAAAATTTGAAATTTATGAGGATGCAGGGAAGGTGGAAGATGGGTGTTAGAGAAATTGCCACCTAGCGTGCGCTTCATTGCAATTTAATTAAACATTTCACCATTGTACTTAATTCATAAGACTGAAATTTAACATGCAGCTGGGCCTGTGTGCAATTAACACCGTATGGAACAGTAGCCACACGACCACAGAATGAGTGAAACAACTTGACCGTTGGACCAACCCAACTCTTATCCGGGCACCTAGGAAAATATACTGTAAATTCAAGAGTAATAAATATTTTATCACAAATTAGCTCTTACATTATTGACTTTTTCAGAATCATCTAATGGTAATAAAAATAAATAAAATACAAACAAATGCAGCAATGTATAGTTATATAAAAGTCTTACTTTTTTTAGGTACTATATGTAAAACTATTAAAAGCCGTCGTTAGCCTTACGGTAAATACAAATTAATTACTTTTTTAAAAAAACTTTCTTACATCCATTGTTATTGGCTCCGGCGATGTCACAGTATAAAAGATCCCATGTGTTGTGTCAGGTCGAATCAGCCTGCAGTCTATCGTTTTTCAGGCACGTGGCAAAGGATCCCCCATTCTTGGCTAGCACGCAGATAAGACGAAGGTGTCTTTGTTCCAAGTTGGCTCATGTGGTACAGCGACAGTTTGTCACCTTTTAATACAATTGTACGGTGCCAAATTTTTTTTGTGTAATAGCAAATGTGCAGCCTAATCACACTCCGATGGTATTTCCTCCTCCACCACCACAATTCCAATCAACGAATCTATAGAATCGCCAAATGATATGATTAACTCAATACATTTTACCTAAGTAAGTTCTCCTTAAGAATGGTAACAGAAAATTGAACAGCAACAAAAAAATTTAGCATAAAATGGGCGCTATTACCTTATCATTGCCCATTCTTCCAGAGCTTCGCATAATGCGTCAAAAACATCTGGAACTGTCCAAGAAAATGATTGTTTTGACACTCGAAAAAGGTATTGCAGGCTAGTACACTAGTCTGCAATTGTTAGAAACCTTGAAGTCACAGCGTCTTTCAATACTTGGAATCGCCTCCCGAAATTGAGTGTTTACTGGCTCAATCATTTTAGGAACTCTATCGTGTTCTTTCTCGTAAAATTTGTTTATTTTATCCTCGATGGCTTCATACCTTATATGAGTTTCTCACCATTCTGTATTGTATTAAAATACAATTCCCATATCCACCAAATCACTTTTCATTTAGGTTTCTAGTATACAATGTGATGCATCACAGTGAAAGTTACAGCTAGTCGTGCACGTGAAATGTCCACGGTGGCTTCTCGACGATTAACTCAGCCACTCGTGCACTGCAAATGGAAACGTCGAACAAACAGCTCTTTTCTTAAGATTGAAGAAGAAGAAAACTAAGTGAAAAAGGCGATGGTTTTAATTTAAAATGCAGTTTCCCGCATTGCATACGCACATTGGATGACAAGCATGTTACAACTGAATTGCGGTTCTCTTTATTTTTAATACAGAAAAATAATGTTTTTCTTGGTTTTACTAGCTCTAGTTGCTGAATACGGTTTTGTTATTTTGGTCGTCGGGGGGTTAGGAAAAAATTAAGATGGAAAATCATTTAGCCACAGCAAGTTAGGTGAGGCACTAGCTACAAGAAAATTGAATTAGCAAGATGACAACTTCATCCAGTATGTAATAGAAGGAGATGAAGCTTTCCCCCATAGTTTAACCTATCATAAACCATTAAGATTTGGAATAATTTCACAAAATATTTTTTTAACAAAAACTGGCTCGGTTAATTCATAACATGAAGCATTCCAAGAAAGCGATGGAAAATTATACTACACATGTAATTTAAACAAAAAATAAAATATGAAGCATTATATTACACCCAGTTGTTTTAACTAGTTTCATATTTCCTCCCGTATGTTTTTTTTTTCTTTTGTTGTTATATTTTGCGTCTTATAAATCACAAAACTCTTTGAAAGTCATTACTAAGAGATGAGGTGCCCTTTATCAATTACCTTTGAATCGATTACGTTAAAACATGCAAGCAAAGAAAAAGTGAGTGTGAGCGAGAAATTTTATAATTTTTTCATCTTTACTAAAGTTCATAAAGCATTTATTTTTTCAGATTGTAATTACTTATAAAAAAAATCATCCACCATGTTGCGTGCAAATTTGCAGCCAAGTCTGTTGACCTAATGCGCTGTTGGAACTCCTATCGTGCACTAGGTCGCGGCGGAGCGCACAGGCGGTAAAATACGCCTGGGGAAGCGATCCGACAATGCGGTGCGACGCGGTCCGCCGGTGGTGTGCGTTACCCCATTAGAACCAGTGAAAGCGATTGCTGACGCATTTCTGCGATGCGATGCGGTCCGCCGTAGTGTGCGCGTACCTTAAAGCACCCTGCGTGGCGCGTTGTGCCGCCTCGCCCTCGCAAAAGTCTGTTTCTCGCAGATAGCACGCAGGTTTAAATCGCGCGAACTGAATTAATTTTTTAAAGTTGCTTAAAATTGTTTACTCTTCGGTTCGGCAGAACTCCGATCGAGCGCATACCCACGTCCTGCTAGGTGGGGGGGGGGGGGGCGGGAGCAGCTGCCCTCCTTCCCGTACCTGGCTACGCCCTTGAGTTCCCAGAATTATTATATTCTGCGAACTCATGATGCGCGCGCATCTTGGAACATGTAATACAGGGCGTTCGCCGGGAAACGCAACCCACTGTTAGCGCTACAAGGAAGAAACTGCTCCCGGCGAGCGAGCGCTCAGTTTCCGGCATTGTTCGACCGTCGGCCGCGGACTATTTCATAATAATTACGCTTCATAAACTTGTGTGCTAAGCATTTAAATGTGACGTAATTCATTAGCTTACCTTATAAAAGATGCTGGAAGTGTTGACCCTCTTGTGTAATGCACATTTCACATCTTCTGAACATATTTCGAGACACACGCTGCCCTAACTGACTTAATGATTTTTTGGGTGACTGTTCTAGTCGAAAAGCGATATCGTCAATTTTCTCCTCTGTGAGAATACGGTTGACCGACAGTCTCTTTTTGTTAACAAATGAACCCGTTTCTCTTACTTTTTTAACCAGACGCAGAATTGTTGATTTAGCTGGCAGTAAAGCGCCAGGAAATTCGCGACGAAATTTACTGCGACACTTTTTAAACGACTTCTTCTTCACATATGTATCGCAGAGAAATATTCTTTGTTGCAAACTGTAACGAACCATAATTTTACTCACACTCAAACACGGTACAGATTAATAAGAGTATGAATCCCCAAACCAGCCAAACCGCAAAGAAACGTTTATTCACAGCACTGATTAATAAGAGACTGAAGTCACAAACTATCTACAATGCAAAGAAACCGTTCTTAACAATGTAAGGGTCACTGCACTGCACTGTTGGGGCAGCGGAGGTGTTAAACAGTGCGGTGATTCACGGTGCCGTGTGGCGGAAACTGCTGGCACGACTGACCGAGCAAGTTGCCGACGGCAACAGACTGGGAGGGTAGCGTTTTCCGGCGAACGCCCTGTATAACAGGTTCTAATATGGGGTTATATAATTTTATCTGTGGCCCGCGGAGTTATGATGCATTTCCAAAGTGGCCCGCAAGATCATTTGGGTTGGCCACCCCTGTGCTAGATATTCATCCGTCCGCAGCGCCGAGCCGAAGGTTGGGTGGGATAGCCCCGCCCCTAGTAGAATGGGATAACCAGTTCAAAGAAAAGAGAGTATTAAATTGTAGACACTTTTACCTTAAGCTTTCAGAATTCGCATCAAAATGAAACATGCCCTATTTTATTCACAGGACCACGGGTTGTACGAAAACCTGTAAAAATCCGATCTTCAGCGAAAATTAAAAAAGAAGTTAATGGTTTCACTACAACTTATTGATAGTACCTAAATCCACTTAAAAAAAAATAAAAAAAAATATGCAGGTACCCATTATTTTGCAAAATCGCTGCCATACGAATTTGGCATTGCCGACTCCCTGAAGTTGATGTCCTGGGCAGGTGCCCCCCCCCCCCCTACCGTTTTCTCCACTTCGCCTATACTCGAATACGAATAATAAAAAAGGGTGTTACCAATTTTTTAAATAAAAAACGTGTTGTCAGTTTAAGAAAACGCGTAATAGACGCAGAAACAACGATCGGATTAAACGTCGAAAAGGATCACGCCTAGGCTTGCCAACTATTGAGATTACCACGACCGGACAAATGTCGAATTTTCAGATATCCACGCCCGGAAAACCATACATTTGCCCGCAGCGAGAGAAGGGAGGGGGCTAAATGTTACAAAATGTAAAATTTATAGGGCGATTTTTTTTTTTGTTGCAAATAACTGTTATGAAAATGACAAATACTTCTGCGGAAGAAATCTTATTTCACTGCCTTTATGGGATCAAATTTCACAGTGAAAGTAAATTTACACATTTTACAATATGTTGTGCAATCGTTTTCTTTATGCAGCCAATTTTTAAATCCTTAATTTGTTAACCACTTATCTCTGGAAAGACAATAACGTTTCTGTATTTTCTTTGGCAATTCACTCATTATTTATTTGTAACGTACAAATTAATAACTCTATTCAATCTTTAATTCTCCGCGAACAAAATGAGTACGACGTTCCATCTACAACATAGTGTAGGTAACAAACTATAATCCAATTGCTTCACGATGATCGGATTTGCGCCAACTGTCGTAAATGTTTGAACGCAGAGCGTAAAGGTTGAATTACGTTCAGCGAATGGGGGAATACGGCGCGAGACGCGGCGGCCTTGTTTACTTCCTACACATTTGAGAAAGCATCAACCCGTAATTTTTTTTATTTCTTAATAACCGGACATTTTGTGTCCGGTCGCATGTAGTGAACCGGATAAGGACAAATCGCGTTAGAACTGGACAGTCCGGTTGAAAACCCCAATCACGCCTCACGGAAGTGAAATAATTTATGTAATCAATTTCACTGCTAAAACCATTGTCAGACTATATGAAGAAATATCACAAAAACAAGCCCGAAAAATTGAAGGGGGCTCTAATTAATTTAGTAAGAGATTGTGGATAAACTATGTAGCTCGATCTAAAGGGTGAGTAGGGGGGGGGGGGGGGATGGCTGGAAAGCTACGCTGGGATACGTGGGGGAAAGGGGAGTCAGTTTCCGAGCCAGGATACATAGCTTCTCTTTCATATTATTTGTCACAGTTAAAAATGAGATAAAGAACACACAAAAGCATGTAAATATTTATTCCCATCATTTAATTATCTCCGTATGTAATTTACGATAGTCTGACGAGAAAACAGTACAGAATGTCTTCTGGAATCTATATGGAAGAATGCTACATGGGGGGGGGGGGTAAGAGAGAAATGCTACATCTGGCTATGTGGAAAGGGGGGGGAGGGGTGTTTCACAGGAGGCTAAAATGGAGCTACGTGGTTTATGGACGCTCCTTAGGCAAAAGGGACGTCAAATAATTTCAATCAATTTTTCTCCTGAGTGGTTGCAAATACTTCTGATACAGTGCTGTCCAATATAAAAAGTGCTTTTTGAAGGCAAACAGTAAAAATATACTGACATATCAGTTGACGATAAATTCACCTGGGAATTAGGTTGGGAGAATAATGAGAGGAAGTGGGGCAACTGGGATACAAAACTAGCGAAACTATGGATGTCAAATTTAAGTTGGGGAGGTGCAAAGAAGGGCAACTTGATTTATTTTCTTAAGTTATTGTAGAGTACAATCAGTAAGGGGCATTGTTGGGAGAGACTGCTAAGTGTGTTTGAGATACACATTGGTGAGGCCTGTGTGAATACTGGGAAAATATTAAGAGTAGCGTATTTAAGTGAAGAGATGATCATAAACATAAACGTGATTTCAAACAATGAGTGCATGAGTCAGAGGCGTAACTACACTGTCGAGACCTGGTAAATTCATTGGATGGGGCCCTTCCTCAGCGCCGGATCTCAAAAAAAGGGGAGGTTAAAGTTGAAAATGGGGCACATTTTTTTTTAAACCTGACAGTAAGAAGGAGCACGATCTGTTTGAAGGGCGAGCCCCCTCGACCTCAGGCCCGTGGCATTTTGCCCTCCTGCCAACCTATTGGTACGCCACTGACTTAAGTTTTTATTTGCAGTTAGGGGAGTCACAGACTGGAATAAATTATGGAGAACTGCTGAACAACTTCATGCAAAAAATTAAAGTAAAAATTTGTGTACGGTAATGAAAAAACAGGTATGTAATATAATTGCCAAAAGGGCATATATTCCATTCCATTTTATAATAAAAATAATTTTCAAATTGGTGCAAACTTTCCAGTTATAATACAGATTTGGCGGGAGGGGGAGTAATCTGAGGTAGGTTTTCCATTTAATTGCTCTAAAAAATGTAATGTGTGCTTAACATTTAAATAATTTGTAATCAATGAATAAGCAACAGATTTCAGAAACAAGATAGCTGATTGATTCCTTTGGCCCCTATGACCCAAGAAACGTTGAATAATCATATATCATTTCAAAAACTGTTACATATTTTTTAACAGAGAAAAGTGATCAATTTACACTGTTAAATTTTTCAAATTCCTAACAAACTAACATGGAATTGGTCAGATTTTCTAAAATAAGGAAGACCTAACAATCTTTTCCTGATATAACTCAATGTTTAGATTTTCCTCAGTTGAAGATACATGTATGATAAATAGTTTCTGTAAATGCAACTGACTTCTTTCAATTTCACAGCACAGATGCTCAGAGAAGAAAGTGTATCTAATCAGTGTAAATGGGAAATGTAAGTAAATCATTATTTATATCATAACTTTGACATACAAAATTTAAACATCATAGCTATGTGATGACACGGACAAACTTATACATGAAAAATCACTTAAGATACATCACCAGCATTGGCAGTAATTGTTCATCATATATTTATAATTTCCCAATATATTTAACATTTAAGCCATAATGTTCAGAAATTTGCAAATTAATTATAAATATAATCCTAATACAGTAAACATTTTGCAGTTATCTTTACAAACAAGGTCTTGTTTAGAAAAAAAAGGACAGGTGAAAAAATCTTCAGCAAAACATTTATTAAGCAAGCCCCAACCTGAGGGGAAGGTACTGTGTTTATTTAGTATAAATGCCCTCCTATTATAGGAAACATTTTCCAGCTACCTTCAAACAATCAGAAACATGTCATTTAAAATAGCATAAAAACATAGTTAAACTTTTAACAACACAATCAGAAAGAAACTTCTAATAAAAAAATCAAAACAAGCCAACTAGTATCTTAAACAAAATACAACAGAGTTTAAAAAAGTTTACCTTGCCAACTATATTTTGCTATTGTATTTGTATCATTTTTGTCTGTATGAAAAGATTATCAAACTAAACGGAATAAGCAGTTGTAACAAATAAATTACTTGGAAAGGAATATCTGATTAGAAACAAAGTTATGTAGTACTTTCACAATGTATATGATTTATCATAACCAATGGAGAAGGAAGAAATGCCGTTATGTGATATTTATATGGAAAGGAAAGATAAAATATAACCACCACTCACCAAAATTGAAATGAGGGGGCTGCAGCAGAAAAAAATTCTTCTTAAACACAATCCTTCAGGCTACACTCTTCAAGAAATTGTGCTTTTTCTGAGATTGTGGAGTATTTTTCATTGCTGCTCCCCTCTTCCCTTCAACTTTGGTGAGTGGTATATATATTCTTTTCTTTTCACATAAATGATTTAGAATGTTTGTAACGCCATTGTTTATCTTCTTTACTTATAAATATGTAAATAGAACACAAAAATCACTATAGCTGAAAGAAACTACAGTTTCTTGTAAAGTGAATATGAATAAAAAAGTCAGTAACAAGAGTTGTGCAAACACTAGACCACATTTCTAGTCTTTGTCAAAGTCTTAATATTTCAACATTAACAGCATTACTCACTGCTTTCACTTCTCTGGGCTTTAGTTACATAATGAGAATCACTTCATTAGTTTTTATCCTCCTAACAGTGGTTAAACAAAAAAATCTAATCTCATCCTATAAAGCAACAATATTCGTGTAAAATGAGTAAGTCATTGATCTCCCACTGAATCAAATTTCTGTTATTCTGTGGTTCGCTTATCATTTCAGGTCCTCAGAGTGTAACATTAACCACATACCACAACACTTTTATGTGGTCATACAGCAGGAAAATATGGTACAAGACAACAGCACAGAAAGGAAACCCGTCACTTACCACAGCTGACAGCAGGGTGGCTGCGAAGATGAAACATACAAGGAGAGGTATCATTTAATCATCAATATTAGCATGTGCTTTGTCTTTCCAAGATCAGTGTGACATTTTTAAATTTGTAAGTAATGGGTTTACTTTCTCTATCCTATACATAAATTGATAACATTTTTTGATAAAAGAGCTAACGTAAGCTGAAAATTCTTTCACTGAAGTGAAATAGGTGAATTACCAAAAACATATCATTAAAATGAAAAACTACTGAAGCACAATTTGTCTCTATACCACAGGGAAAATACAGTGTCGGCACAGTTTCCATGTACCATCCATGCCAACCAGAAACTATAATTGAAATTTTGTAGAAATTATACTCAACTCCTTGTATTAACGATTTGTACTAACAAATGTTTCTTGATATGAACCCTAATCCACAACTCATCAAGTATTATTGATACTCAGTTTTCACATTAAATTCTAAATTAATGACAAATACTTTAATAATAAAAAATGACAGATTTCAGTATCCTTGATATACGGTATGTACCTGTACTGCAGAACTATTATACAATAATTGTGAGAAAGAGATTTCTTTGCATTCCCTTAAAGAATTCACTTTTAGAAATCCACAAAATTAGAGATAAAATCAAGATACAAGCAATACCTGTAGAATATCTCGTTTGCTAGTAAACACTGAAGTTATTTTACTTGTCAATATCTGAAAATAGGTTAATGAACTGTAGCAATATTAAGATTAGATTAAAATGGTATGGCGTTGCTGGCCAGATCACAGAAGGCAGTTCTGCAAACCAAGTGGCAGAATTTCAATTTGGCATGCAATCTGCTTCTGTTGCAACTTCCATAACTTAACCCAGTAATATTAATATTTCAATGGGGCCTACAGCTTTATGTGAAATCCGAACTATAAGAACATCCTAACATACTTATTACAAACAAAGTATACCTTTGTCAGAGCTGAAGGTCAATAAAAATTCTCACTGGAAGCAGGATTAGAACCAAGGATCTCTCAATTCTAGCTCAGACACATTCACCAACTTGGCCATCAGACCACTGATTGTTTATACATTGATTAGAATTTCAGAGTATGGAGTAAAATCTTAATGAAATTACAATTCTGTAATATAAAATGAATTTTCCTCAAGAAATAAGAGACTTTAAGAACAAAATGGGATAGGAATTAAGGTGCTTCTTTTATTTTGTAGTCTTTTTTATATATATATAATTCGAACAGTACAGTCCAAGCTGTCAATCATACTCTTGAACTCCACAGCTGGGGAAAAATCCTACCAACATATCCTTTACACCAGACATTCATCTTGCCTCAGTCACAACCTTATCACTGAGAACTTCATCATATATGGACTGTAAGGAAGCAAAAAAACACTGGATAGCAAATTATATTAAAAACAGGACATCGGATAAAACCACAACCAGGATGGCACTGACACTTCATAAGAATACAAAAGAACAGGAAACACTGTAATTACAGGGTGTATACTCATAGCAACAACATGACATGCACCTGGCAAGAGTCAATTGTGATTTGTGGTAATAGTAAGATGTTGTAACGTGCACCATACTTCCACCATGTTCAACAAAGCTGTTATTGGTGATAGCATCCCCATCATAGGGCATAAAATGTATCAATATTGCCATGTCATTTACCATAGCTTCCTAAGGTCTAACTGCAGCCCTCAATAAGAATTAATAACCACAGATAAAAATTTTCCATGAAAAATTGAACAGTAATTGTTCATGCCACCACCCATGATACTAATTTCAATTCCTGCTTAGCTCTACATGCAAGAAGAGTAGCTGGTCCAAGCACCAAAGGTGAAAGCTGGTTTGCCTGTATAGGTATCACCAGGTTTCAGCCTAAGATTACACCCCGAGATGGCACTAAATTTTATTGCTTTTCGCATCCCTATCTTCAATTTCCTTCCCCTCCTAAATAATCCATTCCCTCCTCCCATCTTACTCATTCACCATCTTTACCATATGTAAACCATTGCTCATTAAAGGTGGCAATGTTTAAATTCATACATTTCTGTTGATTATTTTATTCGATATGACTTTGTATTCACTCTACTTTTTAACTACTAATTTAGCAAAGTTTGGGCATATTCTATCTAATTACTCATCACCAACAAATTTTTCCCCCATTTTTTATGACTACGCCTACCACTTTCACCAGTTCAACCATCACAAATTGCAACAGTTCATCCTTGACTTCTAAGTTGTGCACATCGTGACCTTCTGATGATGGAGATTATACATCTGATAATTAAAATGTTTTGTGTGTGTGTAAGAGAGGGAGAGAGAGAGATTGTGTCAATCCTGTCCTGCAATTACCTGTAGTAAGCAGTGGTTTCTTCCTTGTGTCAGTGCAGTCCTGCAATTACCTGTAATAAGCATTGGTTTCTTCCCCTTTTCTATATGTATACAATATTCATATACTCAAGTTATTTGCCATTTGTTATGGCCTATCTCAGCTACGAGTCTGTAAGCATTTCTTTCTCCATCTTCACTTGTAACTGTCAGACTGGAGCAAACTTCTATACTATTAGACGTTTTCTTACAGCATCTCATTAACTTCATTTTGTTGAAGCATAGAATTAATAGAATTATATGTAGATACAAGATTTATTGTATGCTAGTGGTTACATGTCAACTGAAAGATGTAATGTGTGAACACTGACAATATCTTACTAGTTAGTAGGAAAAATGGACTGAAAACTGCAGAGGCATAAAGAGGGTTTAGTATGTTAATTTAAATGAATACAATGTTACATGGTGCACTTTATACCCGTCATAACTTAATGAATATAAAGTTATTTTAAAAAAGAAAAGCCACTATTCAGAAATTAAACAATAAAAGTTATACATTTTAGGTATGTCTAACAGGTTAAATTCCAAGGCATAAAAAATATTTCACTGTCTAGTCCAGCACTGGAAGATAAATATGATATAAATTTATTATTTAATAAAGTCTAGCAATGACAACAAACAGCTGTAAGGCAATGCACCAGACTAAGAAACCAACATTCTCAATTATAAAAGCTGAGATAATCAAATATTAAGGCACATCATTGGAGTGACTACAGCCTCAAATTTCACATGGTTTCAGTTGTTCTCTGACTACTGACCTAGTTTATGCATTATTGCTCATCTGGAAGATATTCAGTAAAAAAGGAACATGTCTGACAGTTGGCAGCTCTATTATTGCTGAGTTGACACATATCTGTCTCTGCTAAAATAATAGTCATTTATCCCAACAGAATCATTATTTTTAAAAAAAAATTATCATAGAGGATAGCAAAGTTCCTAATCAATAACTACAATGAATACACCTACACATCATAAGGCAAAGTTTCTAATAAGACTGTAATAATAGTGTATTGCTGGCAGCACAAATCCACTCAATATGAGGGAGAGAAAACTGGACCAGGAGTAATTACAGTTCTGCTTTTTTCAAATAAAGCATTTGTATAATTAAAAAAAATCACATAAATGGATGTGTTAAAGTGGAATTCATATGTGTTCCTAAGTTCACAATCTATAATGTCAATACTTCCTAGCTATTATAAAAATTCTCTATAAAGGAATTATATAATACTTATTTACAAAATCAATATGAAATGCAACAAAAAGGTAAAAAAAAATACAATTAAATTTAATCAAAACAATTTCACTGGTTTTCATTTTAATGACATATGTTTTTCACTGCTGATAATCTGATAAAAGCTACTTGGATTTAAGACAAAAACTTTGACAGATGTTACAATAAAGTTATATATGCAGTCATGATTAACAATTACAAGCCTTAGTCATTATCGACAGTACATTATGATTTAGAAAGTAACCTCTCCCTTTCAGTGTGTTGTTAATCCAGTGAACCACTGAATCACAAAATCAGTTCTGTCCTTCTAGGAACAAAAGTGATTACTTATAACGAAATCAATCATAGACTAAATTCTCATAATTATTATTTGTATTTACAGCACCAACAGATTTATATGCAAACTGAAATGATTCAAGGCATAAACCAGACACATACCGATAATAAATAGATTAAAAAAGTGTACATTTATTAAATGAATATCTATAAAACAGTACTCTTTATTGTAAATATTACAACTGAATGTAACAAGTAATCTGTCTAAATTCAAGCAAAAAAACTTTCAATATACTTTAAAAAAAAAGTAAAAAAAAATATAAATATCTACCACGTCCATCAAAGATAAATAAGAAAAACTTAGCAGTCCATATGCTATATAATAAATAACATTAGGCAGTAACAGAAAAATTAATTTTCATCGTATAATGGAGTAGCATCACCACTTAAAGAACTTTCAATCATAGAATGTGGACTAGTATTTGTGCGTGGAGTAGATCTAATACTGTCTCGTCCAGAACCAGATGTACTTCTCGGGGACTTCATGTTGTTCACAGTCAGACCATATGCTGTTACACGGCTGCTATTTGACCTAACACTCATCCCATAACTACTACTAGCACTGCTGTTACTCCTAGGTGTCACTCGACCAGCTTCATCAAACTGTGGAGTAGTTTTCCTGATGTCATCAAATCTAGGTGTTGAGTTACCACTGAAAATATAACAAGAAAGTACCAATACTAAGATTTCTCTGCATTTACTGACTGAATTAATTAGCATCTAGCTAAGCAAAAAGAGAAAAAAAAAGTAGCTCTTAATCTGATTCACATTCTGATTTAAGGATTATTTTGATACTCAGATCTGAAAGCACTATGCACTTTCAAAAATGAGAAAAAACAGCAATAATGAAACAAGGATAATGTGATGACAATTTACTCTGAAGTGAAATGCGGAACACTGCTCAAACAACAGTCAATTATCATACACTGATATCAATTAAAGAATTAAAAATAATAAAGGAAAGGGAAATTAACCAAACACATACCAAAGTTGACAGCTGTGATGAGAGAAAATATGTAAGGTGGACACACAAATGCAATATTTAGGTATTAATCTTCTTTATGTAATAGAGAATGAGCCATTTGTTTCCAGACGCGTATGTACACAGAACGTCACCCCCTAATTAAAGAATTAAATAGTTATGTTTTCATGAAGTCACAAATGATGACAGGTATGGTATTTATTTTGGCCACTGTGTTACTGTATAACATCCAGTGACTACCTTTTTGTCTTCCTCTTACTAAAAAAAACCCCGAGCCTTTACGTCCTGTTATGATTATTACTAATTAGAAGAGGATGAGAGCAAAGAATTGGAAGGGAACTGGTCATGACCTTTGTGAATCAACCATTCCAACCTTAGGAAACAATTTAAGACCAAATTTTTGGATGATTGACTGGATCCAGTTTCAAACAAGCCTTATTGAGTGGGATAAAACTGTATCTGATAACTTGAGAGAGGTAAAGAGGTTACTAGGAAACACGAAAGCATCTAAAACTAAAATGAGAGTGTGCATTGGCAGGGAACATGGAACCGATTTATAGATAAGTATTTTACATTCACGAGATGGTAACTATGAAGACATTAAAATGAGGAGAAAAAAATGATAAGAGACTGAGATAAATAAAACAATATTCGAAAATCAAGCTAAATAACTAATTATTTAACATGGACCGCTGGACCTAGAGTTTAATGTGAAATCCGAACCATTGAACAACCTGGCATGGCTTCAAAATTCCTGGACTCACTGGGATTTGAGCCCAGGAATGGACCCTCAACCTTTGAAAGCAAGTACCATAATCACCTAACAGTGTAGTTGCATATCTTCAGTAATCAGTGGAGTGTAAGTGACAAAAAGTTTCAATTAACATCAGTACTTAATGCATAATTTCGTAGCTACACACTCTAGAAAACAGAGCAGTTTTATTTCTACTTTTATACCAGCATCTATGCATAACCACAACTGTCTAGCATTTTCCACACTTATCATGCTCATATCAACCAAAATTGATGCCTTCTATAAATTACATCACATGTTAAGTGGAAAAGGGGAGACAGGGAGGGATGCCCACAATGTAATGACAGGGCGTGAGGAATAGAGAAGTGTGGAAGTGATATCAAATTTAGTAGGTAAGTTCTAAATTTAAAATGTCTGATGTAACAATTAAGGGGGGGAGGTCAACAAAGTGTGACAGGGAAGGTGTGGTCCACAAACTGTGATATGATGTGGCAAGGAGAGGCCGTAACTATAAACTTGGAGGCCCCGGGGCAAAACTTCATAGTGAGGCCCTCAATATTTCTTTCTTTTTATATGCATGGGGGTTTTTACCTATTGGTCCATGCAATGGTAACAAAACTATCTACAAAAGGTTCACCATGCCAAATGTTCAAGTATTTATCTAGCTTACACAATTAAAAAAATATTAAATGGATTATGTTTATGATACAAGTTTAGGAAATTAAATATTCAGTGTGTATGGTTGTAAAAAGAATAAGGTTAATAATACAAAAGCAAAATACTTACAAAAGCACAATTTCTAAAAAGAGTGTATGTTTATTAAAAATTTATAATATAAATATTAAAAATACATGGTAAAATATTTGCCACACTGTTGTTAACATAAAAAAAACCTAAAACAGTAACATTTAATAAGATTTAACTAGTGGAAAACTTTTAATTGATAATTTAAAATATGACTTTTCTAAATAAAAGTTTAAGGTAGATTAAAGATATAGTAACAATGGATTTTAATTAAGTTAGTTAAAATTCATACTTTGCGTAAAAGACAAGGAATCAGTAACTGATGCATGGAAAGTAGTGTAGACTGAAAAGATTAAAGATTAGCTACATTTGATTATTTCGTAAACATTTGTTTCATAACTTCAAAGAAGCGAATTCATCAGTTACTTTGTCAAAGTTGTTTTATTGAGCTTGATCATTCTCAACTGAAAGCAAAGCTAAGCTGCTGAGTCTTTCTTGCGCAATTGTACTTCTCAAGTAATTTTTGATCAATTTAAGCTTAGAAAAGAACCGTTCAGCCTTATATACTGTCACAAGAATAGTCAGATACATGATGCACGCTGTGACAACATCTGGGTAGCTTGATGAAATCGAACTGTGGTCAACTATTATATAATTAGCAAATTCCCTAACACTGTTAATTTTTTTCCAGTTTGTTTTTAAACGAATTTTTCACTGAACATATTTTGAAGGAAAGGCTGGACTCACATCATTTGGAAACTTATTAACGAAATCAACTGCTTTTTGTGAATATCACTTTCACTTGCATTGGCTAAAAATTCAGGTTGTATTACTTGATAAGTGTCAAGAACAGCTTTCATGCCTTCAAGTTGAGTACAAAGTGTGTCTACCAATGGATAGAACACAGTGACTCGAAAACAAGATTTTGGGTCTATTAATCTCTCGTCTTCACTCAAGTCATCAAAGTGTTTTTTCACTTTCCTTAGTCTGTTCTGGTGAAATTCTTTGTATATTCCCCATCGACTACAAACATCTGATGCTTCAGAAACAAGTTCTTCAAACCTTCCACGTATTTTGGTTATCCTTAACAATAAATTACCAGAAAACTGCAAAATTTTGGCCCGTTATTTTGAAAAATTACTGAACTGTGAAGAACCTCAAGACAGAGTAGATTCAGTCAGTCACAAGCAAGCATTAAACCTTCAGAGCCACTAGGCGAGAAAGAAATCCATGACATAATCCAAGGTCTGAAAAACAATCAAGCTGCAGGGGAATATCTGATTGCTGCAGAGATGTGGAAAGAGGCAGGTAGTCAAGCAAGGCAGGAATTGACAAACATAGCCTACTGCAGGAAATCTGTCGAACAGAAAAAATTCCTGAACAAGAATGGTGACAAAACAGATGTGAACAATTACAGAGGAATTTCCCTGGTAGCTGTGACATATAAGATACTGTCAAAAGCTCTTCGAAACAGAATTGATCCAGTAATAAACAAACAAATTGGAGAATACCGAGGTGGGTTCAGAAAAGGACGATCCTGAGCAGAACGGATTCTAAATCTGAAAACTGTAATACGAGACAGGGTTCCAAAGAACAAAAACTATGTTATAGTTTATGTGGACTTCAAGAAAGTCTACGACTCAGTAGATAGAGTCTCGTTACTGAACATTTTACAGGAATTTGGTGTTGACTCAAAATCGGTCAACATAATCAGGCAGACCCTCACGGGAACAAATTCAAAAGTGAAATTTACGGGAGAGATCTCAGAGGAATTTAAAATAAAAAGTGGTATCAGGCAGGGAGATGGGCTTTCCCAATTCTTTTCAATTGCGTTTTGAAGAAGGTAATAAGAGTATGGGAAGAGAAACTCAAGGAAAGGGGAATTCAGCATGAGATAAGATTAGGTTCAAAGCACAAAGGGGTTGGGATAAACTGTTTGGCCTTCGTTCATGACATAGCGGTTCTTTCTGAAAGTATAGAAACTGCACTCGAACAAATCAACCTTCTTAAAGATATAGCAGGAAAAGTTGGACTTGAGATCTCTTTTGAGAAGACTAAATCCATGACCAATATTAGGGATTCACCAACAGTACTAAACACAGAGTACGGAAAAATTAACAAGGTCAATAAATTTAAATATCTAGGTGAAGGAATTCACATTAATGGGCTTGATAAGGAAGCAAATATATCAAGAGCAAGAAAACTAGAACTAGCATACCAATTGACTAAAGATACATACAATAAGAAGAATCTACCCAGGGTAGCTAAAATCAAACACAACAACACATTTATCAAACCAGATGCCTCAGAATGCTTGTTCTCTATGAAAACTGGAGAAATAGAAGAGAGAGAAAAGGGAAAGGAAAATCTTGAGAAGAATTTGGAGACCACTAAAACTTGAAAATGGTGAGTTTAGACACCAGGGGAATAAAGAGCTATACAAACAAGAAGAAATTGAAAGGAAGTCAGACACGATCAGAAAGAGGAGAACAGTTTTTTGGTCACATACTGAGAATGGATAACAATAGACTTACAAAAACAATTTTCAATCATGTTTACAAGAGTAAGAAGGGCAACCAGTGGATCCAAGGAGTAAAGAAAGATATGATTGAGATCAGAATAACAGAAGATTTAGTACAAGATAGAGCAACTTCTAGGAGATTGATCCAAAATTTCAAGGGGAAGTAGGAGAGGAAATGTAGTAACATATGAACAGAAGAAAGGAGGAAACAGCAAAGTGAGAGGATGAAGAACTATTGGAAGTCAAGAAAAGAAAGATAGAAATGAATGCACGGGATTACTTTTCGTGGTCCTTAGATGGCCGATATCGAAGAGAAGAAGAAATTACCCAATAACTAGGGCCCGGATTTTTCAAAAAAGCATATGCGCATATGCAAATGCATATTTTGAGGGTTAGTGCATATTTTATGGATATGTGCATATTTTAGCTTTTATTTCATCTCATAACTGAATATCCGATACTTCTGAAGAAACTGTAAAGCCTAATGTACCTGTATGTTGGACATCCTTGGCAACCGCAACAAGTAAGTTAAATTCTTGGAGTAAACAGGATTTTTTTTGTACTGGCATTCACATGTAGAGAATTTTCTACCTTATCCAAACTCACACAGTGACATGTTTGGAGGTGCTGCAAATGGAAAATTTGTGTGGCGGCGACCTTCTCTACTGCCCTGAGCGGTAACATTCACGGGAAGGGCGGGTGGGGTCGGCAAAATCAAAGAATAGCTCTATTCTCCCTCAGGCGGCAAATTCTTGTTTGAGGAGACGACAGTCACAAGTATTTACCCCCACTTGGAATATTCGTTATCTACCAGTGTGTTTATTCGTGCGACAACTACCGGGAAGGCCAGCGGTTTTCTTTAATCTTTTCGGGAATATTCCCCTAATTGCGGTACGAGCCAGTTTTCCTGAGAACAGATTCCTGGCTTCCAGACCTGAGGGATTCGTACTTTTAAAGGGACGTGTACATTCCTTTCCAAAAACAGTAGCCTCTCAAAGTTTGTGTTGACAGGAGTGTTCGTGTGCTAAGATTAAGTTTCTTTAATCTGACTCCAAAAATGCCTAAAGAAAAATGCACAAGATCAGTTTTAATTAAGCAGTGGATTTCAGGCAACAGTGACTATTCTAGTGACGGTGAAGTTGTGTACTGTCAAGTATGTGAGAAGAATATAAAATGTGAGAAAAAATTTCAACTTGAACAGCATTCTAAAACAGCTGTACATCTCAGGTCAAAAGAAAAGAATAGGAACACGCAACAGCTACTTTTAACTCAGGTATCACGGTCTGTTAATACATTCTCTGCTGACCTGTGTAAGGCTTTTGTATGCAGCAATATCCCGCTGCATAAATTGAATAATCCAGATCTACGAGCATTTCTTCAAAAGTATTGTGTTAATCAAAGGATACCGGATGAATCCACCCTCAGGAAAAATTATTTGCTCTCTCTACACGATTCTGTCCTGGATTCAATTCGGTCTGACATAGGAGGGAACTGTGTCTGGATATCGGTAGATGAAACAACCGATTCATGTGGCCGATACGTAGCGAACTTTATAGTGGGCAAACTATGTCAAGAAGAACCCGGAAAACCACATTTACTTTCAACCAAAGTGTTAGAGAAAACCAACCACAGTACAATTGCAAGATTTATAAACGATTCCCTGCGACTTCTGTGGCCTACTGAATCGGAGAGTGATTGTTACAAGGTGCGTGTTTTAATCACAGACGCAGCTTCATATATGTTAAAAGCTGGTCAGTCGCTTCGAGTGTTTTTCCCCAATCTGATCCATGTTACATGTTTGGCGCATGGATTACATCGCATTGCAGAAGAGATACGTTCTCTATTTCCTTCAGTTAACAAAGTAATTTCAAGTGGAAAAAAAGTGTTCCTAAAAGCACCAGCGCGTGTACAGTTTTATAAGGATCGTCTGCCTGAGGTTCCTCTTCCACCGGAACCTGTTCTCACTAGATGGGGAACTTGGTTGTCTGCAGTGCTGTTCTACCAGGAGAACTTTCATCAAGTGAAAGATGTGGTTACAAGTATTGGTCATGACGATCGTGCTGCGTGTGTTCGTGAAGCAAAGTGCGCATTTGATTGTGATACTGTATATCGAGATATCAATTTCATCCATGTACACTATTCGTCACTTTCTAATGCTATTAAGGGTCTAGAAACTAGCGGTGCACCCCTTCACGAGTCTATTCAGTTGCTTCACAAAACAATTTCTTCTTTAAATGCCGTCCCTGGTGAAATTGGAGAAAAAGTTAAATCTAAACTCAGCAGGGTGTTAGACTCAAACCCAGGTCTGCAAAAGATTCAATCAATTAATACGTATTTAAGTGGAACCACACAATCTTTGCCAGATGAATGTTCCGAACAGTCAGCACCATCGTACAAGTATTGCCCAATAACGTCCGTTGACGTGGAACGATCATTTTCGGCTTATAAACTAATTTTGTCTGACAACAGAAAATCTTTGACCCCTGAAAACATTGAAAAACTGTTGGTAACATATTGTGATTCATCATTTTGTAAGGAATGAAACGTGTATATCAGTGAGTTGACATAAAATAAATCATTTGATAACTGTATATTCTTTAATAGTTAGTCCATGTTCGTTAATTGTTAGTGTATATTCGTTAATTGTTAGTGTATATTCGTTAATTGTTAGTGTAGATTCGTTAATTGTTAGTGCATATTCTTTAATTGTTAGTGCATATTTTAGGACTTTTTTGTGCATATTTGCATGCATATATTAGATGTTTTACGTGCATATATATCCGGGCCCTACCAATAACTCATATGCATACAACAGGTCCATGGTTTCAGATTGTAAGGATTTTGATACGAGGTTGAGAGACTCTAAACCTTCACACTGCCCAACCAAAAGCAATACAAAATCAAAACTTTCAAGTTTTTTCTTTAGCTGCTGTGCTTCATTTCTTTCCTTGCTTTTCCTGGAAGTCAAAATTATGCGGGTAAGGCTTTTCATCACGTCACAAAACCTGTGTTTCAGTGCAAATCCTACCTCATGCCTACCAGCCCAGTGAGTTAAATTAAGAGTTTTCAGTGTTACTATCTAAATCAGTGAATCAGTCTGATCATCGATGTTGTACACTGACTTCAAATCTTGCCAGTGCAAAATACTACGACCAAAAAGCAATACACGCTTTTAATGGATTCAAAAAAAACTGGCAGACCTCTCGATTTCCTTCCACAGCATCCTTTAATACTAAATTAAGGTTACGTGCAGCGCAGTGCACAAAGTATGCGCGTGGGGAATTTTCTTTAATATGCTGCTATACTCCACTGTATGCACCACTCATGACTGCTGCACCGTCGTAGCCTTGTCCACGACATTTGGTCAAATCCAAGTTTTTCTCTTCCAATGAAGTAAATATTTCTTCTGCAAGACCTTGGGCAGACTTAACTTTTATCTCTCTAAAGCCTAAAGGATACAAAAGTTTCACATATTTTGATATCAATAGGTCTCTCTTCTTCATCATTAACTATTTTTACATACCTGTAAACTTCACTTAACTGATCAACTTTAGCAATGTCCTGAGTGGTATCAAAAATCAATGGAAAAAAAAACAAGCAGTTTTGAAATTCAACAATAATTTCATTTTTGATTTCTAAGGCTTATAAGTACGTTCTGAATTTTAGGATTGAGGTATTTCACAGTCCCTTGTGGACACTGATTCAATTCTTGCAGTACTGGGTCATATTTTGACAAGAGCTGAACTATCGAGAGAAAGTTTCGTTTGTTGCTACATTCTAACTTTTTCACTAGATCCACGAAATGCGAGATTACATGTTGCAAGTGTTGAGGTCACAGTTAGATTCTTTCAAGAACTTTTCGCCAGAAGCTTCTTTCATTCTCCAAATTTTAGCACTAGCTGCACCTGGTGCGACATGACACATTCGACTCGACATTCTGCTGTCTGCTCTACAGCTGCTCTTGCATGCAAAGCTGTGAAGTATATGAACGGACACGCAAAAACATTTCGTCTAACACTTTGATGGATTTTTTTTATTATTAACTTTTAGCTAGGTGCTGGGTATTTTATAGGAAGTTAGATTAGATATTAAAATAATTTTTTAACCATCAGTATGGGGCTCCTCGGGCTTGGGGGCCCCAGGGCAGTGCCCCGGCGGTAGTTACGGGCCTGCTTGTTCCTCATATATGCAACATCTACTTTACCTGCGACAATTTCCTTCTTTTAGTTACTCACTATTTTTTTTTTTTACTTATGGCTTTACACCTCGTCAACGTCGAGGTCATTAGAGGCGGAATGAGACGGGGGACAAGGAATGGAAAGGAATTTGAGCATGGCCTTTTTGAAGGAAGCATCCCAGCATTCACCTGGAGTGATTAGGGGATACCATGGAAAACCCAAATCTGGATGTCCGAATGTGAGACCAGAGCATTAATTGCTCACCCACCACATTCGGTTTAGTTACACTTTTATTTTGCTTTCTTGTATTTCTTGTTTATTTGGTTTCTAAAATATCTATTTTGCTCTCTTCTTACAATATCCAGAGAATTTTAGTGCCTTTTCCTCTGATCCATCAACTGAAGTATTTCTTGTGAGACCCAGCTTTTCAGCCAACTTCTTTCCTAACTTCTATTGTTTCTTTACCAGCTTTGGTTATCTCTCTCTTCAGTGTTCACTTAATATTTTTCCTGTGTTGCCTCAATATTCTCTTGAATTTCAGATCACTCTTTGTAACAATCTGACTTCAGCAAAATTCTGTATCAGGTCCCAGATATGCTTTACATATTGTTTTTGAATCTGTTTAATATTGGTATATTTTAATATTGATATATCCTAGGTAATGCCTACATGTATCCCCTGGACATTTCCAGGTGTATATCCTTCATGCGCGATTTGTAAATATTGTCTTTGCTATGGTCAGTTCACATTTTTCACAAAATTATAACAACCTGCTTCATTTCTTTCTGCTACAGCAAAACTTCTTACAAAATTTTGATGTTCCATTAACACATTTCAATCACCCTTGATTATTAGGATTTTCCTTTCCCTTATTGGGATAATTAATCAATTTCATCATATATTTTCTTGTTTTGTCAGCATTCTCTAGTAACATGCTAATGCAGTTGGTGCAGGATAAGTTTCTATTCTTATCAAAATAATTCTATCAATAAACTGTTTGTAATAACTCGCCCATTTTCCTACATTCTTGTTCATTACTAATAACACACCAGTAAAACTGCAGAGCTTATATACTAATTATTATATCCTTGCTTGACAAGAAATCCTGCACATCCTTATTTTTAATCTAATTCCAATCACATTTACCATACAACACTCTTTTTAAGTTCTCTAATCTGTCTGTACTATTCAGGCTTTTAACATTCCACATAAGTGCCATTTTCAACACTAAATGCCTAGTTGAATATTTTAAACATTTTTTCCCCAAAATTACATTAATGGAATATTTTTATTTAAAATGATGGGTGCACTCGTTCCGGTATTCCTAATACATTCAAGTCACATGATCACACTTAAACAATCAGAAGCACAACTAAATTTCCATCACAAGTTCAATTATTTTTGTGTAAATTTGTATATCAACAGCCTGATATGAAAGTTAATATTGTAAACAAATGACAAAATCTTTCTACGTTAGTGAAAGGCACTCAGATCAGCATTTGAATGTTCTAACCTGCGTTTTGCATTTGTCATAATGTTCAAGATAGATAGGAAGGAGATTAATTTCCACAGCAGAGGGTTTGAGAGCATAATAACACGAAATAGATAAAATTCTGTGTAAGAATCCCGATTAGTATCTTGGTATATCATAACTAAATCACAGCAGAGACCAAAATGTTGATAAATGTATGGTTAAGTAAAAGTAAGAAAGGAACATTTTAATAAAACACTATAGATAATGGACTTTCTCTTACTCAACCGATTTACATCCTGCCCATCAGTTCGGAAACTGCAGTGCTGTAGGTATGTCAAAATCCACTTTACTGAAGTAGGGCCATGTCACAAAATAGTTAGTGCCTTTTCTTGCAGAAGAAAGCAGAAATGTATTATAGTACAGAGATTATATTTAGTTATTTGAATTCTGAACAGTAGTATGATCCATTTCCAATTTGATGACAGAACAAAAATGATGGAGAGAAATTACATC
The DNA here is from genome assembly GCA_031002005.1 of Vandiemenella viatica. Taxonomy (NCBI): domain Eukaryota; kingdom Metazoa; phylum Arthropoda; class Insecta; order Orthoptera; family Morabidae; genus Vandiemenella; species Vandiemenella viatica. The sequence continues at coordinate 49,616,013 of JARYHS010013631.1, forward strand.
AAGAACAAATATTTCTGGGCACATTTCTTCAATAAACAAGAAATGGATAGCAAGTCCAATTGGAATTTGCACCCTCTTGTTGAAACGTCTAGAAAAACATGAAGATAATGAATTACACAGGATTCCAATTCAGAAGATGACACAGCATTCATTGATTCATGATATACTGTTACCTTCTAGTTTGAATGAACCATGACTAAATAAAACTACAGAAAGCTAGAATAAAATAAGCTTTGTTTATTACATAAGTAAATGTGTATGTTCACTTCAGAAGTAGGAAGATTACAGAAATAGTGTTACTGTGCGATACACCTACAGTATAAGGGACAGGCAAAAATCTCAGTTAAAATTTTCAGCAATGAACTCTGCCTTGTTAGTATAAGTGAACTTCACAAATATTTCTGAATAACTGTTCTCAAAAAAATCTTCGTCACATTATTTTTGCATTCTTCAAAATGAAATGGATGGATCAGTTGAGAGCAATAACGTCACGTAATTTAGGTCATATTGCTTTATAACATTGATTAAATTTATTATTATATTTTAATCCAACATACAGAATCCTACAACTTTTCAAAATGACTATGACAATATATAAAATATATATAGAAAACGGATGACATGAAGTAGAAGTTTACATGCCAAGCAAGACTGGCACCAGCAAAAAGAGCAGTTTTTAAAATCTATTATCATCTAAACCTTACCGACAACTCAGAAATAACTTTCCTAAACTGTATGTATGGAATAAAGTTTTATTTACGGTAACTTTTCAAGATAACCAGAAAGAAAGAAATTTGAACTATTTTAGGTATGATGCATGAAAGTTAAGTAAAAATATAAAAGTATAAGAGGAACATGTTTCAGAAATGATGGATGAGGAAAGAAATTTGTGAAAGAATCTCTCAGAGAGAGAGAGAGAGAGAGAGAGAGAGAGAGAGAGAGGTAGGTAGGTAGGTTACCATTTGATTAATTTGTTAATTGTGATGACAGTCGAAAGGAAGAGCTTTGGAGCAAGCCAAAAGATTATAATATATGTGAACAATAACTGAGGATGTAGGCAAGTGTGTTGAAGATAGCTGCCCATAGAAACAGATAATGGGTAGCCTCAGACCTACAGAGACTGGAACAAAAGAAGTCTATACGTAAGCGAGGATTAATTCAATTTTAATAATGGTATTTAAGCTGACCTAGAAAACATCTTTTACTCCTCAAAACATTTTCTGGTAATCATAAATGAGGTTACCGTCAATAAATAGTTTTCACCAAAAATTCGATATTACCTGCTAAGAAATTAAAATACTTAACCTCATCATAGTTGAGAATTTGGCCCATAGGACTTCAGTAAATGTTAGTATTACCTCTATGTTTGTCCCTGTGTTAACTTCACCAGCTAAATTGTACAAGTTTTATATATAAAAATTGGGTAATCAAACTAATCTTTAAACTGGCACCACATAAAAACTGATTACCACATAAAAACAGAAGAAATTTTATTTAAAAAAATAGTTGAACATACCTATGCTGCCGGGGAGTCGTTCGACCATCCTGTCTTGGTGTTCCCAATCCTGCTTCACGATTTTTCAGTTTTGCCCAGGCCTCAGCCGCTTTCCTCCAGTCCATTGGTTCCGAAGCTTGTGGGGTAACCTGAGGTCTGCAAAATGGAAATAAATCATATTCACCATTGCAATAGAATGACTGCCAACGATAAAGACAATGTTATTTAACCATAATACTGTGCTCATAAGTTATACTCATTTTAATTGATTTTAGATTTTCTGTCACTAATATTCTTTCATGATAAAATCTGTAAGTTTAGTGAACTTGTTTTCCTCTGTTTTTTTTATTATTATTATTTTTATTTTATTATGTGGATAGTTTAAATGCCTGAAATTCTTAAGTTCAATGGTTAATTAAGTACAAGAATAAATTCTTGGCTTCTTAGCAATCTTAATTCTGTACAATTACTAATACAACATGGGTGCTCCACTAACTTTGTTTTGGTGAGGAGAATTGGATGAATTCTTCTGAAGGAGACAGTGACATGAGGCAGGGGAAATATCATAAATTAATGAAAATATTTTAGAGTAGACGATACAGTATCAGAGATATAATACAATGCCACCAGAATGTGTGAGGTAAAAGCAAATGAGCAGAAAAGCATCAATTCAGCTGAGTCACCACTGATTAAATACGATAGAGTAAACCGTAGTGTGATCATACTATCATTTTCATTACGATTCTGATAAATATTTTCAGAAGGAAAATCATTCTTTTACAACAATTCCCATTCCCAAAGAATTATGCAAACATTAAGAGACATGAAATTCAATATGCACCATAGAGAACCATCATTTCAGATATCTGAATATTATTTCAAGTGTAAAAAATTAATAGATGGAACTAATTGAGACATTGAAAAGCTGGTTAAATTACCACTAAAAAGTTTTTACAATTCTTTATTATGTGCAGGGTGACTATAGTAAATGAATAAGGCATAAAAAGATGTCTCACTAATCTAAAAAGTTATTATCATACAATGTAGGCTTTCACGACCGGTATTAACTTCACTCATAACTTCCGGGCTGAAAGGCCGTGGTCGCTAAGTAAAACTTTCCCCTGACGTTTCGTCTTCAACTGCGTAAGACATCCTTGGAGGCTAAGCGGCAACTGCAATGAGGGCACGAAGGAGCGCCATATATATGTCGGCTGAGCGGCTATCTCTGGTAATACCAACCTTATTTATGGAAGCCAATCGATTTTTAACATGCTGATGCAAGGTTGAAGTCCAAATTGTATCTAATTTAACACCTTCCTCTTTTCTATTAAAATTATTGCGATGTTTATAAATTTCAATGGCTTCTCTATGTGTACGAGCATAGAAGTGAGAAGTTTTTGATAAAACACTGATCTCGTTAAATTTAATTTCATGGTTGCCATCTTGGTAAAAATGTTCAGCTATGGCCGATTTCTGTATATGTCCCAGGCGGCAATTTCTCTTATGTTCACTCAACGAATGTTAACACTGCCGATGTACACTTGTCCACAACTACAATGAATTTTATAGACACCCGGTGTATCCCAAGGATGTCGTGCATCTTTTGCAGATCTTAAGTATTCTTTAATTTTCCTGGTTGGTCTGAAAATAGTTTCCACCCCATATTTGTTCAGCATTTTTCCAATACGATCGTATTGGATGCTGCAGAACTGCGGAGGACTTACTTCAGGCCCAGCCTTCAGATTTGAAGGTTGTACTTGGAATCTGTCCCCCAGGGTTGGAACTGCGGACTTTGTGCCAAAATCTCCAAGTTTGGAGAGTGTTCTGACTTGGCATCGAATCCTTCAAGGGTTCGAAAGAGACGTACTGCAGCAGTTAAGTCACTTTGCAGTCAGTCGATACCTTGCCTGAAGGATGTACTGCCCTTTCCGCAGTAGCTAATACGCTATGGCGTTTTCGTCATCAAGGGATGCCTCTCGCCATAACGGTAATTACTCACTAAACAGTACAGTGCGACACTTGCCTACACTCAATGACAACCCTGTAATGACACTTCAAAGGAAACTTTGAGTGGTTAGGAGTTCTCGCCTCTGACACTTATTGAGCTAGTGACTTTTAAAGCCGTGAGATAACTCTAATTGTATGCCGGCAGGATAAGCAGACTTAGCGAGTTGAAAGCTCGATATCTGGTGGGTAATTTAAAATTATCCTGGCGCCCGTCAATTTGTAATCAATCACAATGCTTATTAATATTGCTTTTCATTTTCCTTAGATTGGTTCCCAATTGTTTTGAAGGGAACATTTCATTAAAGCCAAATGTGGAGCATCTGTTATCCTAATGACAATATAATGATGATGCATTTGTTTTTCTATCATATGTTTAATTAGTAGGGCTTTAATGTTGTTGTTTGTTTATTAATGTTGGCAATTGTAAGGCGAGGCTTAGCTTGATTTTTTTTAAATGATTTTCCAAATTAATTTAAAGGTAAACGAGCCTCAGCCTGCACATCTGTACAAGTACCAAATAAATAAGCAGCAGTGGTTTTTCTTTTAATGATAAAAAGAGGAGTTAGAAAGTTTTTACCCTTTTCTTCATCCAAACCAAGCACCTACTATAAACTATAACTGGCAATGTCCGAATTAATTGTAAGAATACCGAAAATAAAGTTATAATTTAACACATTAAGTATAACACAGAAAAAAAGTATGCTGTTTATTGAAAGTGATAAAATATTAAATAAAATTAACATCCAAATGGTTTCTGCAAAAATAAATTGAAGATTTTCTAGATAAATATGTCAAATTTCGTCATGCAATTTTAAGTAACACTTTCCACTTATTTTCCTGATTTGGAACGTAAATAACAAATCTGTTTAGACTCTAGGTGTTTAAATGTGGAGGTATTACACATCACTTGTAGAACTCATTTTATCAACGAAATTTTGTTCCTACTATTGCGTTTACAACAGCCTGTACCTAGGACTGACATCACATGAGACAAAATGCAAGCTATGAACGTTTTAGAATGAATGTGCAAATTAACATAAGAAAATGCAAATATCGCAATTTTCAATAGTTTTTTTCTGTTATAGTAGACATGCAGGTACAATACTGGCATCTTTTACAAATTTAGTCAAGTACCCTATTTTTATGGGCAAACAGAATATACCCTAAAATCACAATTAGCATTTTGACTATGAGAAGTAACTTACCTTTAAATGGATAATAATTTGTGGACTTTTTTTACTTTAATTCCTTAGCTTTTTGATATCACATCAAAATGAAAATAAAAAATTAAAAAGCTGAAATAAACGCTTTTGTAGCTATGTGAACTAAAAGATTAAAAATAATTTTTAAATATAAAAATTTTATTCGTTTTTTTCCTACTTATGGTTTTATGTCTCGTCGATGTCATTAGAGGTGGGATGGGACTGGGGACAAGGAACGGGAAGGTATTCAGCCATGGCCTTTTGAAGGAAGCATCCCGGCATTCGTCTGGAGTGATATGCGGAAACCATGGAAAACCCAAATCTGGATGCCTGGATGGAGATTCAAACTGCCATCCTCCCGAATGTGAAGCCAGAGCGTTAACCACTCACCCACCATGCTCAGTAAATTTTATCCAACATCACTAGAATGTCTGACAATTCAGAATAACTTTAATAAGCTTAATATAAGAATAAAGTCACTGATTAAAAAATTAACTTTAATGTAAAAGCAGTGTGGGGTGTTTGATAGCAATAATCTTAATTTTTTTATTGCTAGCTGTTCATAAAGGCAGAGTCATTATGTACAAGCAGATAGCACTGCACACTTTTTTACATCAAAGTTAAATTTTTAATCAGTGACTTTATTATTATTATTTTATGGATATAAAAAAAAATTATACTGAATCGTGGGACAACCTAGTGCTGTTGAACAAAATTTTTATATTTAAAGATTATTTTTAACCTTTTAGTTCAAATAGCTACAAAAGTGTGTATTTTAGTTTTTTAAATTATAATTTTATTTTTAACTTTTTATTTCACAGTGGGAATTTCACAATATAGATATGAAATTATTGTATAGTCACTGGTTCTTAAAATATGTGACAAATTTCAAATGATCTGGATGTCAAGAAATGGGCGAATATTGAAAAGATTCAATTGCATTCAACAACTTTTCTATAAAGTAAACCATATCTATGAAATTATTGTACTGTTATCAGTTCTCAATATTTGTGCAAACTTTCAAACAATTTCAACATCTGGAATTGGGTTAAATTTCAATACGGAAATTCCATAACAATCAGCAACATTTCTATTGTTACTGCCAAAGTAATGAGGACATTGCTATGAAATTATTGTGTTGTTATTAATTCATGTACAAAATTTCAAACAATTTGGACTCCTAAAATTGAGTTAAAAATTGTAAAATTCTATCCCATTCAACAAATTTTTTTATTGTTACAGTCAAAGTAACAGAAACAGCAGAACACTGCTATGAAATTAATGTACTGCCATCGGTTCATAATATTTGTGCAAAATTTCAAACATTTTGGATGTCTGGAAGGGGGTGAACATTGAAATGAAAGATTCCATTGCACTCAACCATTTTACTATAGTTGCTGACAAAGTAATGAGAATATCAGGACACAGGTATGAACTTATTTTATCATCGGTTCTTGATACAGTGCATACTTTCAAACAATTTGAACATCTGGAATTGGATTAAATTTCAATTGGAAAATTGCATTACTTTTCAACTGCTACTGCAAAAGTAATGAGAATATCAGGACATAGCTATGAAATTTTTGTGTTGTCGTCGGTTCTCAATATATGTGCAAAATTTCAAAGAATTTGGACACCTGGAATTGGATTAAAATTCAATTGCATATTCCATCACATTCAAAAAAATTTCCATCGTTACAGTCACAGTAATGAGAATAGCAGTAAGTTATAATTAAATTATTATATTGTCACTGGTTCTTAATATGTGTTCAAAACTTCAAACAATTTGGATGCCAGGAAGTGGGTGATCATTGAAATTAAATGTCCGCTTTTCTATTGCCAAAGTAATGAGAACATAAGGACATAGATATAAAAGTCATATTGTCACCAGTTACAAACAAGTGTGCAAAATTTCAAACAATTTAGACGTCTGGAAGTGGGTGAACATTGAAATGGAAGATTCCATTGCATTCAACAATTTTTCTATTGTTACTGTGAAAGTGATCAGAATATCAGGACTTCTATGACATCATGGAAAACACAAATCTGGTAGCACGGATGGGGATTTGAACCGACATCTTCCCAAATGCGATGCTAGAGCATTAACTGCTCACCCATCATGCTCAGTGCTGTGCCTTTATTGTGTTGTCATCGGTTCTCAATACATTTGCAAAATTTTAAACAATTTGGACATTTGGAATTGGGTTATAATTCAATTGAAAGATTCGATCACAATTAACAAAGTTTCTATTGTTACTGTCAAAGTAATGAGAATAGCCTGATGTTGCTATGAAATTGCTGTATTCTCACCGGGTCTTAATAAATGGGCAAAATTTCAAACAACTCTGAGATCTGGAAGAGGGTGAAGTTTGTTCTTTTGCTGGGGTATGTGCCAAAGGATTGTCTTGATCGAAAGACTTGTATACTGGAAGTTGGCTGAATCAATTCATGGGACTAGAGAGACTCATTTCAAGACTGGTATGAAAGAAAGTATAACCCTTTCTTAGGACCTAGTACAAGAATTTATTGCACGAGAAGAGCTGGAATGTGGTATGTTGCTAGTGACAATTTTCATGACGGGGATGTAGCACAGAAAATTCATTTTCATACTAGCTCTGATAATTGTAATATTAAGGCATGAGCAATATAAGTGAAAATATTGAGTTATGGAATGATGGTGAGAAGATATTCATCTTTCCACAGTAACAAAGCTATAAGAAAGGTAACATGTGATGTCCAATGGACTACCGCTAACTAATTGGGGATACTGCTTTAGGATATTTTAGTATGATGTTGACAGAGGAACAGATGTAGTCAATGGAGAGGGAATTCAACATCTTGGACGGTTGGATGGAAGTGAGATTAGATATGAAGTCCAGAATGTGGTAAGAGTTAAGGTTGCCAAGGAAACTAACAAAGATTTATTAAGCAACTGCTGTTAAGAATCGGCTGAAGTAGAGAAATAAGGGAAGGTTGTCTGAAAGGCACTAGCCTTGGAAATATTCCAGAAACACTGACCATCTCAGTGCAGAAACATGGGATCTACTGAAGCAAGGACAGAGAAGCATCTAAAATGCTAGGTTTATTTCACAAAGAAGAAAGACTATTGCTTCGAGATGTTCTATGAAGGTAGAGATGCAGTCTACTGGGGAACTATAGTAGACATAGGGCATTTAACGTTGTGAAATGCAGATACATACAAGATGAGAAAGCAAGGCATATTTTAGGTTAAGAGAAAAATGAATTGTGGTTTAAGACACTGACTTGGAGTAAGCACCAGATCACTTCACACATGAAACTTGTCACATCAATAGTGTGTGGTGTGTGTTATGTGTTTGTACTGGATAACTGATGGAATACTTCAGCTGTACATCCTAACTGTTGTGGTCTGTATGAAGGCTGATCTATCTGAATTGGTGCAGAGACCTTTTATGATATAGTTTATTTACTGCAGAGCCAGGTGGCTTAATAAGAGAGAAGGATTTGAGGAAGTTGTTTGAGTGTAAACTGGAGGTCATAAAATTGTGAAATAATTGATTTGAGGCAAAGTTTGATAATTGAAGATAGGAAAGTGACTTATATTATAAGAAATTATTTACACATCATCATACCACATTACACCATTGTTCTAAGTGAAATGTAACACTAACAGAGTTTGAAGCAGAACAGTGCATGGATACATTGACATGGTTGAATTTTGGAGCAGGAGAAAAAATCGGATATTTCCACAGAAGTTTCAATTAACATTCCAGCATATATGATAATTGGCCAATGTTTAAAGAATAGTGTAAATTAGTTACCAATACTTTGCTAAATATCACTCTAATGAAGAGAACAATTTGTAACAGCCTGCTGTTAAATACTACTTTGTTGAAATAGTTTAATTTGTAGCCCATTACAGACTTTCCAGCTTCCTGTGGTTTCCTCTTGGCACCTGAAGCATAATGGTTTACACGATTCTTTTCACGAAATGAAGTACAATGAAACTAATATGTTTCAAATTTCACACTTCTGGGTTACAATAACTATTGTCAAGTAAAATACAGTTATTATACAATATCACTTTGTAGTGACAAAAATTAACCGATTCTCAGCCACTAACATAAAAGATTCTTAACGTAACATACCTTGAATGAGGGGTATGTGGTGTGTGGGTAGCTCTATGAGAAGGCGTTCTATGAGATGGTGTCACAGCACCCGGATGCAAGAAACCTCCTGTAGCATGTGTTGGTGTTTGCTGACCATATCTCGGTGTCTGAGTAGTATGTGGTGTGTGGTATGGAGTCATGTAAGGCGTCTGTCCAGATGGTGTGTATGGCTGCAACACAAAAAAGTATGAATAAGAAACAAACAACATATTTACATATATAGAAAAGCATCAGATGAGGACTGATTAGTTAATAAATTTGTTGATAGCAGCTATCTTTGTAAATTCACAGAAAAATAATTAACACAGTTAACATCCTTCTGTGGTCATAAGGCAAACCTGAGAAACCTGGTGTTTGGAACACATTTTCATTATTATGAAGGATTTTTTTTTTAAAATAAAAAAAGAGATGTGTTTGTGCCTTCTTGCTTCATTTTATTCTAACTTATTTTCCAATATAATTTTATTATTCAAACCATTGGAGATTAGCACCTCTTTTTCCACAACTACTGCTAGAGCATATTTATGATAAAATTAACAAAAACAGATTTCTACTTTTATAACTGCACTTCTGAGCTTGAATTCAGATTTTTAACACTTGGATTTTCTTCAAAAAGCCCCTATGGCATGGCGCAAGTTTATTTTCGTTATCAAAGTGAAATAATTGTTGCTAGAGAAAACTGTAAAATAATATATTAAAATACCAGTAATACTTACTGTGTTCGGATATGTATGTACACTAGCTGCATAGGCAGCTCCACCAGGTGTATGTGGGTAGTGAGGAGTCTGGCTTGCAACCTGAGAAAGACTGTGAAGCATGTGAGTTGGCATATTTTGAGCAACTCGCTGAATAGCCTCAGGATTCATACCTACAAAAATATTAAAATCTGTATTAAATTAATACCAATAACAACAAATACATTAGACAAATAACAGTAATATTTCTGAGTGTCAATTTATATATATATATATATATATATAGCCTGACAAAATAAAAGAATTAATCAAATCAGAAATGACATTATCAATGAAATCCATGTACAATACCGACTCAGATAATACCTGCTATATTGATGCTTGGAGTCTGGTAAGGTGTTCTGTTAGTGGCAGCACCACGTGGCGTGCTTGGTGTACCTGGTACAGGATCTCTGAAATGTTCTTTAAACCAACGAAACAGTGAACCTATAGAGTCAAAAATCTGTTGTCTGAATCGAAAACCTTCTGGTGTGACAGTGACATACTCATGTCGGCATCTGGTTCGTGGAAGATATGAAAGTAAAAATTTTCCAGGGTAGTTCTGAAAATAAATAAATACAAAAAATCAACATTTTCTAACAAAGCTTTTACTGTCAAGATAAATCATTATTGTAAATAGTTTCTTTAAAATTTTACTCTATGTGAGTACATATTTTTTCTGTGTCTTGACACCGCAGGAATCCTCTTATATCGTAAGCACGGGTTTTTCTCCTATCCAAATATGTATATATATAAAAGAAATTGTAGTGTTAGTAGCTGTTATTCAGTTGGTGATCACAAGTTTCAAATAAAATACATAACACACTAAAGCACATAGAATATTCATATATATTAATTTAACTGTGAAAAGGGGAGGGGGGAGTGATACAAATGTGATCTAAATTATAATGAAACTATTGTATAGAAGCATATTTAGCTCAAAACTGCCTATGCCGACTGGATTTGGCTATGCTGGTATCAAAATGTCCAGTGGGACAGCTGGTGTTATTTTATGTTATCGGTCACAAATTGGAGATATATATTATTAAGACTGATCATGAAAACCCCTTACTAGACAGTCCCATTAATATCTAAAATCATTTATGGGAAACTAGGATTCTTGCTCAACAAGTCATGCATAAAAGTTTAGGTAGTTATCAGAGAATATTGCCTAACAATTATGTTAGATGTGGAATGAACACTTGTTTTACAGTGAGCCACCCCTCTCTTTTTTCCCCATTTCATACTGAATCTGGCAGTACTTTTTAATATTGTTTCAAACACATAACCTGATCACTGAAGGAAAGTCAGTAATTTGTTATGCCTATGCAGGATTATACTGATCTTCATACTCCAGTAATATAATGCATCCTATGACAATCAGAGCACATTCTCACAGTTGGCAGCCTTAAACAAAACTTCTTGATACTGGAGCAAATGTTTTATATTATTGTAGTGTATTTCTATAAATGGTCTTAATTTTTGTAATGATGCTTTCTGGGAGACTAAGCATTTTTGTGATGGGGAAGAATAATAACCATTTATGTGGGTATGAAGAAGTTTATAAAATCTAAGGATGGCTAGTGGGCCAGCTATAGCACTACTATACTTGCTCACCAAAGATAATTTCCACTTTAGTGAATTGTAAAACTTATTAATTTCCTAATTCTACAGAAACAACAAAAATCTACTTATGCAGAGAAAGAACTTAATAAACACTGTGAATTCAAAGTTCTCACTTTTAGACTTATTACTTTTAAGGCTTATTAAACACATTACCTTGGATGCACTAATGAAATAATGGATCTTGGTTGAGTTTTTCTTCTTCTCTTCTTTCAAAAGTTCTTCAGCTTTGTCTTTTAAGCCTTCTGTATCTCGATAATACTTGAATGACAAAAGATCTCGCGCATGTGCTGCCATTGGATTTACATAACGTGCTATTATTTCGTCAAGATCCTCAAATTCTTCGTTGCCTATCCATAATGATTGTCCCAAACTAAATGCGTTTTCTTTTCCTTCTTCTCTTACATCAATGTGTTGATACACACCATCAGTTACCTTCCAAGTAACAGTAAGATGATCTGCACCCTAGTTATAATGAAAACAAAATTAGAAGTCAGGAAACATTCTTAAGCACTACACAAAAAGGGTTACAGAGTACTTACTTTACTTGAAGGTCTGACAATAACTTCTCCTTGATCCATTTGATCCATAATTTTCTCAGCTTCTTTGAATGAAATATTATGAAACGATGGATGTACAATGACACGCTTAATGTAAGTTTGCCTTTGCTTCATTTTTTTGGCTTCCTCTTCAGTTTTCAGATCTTTATCCTCAGCTTCATTATCATAGAAAGGATCCTTGGGGGGTCTGAAATGTAAGTAACACAATATTTTCATGAACTCCAAGGTAAGAGAAACTGACATACCAAGTACAAGTCTCCAAAAATGAAAACTTATTTTAAAATGACTATATTTACTTTGAGGAAAATAAATTATTTCTACTACTTTACAGTATTTTCCATTTAATTAAAACAAAGAGGGCATCCAAAATTTCAAGAGAGTTCAGTGTTGTGGCCCACAGGGTTTTTTGTAAAATCACACAACGCGAATTTCAAGCAGGGCAATTCTAACAGTAAAAAGAAACAAACTCTGTCAGAGGAATGTGGCAAGTAGGATGCAACACAGTTTCAGGAGGTCAGACAGTCAGCCATTTAAGCAGAGCAATGATGTCATTTGGCAAAAGGATGGAAGGACATGGGAGACAGTCATTGGTCAAAAGGCCTCCCCACCCTCAGGAGAAAGTGGGAGGTTATCGAACAAAACCGAGGCAAGAAGTCAGTCGATCGAGCTTAGAATCTTCGGAGCGGCTCTGGATTCAAGGGGTTCTGGGGTCAAGCACAGTTGGAGACAGCCAGGTGGAGAGAGAATGGCAGCTTAATCATCAATCGGGTTGGGATGTGACCACATCTTTCCCCCCTGCCACATGTCTCGCCTCCTACATGATTAAGACTCATGTTGAAATATTGTGCAATTTGTTTATGTTTTTGTGTTTTTACCTGTTCGTCTTGCCCTCCTGCCTTCATATGTGGTAAGTGACGGGTATCTGTTTATTTTTCCCTATCCTATCTTATTTTATTTTTAGAATGACTTAAACAATATGAAACTGACCATCACCATCATATAAATTTTCACCTTCTGGAAACATGAAATTAATGTGTGTTCAAGTAACAGGTTACAACCAGGTTAAACCATTAAGAACAAGTCTCGTGTCTGATACTGGCAAATTTTAAAACTCTGGCAAGGAGAGGAAGCTTACTTGTCATCACTGATTTAGTCCAAATTTACAGTATATGAAGGCCTGACCAGAAATGAAAGAGATCGAAGTGGGAGCTCCAGATGATCAAGTGTTGTTTGCGTCTTCATCTGAGGACTTCTTTTAAATTTTATAATATAATTATAAATTTTATACTTATAATATACTTATTTACTGTGAACAACTTTGCGAGAAGGAATTGTAATAAAAGTGTAGACGAGTATTTCGTAATCTGTTAGTTTTATTTTGACCTTCGAGCAACCCTCAGTGTCTAATAAGACTATCAGCCAATAGGGACAAAACAAGGCAATTCATTCAACAGCTAGATCTCGATCACGCAATGCAAACATTGCAAGAATGTTTTGAAAAATACTGCACCTGATAAAGTCAGACAGTGAATATATTGATGTGCCTGGAACATCAACAGAAAAAGAAGAGGAGTCAAATGGTGATGAAGTGTTGAAAAAAATGATTGAAAATGGCACTGGATTATATTTTACATCTTTTGGCTGAAGAAAATCTGATTACATTAGAAAGTTAGGCAGTAATAGCTGAAGAAAAATCACATTGGCAGTACAATGATGTTTTCCAAAATGAAGTGCAGTATCAAAGTGTTTCCTCCCAAATGCAACCTGGTAGTACAACCCTGCGATTTATATTTTTATCATCATCCTAAATATTAAAAACTCCTTTTATATCATTGAGAAAGAAAAAGAAATCTTATCCAGAGAAGACTGCATTAAAATACATTCCATCGTTAATCACCACCTATCCTCGCCAATATTTGGCAACATGATTAGTTATGTTTGGTATGCTGGCAAACTGTATGTTTTCGTGGTGGGACAGAACTTTTTATGAATGTAAAAATATAAATAAATATATATAAATAAATACAATAAGTAAAAGATAATAAAAAGTTTAATAGAAGCCAAGGGGGAAAAAAGATTTCCACACAGAGAATGGAGCCTGTGATCCTCACATTACAACTGAACTCTTACCACTGCACCAACCCTTGGAACCTGCGTTAAAGTAAAAGACTTATCTATTGCTGAGTCTGTGAATAACCTTTTTATCTCGACAACGCTTGGCCATCTGGGCCTCCCACTTGGGTCACTTTCATTTCTAGTCAGACCCTGCGTATACAGTAAGTTTATATGAAATCAGTGATGATAAGCAAGCGTCCTATACTTGTCAGTTCCTGATAACCCAAGGTACAGGCATATCTACAAGAGATGTCAATTTTCTGACAGGAGGAACATCTGCCAGACCAATAAAATATTTGTTACATAATATGTAAATACTTTTTTCAATCTATCAGTTAGTAAATTACACCAGCATATATCATACCTCCACTCATGGTTCTTATCAGCCAAATCTGAACTTTTAGAAGTGCATTCAACAGAAAATCGTTCAACATCAATTTTTATAACTCTACAGTGGATTGTTTGTCCTCTTGTAACCCTTTTCTTCTGGATTGCTAACATGTTTATCAGATAAATTTTTTATGTGTATGTAACCAGATATTCCATTGTCTAGGCGTAACCGGACACCTGTAGCTTGACCTGGGCATCCTCCAGCATCAAAATGGTTCCACACCTATAAATACACATCAACCAATTACTTATTTCATGTATTATGAATGCAGGGAAATTTAATAAGATTAATAAAGTTGATGGTTTCAATAGATTCAAGGTCATAGTTTAGAACGATTTATTAGCAAATTTGGTTAATTTTTAATCTAAACCACACCAGAACTCAGACATTTATTAAGACTCTGTTAAACTGTACACTATTAAACAAAAAAAAGGAAGCAAACAGTAATACAAAGAATTTAAAACAAACTCCATACTTTCATACAGTTCAGAAGTATCCATTTGCACATTAAATAAAAGTTAATTTTGAGAGCTGGTAGGGAAACCGATTAGTTCAATACACATAAACTATTTTTTGTTGCACCACACTGTTCAAAATTCCTAGTCCTTATGATTCAAGTATAGACAAGAACATCTGGAAAGAGGATTATGAAATAAATTCTGATGGCTGTACATGAAAACCGCTCTGCCCAATAACAAACTGTGTCAGTGATTCACATCACCCCTCCCCAAGTACATTTTGCCTTTCTGATAACTTTACACAATGAAATTAAAATATTTTCATATCATTTAACCTGTTTAAAATGCATAATTCTGAGTAGTATACTTTAATTCCACAATATGTTACAGTCTGAAAACCTTTGTGGTGGGAACATATCATCACTTAATCTACTTTATTATTAATCTTATTATCAAATTTTTCACATGTATTCCATGTGATTTTTAATCATCAACTAATGTGCACATTACTATAAATTTTGACTCCTTAATAAGTGAGCACACAAGAGGTTTAAGATTTCAAGCACCAATGAGCTGAAGATGTAACAGTAAAATTTTCCAGTTATGATTAAATGTAAGTAAACAAAAATCTGTCACCAACTACCCTGTAATTTTTATAAAACTCTATTTCTTCATTTATGAATCTCAAATAATCAAATTTATAACACTTTTAAGCATTTGATAGATTGTTTGAATAACCCACCTCTGAAAGCTCAGGAAAGTCATTCTTCAAGCAGAAAGGACATTGCCATAATCCTGTTTCATCATTACGTACAGGATTGGCTTGGTCCAACTGTTCACCTTGTGGCTTTCTGTGTGTAATACCTGAAGAGTAAATAATAACAAAAGTAAATCAGATAACAAGAAAGAGAAAAATTGGAATATATTTAATTCCATGAAACAAACTGTACTCCAAAATGGTTATCAAAAACATCTAAAAGCCGACAGTAAGGGAACAGGAAACAGTGAACAAGACAATATCACAAGAATATAAAAAGAAAACTAAACTCATACCAAAGCTGAAGGCAGGAGAGCCATGAAAAGAATTAAGAAAGACAAGGGATACAATTTTTCAGTGAATCATTTGTTTCAGGAGGAGAAATAATCAGGATTAGGTCACCAATTGAGATGAATATTATTTTTATTAGTAGGTTTTGTACCTTTGACTATATGTCAGAAGCATTTCATTTTAACATGCCTCAAGTAATGACAAAATTAATAACTTAAATTGGATTAGGTGGTTAGTAACTTAACTACCATTTTACTGTCACATTTGTCAGCTTAGTGGTGTGGCTCCTTGGTTTCATTTCAGCTTTCTACATTAAGAACTTGGCTCAATTTCAAGCACTATCTTTTTTACCTGTCTTTTTTTTTTTAAATAATCTTACTGTTTTTCTGTCACTTTTACATAATTGGCATTTAAAGTTTTATTTAAAAAAAAAATAGTTGGGAATATTCGCCATAAAAACATTTCAGTTAAAATTCAAGCCTACACAATGTATATTTTATGGAAGTTTCTGTATAAGCACAATTGTAAAGGAAAAATTTTAAAAACTCAATTCACTAATTTGATTAAAATTGATTAAAATTGAAGAATATCAACCATATTCAGATATTTCTGAAAAATGGGTGCAATTAAATGGGAGAGAATAATTGAATCAATTCTTATAGCACCATTAGTTGATGCTATTTAACTCTATTGTTATAGTTAAATTAGCATATTCTGAAGCTTTTTGATAAACATTTTGAGGATAAACATAGAAGTCTCAAGGCTGCCAGAGAAACCTTATTGGTATACATTACTTCTCCATATATGTTTTAAGAGATATTCACATCAGTAGTTTTCTTAATTTGGTTTTCTCCATAGCAGGTTATAAAGCTGAATTTAAATATATTGTAAACAAATACTTAAAAAATTGGAAGCCTGGGAAATCGAAACCCAACTTCCTATATCAGAAGTTAGAGCATTAACACATAGCCACACCATCAGAAATATGAATGTAGCATTAAAAGCTACATTAATAATCCATTTGAAATTATTAATTTTTTCAAAAACAGAGTCATGTAATCTGCTTTGGATATAAGGTGGACCCAGACCACCTCATTATGAAATTTTCATCTCAACTGTTGTCCCAGTCCTGGCGAGCTCCCCTATTTTTACCATATACTTATATCTCTCTTTTACAACTACTGTCCTTATAACTGGTATTTGGAGGATAAAGTAATAAAATTACTATGATAATTCAGTTTTCACTACATCATTGGTAGACTGTTTATGATCAGGAGAGGGAGACAGCATATAACCACAAGAACAAACAACATACATACCAATAACAGTTGCAAGAACCATTTTTCCAATAAAAAATGTTTCTGGAGTTTCCTTTGTTAGCATATTAAACAGTTCTTCGGGATTAGGGGATGTATATGGACTCCGCAGATCTTTGTACCTGTGATTCAATTCTGCACGTATGTCATAAAGAGTTATACTCTTATTACCAAAACCCTGAAATGAATTAGGGGAATAAAATCATGAATTTCAACACAGTTACAGTAAGATTTCTAACAAATTTATATATTTTACATACCTGGCGTTCAAGTTCTTCAGCAAAGGCATCAAGATCAAGATCTTTCAATCTTTCTGGAGCCTCCAGTATCTCTTCTAGAGCACCAGCAGGATTTGCATCTTCATCATCATACTCCAATGCATCAACAGCCATTTTACGAGCCCATTCATAAGTTTCAGGATGCACTCTTGAGCCATCAAGCACTTCAACATAAGCTTCAGTGCTTAAAAAGAAAAGAATGAAAGGTTTTAGATTTTTCTAGTTATGTATACATCTACTGATTATGTTCAGTTCTTTCAGTTTATAGCACAGAACAGCACCTAACCTGTTTGACCAAAAACTACCAGTTTAAATCAAGTTAAATGTCTTGATTTTTACATGAAAAGAGTGCACATTTCAGTATTTAATGGTAAAAAAGTACAGATTATCCGAGTTTCCCAGATTTAGTTTTCCCGTTTTACTGTAAGCAATTAAATGACCAAGCTACTTTAAGATGAAAGGGGTTTAACGCTAGGTGATACGTAGGTGAATAAGAAACAGAATAGATTTTATTTTTATTGGGGCTTCACAGCTTGTTAAAGATGATATCAACTGGGAGAGGAAGGGCCAAAAGAAAGCCAAGGAAAATCTATCATGGCTACAGTAACAATCATTCAAGCATTAATCTGGTGGATTTTAAAAAAAAAAAACCCATTGAAAACCAAAATCTGGATGGCTGTAAAAGGAATCAAATCTACATACTACCAAATGCAAGGCCATAACATTAACACTCACCCATCAGGCTTGGTAACAAGGAGAGAAATTGGTCTTTGCTTACTATACTTGATTCAGGGAAACAGGGAAGCTTTTTGAATCTCATACCTTTGTGAAACATGAGATATACAGTTGGAAATGCAGACATCTGCCTAAATAATTTGACTTACTTGGGGACCAGTAAAATTTTATTTTCACAGGACCAAATGCAGGCTAACATCTGGTCATGAAGTGAATGATTTTAATTTTGTCCAGAGAAACAAAGTATAGCACTTGTTTACCAGTGGGAAAATAATAATAATAATAAAAAAACATTACATTTGCATCAGCTGTGTAGTAATAGATAAAAGCACATCAGAGAACATTAAATTTTGCATACAACTAACAAATAACCACATACAAAACATTTGGTAAAAATGCCAGGAGTAAAACATCACTGAAGGAGTAAAACATCACTGAAGGAGTAATGCTGCTATTTCAAAGATAATGTACATTAGAGGAAAGAATACCTGAATCCAGTTGGCCCTCAAAAAGTCAAAATAATATAGGTGCACCTTTGGTCACATATAACAGTACAATAACTAGAGGAAAAGATGGGTACAAAGTATAATTTCAGTACAATCCATTTTGAGTGATAATTTGGCCATAAGGAAGGTGTCCTTGCAATTATTGCTAATTTCACTAAAAATATAGGAGAAGAAACTTGGTATAGAAATTCCACAAGATATTCTGGATTGCACAAACAGCAGCAATAACTTCCACAACTTTCCTCAAGCAGAAAATGTAACTCAAGTAATCCAATCTGTATTGCAAGAAGACATTATATATATATATATATAAACGCAGCTCAACTTTACTCTAATTACAGAAATGTTTTTGTTATGACCTTCAAATAACCGATGAACTACTGGAAGAAGTGTTCGAAACCATAATGAGAGCAATTTGGAGACCACTAGTTAACTATTTTCCCCATCCAGTGATTGATATTTTGTTGAACAGACCTCATAATCTCTCCCCCCCCCCCCCCCCATGAAGAATTTGGATGGACACAACTTATCAAGATTCCTTCTGTACTTCCACTACTAAACTGAGAGCATATTGTCTAATTACAATAACTGAGAAGTGGCTGCACTGAAGATCAGAAAGTAGGTTGTATACAGTGACTGGCTCCCTAGCACAGTGAACAATGTTTCTACCAAAGTAGTGGATACCATGCAGAAGACTAAGTTTCATTAAAATGGAAAACGTCTGTTGCCAACTAAAAGCATGATTGGATCACATAACCATAAAACTTCAACACTTTAAAACCTTATCATATAAACAGTAACTGATATGTGTTAATAGGAGCATCATCACCCTATGTCAAAAATAAAATTGAAAAATTTCATGTACTGAGTACTCAAAAATGGACTAAAGAGGGTCTGCTTCGATCAAAAATGGGCGGCACTTTTCTGCTAAGAAACTCACCACACACCAAGCCCTATCAGAGTGAATGCTACCATCACATTCTGGTATATAAAACATTCAATTTCAATTTGCACAGTAAGTATCATTGAATGAAGAATTCCTTCTACTGATGCATTATAATCTGTATCAGATGTTCCAGATGGCAACAAATAAAAATTGTTTGGCCTTCTCACCATTTTTTGTTACAATCTAATGAAAATTACAATTAAAATTACCTACTACCACACTGCTGCTGTCATTTTCTAAAATGAGGGACAGATCGTTGGCAAGGCCGTCTGCCCTTAAGTATAAAAACATCACACATTCAGTTAAAATGTGGCACACTGTCAAAGGTACGCCACAGACATCACATTCCGGAGAGTCCTGCCGGCGGAGAAGAAAGCTGTGTGTCAGAGGACAGTGCCCTATTCGGAGGCGAGTAAGGAGAACCTTATCCCTCCTCGCCCGCTGGAGGGAGCTGCTCCACGGCTGAACGGTCGGTTTGACCAGCCGGAGCTTATTATGCTCGACTTCCAGCCACTGCCTCTGCCAGACATCAGAAACAAATCATTTCACCGCCGAGGCAAGGTCAGACTTTGGGACCGGATCAAAGTCAATTCTGACCTTGTTGCAGGCTAACTTGGCAGCTTCATCAGCTGCTTCGTTCCCCGATTCCCACATGTCCAGGTACCCAGCAGAATATTACCTCCTTTCCAGAAGGTTAAAGGGATCGGCGGGTGTCCTGTATGTGCTGGACAAGACGATCTGCTGGGTACATGCTTCCCATGGCCTGGATGCAGCTAAGGGAATCACAGCATATGATGAATTTCATGCTGCGACTTACTTTCATATGCTGGAGCGACTTTAACATAGTGTAACACTCTGCAGTGTATACGCTGCAACAGCTATTGAGTATGTAATTATATGTCGCTCGAGGGAACACTACGGAGCAGCCTACTCCGTTAGCCTGCTTAGACCCATCTGTATACACCGTGGTAAAATCCTGATACTGATTTAAAATGTCACTAAAAACTCTGTTAAAAACACTGTCAGGGGTACACAGCTTGTGGAACCCTGACATTTCTAAAATCATTCTGGGCCTCTTTAAAATCCAGGGAGGAGATTTACTCCAACCCTGGTTATAAAAAGCTGGTAATTCACAACCGTATTCTTCTAAAATAGCCTTTGTACGGTGGCTGAACGGTCTGGTCACTCTACGGCGATTATCATATAGCTGACCATAATTTGGCATCATTACTATGTCGTGCACAGGACTACCGGGTGTTGCGGCAATGTGAACATAGTGCCGCACCATGAGGAGGTGCCGCCTGATGGAAAGCGGCGGCTCGCCAGACTCAGAACAAATGCTGGGTATTGGGCTAGTGCGATAGGCACCAGTGGCGAGCCGGATTCCTGCATGGTGGACACTATCTAAAATGCGTAGATAACTGTCCCGTGCTGAACCGTATACGATGCAGTCATACTCCAGACGCGACCGTACAAAGGCTCTGTAAAACTGTAGCAGGCAGGAGCGGTCAGCGCCCCACGACCTGCCACACAGACATTTTAAAAGATTAAGAGCTCGTTTAGATGCGCAAGCCAGTTAAGCTTTGTGTCTAAAATGAGGCCCAGAAATCTAACAGTATCAGAAAAACTTAGAACGGTGTTCCTCAGGGTAAGGTGGGGCTCTGGTAAAAGGCTTCTGCTACGAGTAAAAAGTACACACCGGGTTTTCTCAGTGAAGAAACGAAAACCGGTGTGCACTGACCATTCGTCCAGCCCATTCAACGCGATCTGCAACTGCCGCTCTGCACTTCTCAGGCTGGACGATGCAATAAAAATTAAAAAGTCGTCCACATATAAGAAGCACCGTAGGGGACTCTTAATAATGGCCGCAATGCTATTAATAGCAATGGCAAAAAGCGTGACGCTTAAAACTGACTCCTGAGGGACACCGTTTTCCTGGATAAAAAGATCAGACACTTCGCTACCGACTTGGTACCGGAAGCAACGACCAGATAAAAACGATTTTAAAAAGCGGGGTAGGTTATCTCTAAAACCCCATTCGTGCAACTGTTTTAAAATAACATGCCACCAGGTTGTATCGTAGGCCTTTTCGAGATCAAAAGACACCCAAAAGGTGTTGGCTGCGGATAAACGCATCCTGTATTGCCGCCTCCAGGAGGATCAGGTTGTCCAAGGTGGAATGGAACTTCCTGAATCCACACTGCTCAGCGGCTCAGGAGATTACGGGATTCAAGACACCAGGAGAGGCCATCCTCTCCAGTGTCTTCCCCATGCAGCTTGTTAGGGCAATACTACGATAACTACCGGGCAACAATTTGTCTCTCTGGTTTTAAAATGGGAATTAATGTTGCTTCTTTCCACGAGTCAGGGAAGTGTCCTCCAGTCCATATATCATTAAAAATATCCAGAAGGTACTCCTTAGCATCTTTAGTTAGATGCCTCAGCATCTGGTACTGGATCATATCAGATCCTGGAGCAGTGTCGTTAGCGCTATTCAACGCTGACTTCAGCTCCCAAAATGTAAATGGGCATTTGTAGGCCTCTGTATTCGAGGAATCAAAGCACAGCACTCACCTCTCGGCAGCAAGGTTGCGTTGCTGGAACCGAGGGTCGAAATTGGTGGACGAAGTGATAGCGACAAAATTCTATGCCATCAGCTGTGCTATGCTTCGTTCATCGGTAATAATACGTCCGTGATCCAGCAATCCAGATACTGGTGGACGGGAGTACCTTCCGGATATATGGTGGATAGACTCCCATACTTTCGACGAAGGTGTGGAACGATTTATAGTGCTCACAAAGTTCTGCCATGACCTTTTCTTACTCTCTTTAATAACACGGCGCGCCTTAGCTCTGGCTATATGGAACGTTACCAGGTTGTCGGATGTTGGGTACAACCTGAAACGCCGCAACGCCCGTCTGCGACCCTGAATGGCGGAACGACATTCATCGTTCCACCAGGGGACCGGCGTCCTTCGCAGCGTTCCGGAGCTTTTCGGCATGGAAATGTCAGCTGCCTGGTGAATCGCCTGTGTAAGGTGATTCACCTTCTCGTTAATACTGTCATACTCATTTAGGGTAAGGGAGCGGCAGTAGAGTTGCCAATCGGCTTTGCTAACGTTCCATTTGCGTCGGTTATTACCTCCTCCACGGTCAAACTCAACGTGCATCCATATTGGGAAGTGGTCGCTCCCATGAAGGTCATGAACCACCTCCCAATGCACGGAGTCCATGATTGTGGGGGAGCACAACGAAAGGTCAATGGCAGAGGACGATCCGGATGCAGTGGTGAAATGTGTCATTGCACCAGAATTCCTCTATTAATCCACCAACCATTCGGCCTCTGGGGCAATCGGTGTTTGAGCCCCACAACCCACTATGTGCGTTGAAATCTCCTAAGAGTAGGAATGGCCGAGAAAGCTGCCACAAGATGTTGAATAGGTCGTCATAACTGACGGGCGTATTAGGTGGTAGATAAATAGAGCATACAGTCAATTTGATAGGACCATGAATCCTCACTGTCACTGCTTGAAATCAGAGGTGAGAGCTACAGGTCCTGAGTGGACAGTGTTTCGGACAAACACTGCCACTCCACCCTTCGCTCGATCACCCTCGGTATCGTCCTTACGGTACACGTCATAACCTCTTAGCACAGGTTGGTGTGATGGTCTGAAATGTGTCTCTTGTAGACAGAGACACAAAGGCTCAGACCGTGCCAAGAGGTGTAACTCCTCTTTGTGAGCTGTAAAACCGTTGATGTTCCACTGTAGTATGGGAGCCATCCTTACCTATTTAACCTCACCCGCCCCGGTTCGGGTGGGTCTTCGGTCACTTCATGCTGAGGAACGGGACCTGAGTCGTCCACCAGCATCTCAATTTCTTCCTGCCCGGAAGCGGAGACAGACATCTCCGACCCAGGGCTATGATGGCATAGGTTTCACCAGTAGTAGGGCTGCAGTATGCTGTGGTAGGTGGATGCATACTGCACACTTTGCAACAATGTTTGTTACAAGGGAAAGATCCAAAAGGTGGTTTAGGACAGGTTGTTGATTTAAAGGGTACATGATTCTTGGTCTGTGCAGGTATGTCTGCCTCAAATAGCTAGGATGTAGGGGTGAAACGTTGTGTGTGATATGGATGGCAACTATCAAAGTGGAGATATTGTTGTAGATTGTTGGATGTGGATGGAAGTGTGTAAAAGGCCCTTATGTACAGAGATGTCAATCTCCAAGAAGGTGATGTTGGTTTGAGAGTAGGACCAGGTAAATCTAGGGGGTTAATGTTCAGAGAGCTCAGGAATTCAAGGAAGAGATTTTTCATCATGGGTCCAGATCATAAAGATATCGTCTATATATCTGAACAACACGGCAGGTTGTCAGATAGTCTTTTGAAGAAAACATCCCTCTAATTTGCCCAGGAAAAGGTTGGCATAGGAGAGTGCAGGGGCGGATCCAGGGGGGGGGGGGCTAGAGAGCTCAACCCCCCCCCAAGTATCTAGGTCCACCTCCAACATTGTAATTTTGGAGACTTTTTTATTATTTTTTTTTAGCTCTATGGATGTGAAGCCCGAGGAGATTATAAATACTACCCTTTTCCTCACTCAAGTGCCCCCCCAAACAAGATCCACTCAAGCCAAGCTCCCCCCCCAACCCAAAGTTCGCTCTAGCCCCTCCCAAACCAAAATCCTGGATCCGCCCCTTGTAGAGTGCCATGTGTGTGCCCATAGCAGTGCCTCATATCTGGTGGTAGACACAGGACTGAAAGGTAAAGAAATTTTTGGTTAATATGTATTGAGGGTGTGTGGGGAATGGCTGTCGAGGTAACATTCCGAGCCCCTGGCCGTGGAGAATGAGGTTTCATCAATGGTGACCAGGAGGCAATCTGCTGGTAACCGTTAACAGATGCACTAAAAAGTGTGTGTGTGTGTGTGTGTGTGTGTGTGCGCGCGCGCGCGTGAGGGGGGGGGGGGAGAGGATATCTGACATATGAGGGAAAGGCGTGAACAAAAGGTTGTAGATGTCGGTCAATGAATGCTAAATACGTTCTCTACAGAGACATGTTCCTGTGAACATTCTCATTTATAGTCACTGTGCAAATTAATAATTTCTTTTGACAAAAGATAAGATTATTGAAGGATAAAGTTAATTGTGCCTAGTTAATGGTCACTTACAAATGAAGATCTGAAACTGATAAGACATTGAAAACATTTTTGAATACATCATTTTCCTTATAAATTCTCACTTACAAGGAAGTATCAAACCGATTTGTAGATTTTGATACAAGAATGACAAGTTCTCTGATTAAATTTCTTTTCAGTAACTTCTTTTAATGTCTTTCCTTTCCGCATCTTTTCTTTTGAAAATCCATGTAAAATCTGGTAAACTTATAAGAAAATATTCCACTAATGATGGATAGAAATTGAAAAAATGTATACATGGAAAAGAAAGCGAAAATACACCCAACACTCACCAAAGTTGAAGGGAGGAGGGCAGCAGCAACACAAAACAACACACAAACAAACAAAAAGAATATTTCGGTTGAAAATCCCTTTTTCAAGTTAACAGAGAGATGGCTGGTGATACATCCACCACCCATCACAACAGATTCAAATATTTTTCAAAATTTTTCAATTACATTTTTATTTATTATTACTATTATTATTTTTCAACCATTTTAATCTTTCTTATACTCGCAGTTGTATTATCGTTGCTCCCTCCACCACCTCCGACAGTCTATTACGTTCTATGAGTGGCTGGGTCCAACGCAAGTCTTGCGCAAGACCAGCCACCTCCCTGTTAACTTGAAAAAGGGATTTTCACCTGGAATATTGCTTTTTTTTTGTTATATGTGAATGCAGGCTTTCCCGGCGAATAAAATCCGGGTGCAAACCCGAGAAGATTTGTTGTTTTTTTCTTTGTTTGTGTGTTGTTTTGTGTTGCTGCTGCCTTCCTCCCTTCAACTTTGGTGAGTGTTGGGTGTATTTTCCCTTTCTTTTCCATGTAAATATTGCTTTGTGGCATTTCTTTCCTTTCAGTGTTACCTTGAAAAAAATGTATGATAGATTTTGCTTGTTACCTTAGCTTATCTTTATTTCACATAATATACTGTGAACACACTAACTCAAGTAATAATGAATTAAATGATTTAAAAAATTCAAATTTAACAATTTCTACTAATATTTTCCACACAAGTACTGTATGCGTAAAGTTGCTGTCTAGTGAAGAAATACAAGTCTATAAAATACTTTGTAGCCAATCAATTTCCATGCCAAAAAATTTATATCCACAAAGTTCTGAATGTTTACATCTCAATTCAAGTGTTATAACAAAACCCATTTTCATATTTTTTTTTTTTTTGTTTTTGCCATAGAACTGAAATCTCATACATGAAACAATAAATTAAATCATAGACCGATGACAACATACCTATCTCCTAAAGAATTTGTGTCAATTTTTATAAATCCAGCACAGTTGATGAAGACTTTAGGTCCCATATGACAGGCTGTAACCAACTGTGTTCTATTCTCAAGTCTCTGATTGTTTTGTTTTAATGTTTTAAGCAAAGCCTGCCCTTTCCGTGGACCCAGTCCACAAACAAATTGAACCAAGTTACATGTGTATGCCTGTTGAACAGCTAGATTTATATCCACACCAACTTCATTTGTACGATTGACAAATTCAAGGTACAGTGCCTCTAACAGTTCCTCACGTATCAGCTGATCCTGTGGACAAAAAAGGAACATACATATTTTTTAATACGTCAAAACAAAATAATTAACAACACACTGCTCACAACACAGATGATTTATGTGATTCAAATGATTTATGTTTTACTGCATGTAGCTCTATTAAAGTCAGAAATAAACACAAATTTATCTGTTGAAACAATTGTTTCCCATGTTCTACCTTAATTAGCAGTATGTGAAATGCTGTGAAGAGATAACAAGAAAAGAAAGGCTCTCTTATCCTTCTTGGAGTTTAAGTCCCTGTCAGTAGTAAGATCATGCTAAGTAAAAGAAGCAAAAGGTGGCAATGTTTTTTGAAACAAGACAGCTTTGTACCACTGTATGTAAGATCAGTCTGTTTGTGAAAAAGTGGAAACGATATTCCATCGAGGCTCAAGTATAGCCCACATGGCATACGAAATCTCTCCTTGAAACTTTCATTGGTACATTTTCATTTTGCATTCTCATTCATTTATTTTCATACTAAAAAGAAATGAATACTTATGGCATTTTTGCCTGGAGACCCTGAAGGGTTATTTGGACACCAATGGACAGAATTCTGATTTGCTGCACATTCTGCCTCAGTCATAGCTGGAACTACTGTTAATTCAGGAAACTGAGCCATGAAGCACACTAAAATACTCACATGACCAAAGCAAAATGTGTAAAATTCCTTATCATATTCAGATTTGAACCCAGGACCTGAGTTTTACAGGTGAACGACTTAACCATTGAGCTGCCAGACTGCTCTACTTTTTGTACACAGGTTTGGCGTTTGTCTTTTGTTGAATCCTTGCAACAGCTGTGTATTATCTTGTATACTGTTTATATTAAAATTTTCCAGCAACATTCATATCTCGGAATTACCACGAAAATAAGGTAAGAAAAATCAGGGCCAGAACTGATTAATTTCTGAACTCATTTTTCCCAGAAGTGATTAGGGAATGGAATAGAAAGGATTTACTGGGCGAGTAAACTTAAAATCCGACGGGAGTAGCTTTCGATAAAGCACTCTGGCAACCCTGATCTGGGTTTTCCCGGATCACTGCAGGCAAATGCTGTATTGGTTCCTCACATTAGCCCATGGGCGCCTCCTGTGATAGCCCTTATATCCCTTCCACACTATTATCCTTTCAGATAGGTGCAATGCACCCTCCACCACACACTTTTAGTCAATCGTGGATTAATAGTAATAAAACTCTGATCACCCTAACTGAGAAACAGTTGTGGGAACTGGCATGTTTTGCCACCAGATGGGCTTCATTGTTAGTATACACTGTCTGTTTGTGGCCATTCATTCTGATGGCAAGTGGGTTAGTAGTGAGGCCTGTATACGAGCTGGTGCAATGGAGGCATGTAAGTTGATCACATGCCTCCCTTTATCAACAGAACAATTTGAGGGGGTGTGTTGTGGAAGACTGACTTGCAGAAAGATACTTTTTGTTAGGCAATCTACAACAGCATGCACCCCCCATTAAGTTCTGTTGTTGATATAGGGATAGACCCGAAAATTACTATATCATGTATGTTTTTGTCTTTTCTGAGTGTTCACGTCCCTCACCCATCATATGAAAGTAAGTGGTGGCTCTTTTCCCTATCCTAATTTGTAATTCCTATTCGCTACTTGGTGCCTCTCATTTCACTGTTTACTGTATATCATCCTCTTATATTAAATGTGTGATCTTGAGTCTGCATATGTCGTCTATAGCTAATGGCTAGAGAATGGTCACGTGCCAGCCGTCACTCGCGAATCAACAGCCACCATATTACAATCGTTCCTTCATATTGCTTTTTGTTTATTTACAACTAGATGCAGAAATTCATATAAGGAGAAAAGTATTTGATGACTACACAGTATTATCTTTATCAGTTATGAGAACTAGCTTAAAGCATAACCTAAGAACTTTTTGGGAAGAAGATAAGAAAAAATGAAGTTTATTAAAACCTCAGAGAAACATAGGTAATCGCGAAATATATCAGTCAAATAAATAACAGTTACACCTTTTCGAAATTATAGTCTCCGTCATTTAAAGAAAAATGCATAAAAAAAAATCCTAGTCAAATAGTCAGATAATATAAGCAGAGTAAGGTACTCATATCATGAAAAATATTATTAAAAATTATTCTTAGTTGTTTTTCCTTACAAGCTTTTCTATAATAAATTCCTACTACCATCATACATGATACCCATAGTTTTTGATACACGAGTTAACTATTAAATGATATTTAAGTTTACCTTTTTATGTAGATTTAAATCATCAAGGATATGATTATGAATACACGATGTAAAACTCATTTTATTAATAGCAATTCAACAACGATATTCTTGCTACAAAATAATAATGATCAGAGATATTAGAAATTAGAGATTATGTGCAACTGCTATGAAATTAATTGCCATAATACAATCATAAAGTTTACTTTTCCAGGGTGGCCACATGGTAATGATTTAAAAATTCCCTGATATTTCCAGGTTTTCCAGAAAAATTTGCCGTATTTTTCCCTGATTTACAAAGTTTATTTGCATGATTAAGATATTTAAAGTTTTAATTAGATTTTGATTGTAAATAATTAAATCTGGTATAAAACTCAAAAAATTGGAAAAAGAAACATGTTTAAGAATGTTTATTTGTAAATTTTATAACTAATTTAGTAATCTTATGAAGCATAATTAAAAATGAGTAGCACAAAAACAAGATAATGACTAATATGAACTAGAACAAATTAGTAATCTTTCAATATTTGGTAGATAAACTAATTGAAGTTTTTTAAATTGTTCATCAGTAACTGGACTTTTTCATTTGCTACACTTTTCATTTCAAATCTTCTGGTTCAGTTATTGTAGCTTCTTTTGTTCGATCTCCAATTTCTTCTGTTTCTGTTTCGCCTAAGTTTCCGCGAGTCTACGCAAGATAGCATGCACGAGTTTGTATAAACCATGCAATCGTGCAGGCTCACCTTGCGTGGTTGCTTGGGTGTGCCGCTCGCCTTGGCAGCGGTTTATTTGGTGCAAATCAAAGGCATGAGCACAATGTTTATACTGTCACATCGATTAGGCATTTGAAAGAGCTCTGAATGACGCAAAACTTTATAAATCCTACCTATTTAGACCTCTGGTTAATATTTACATGATCTTATTTATTATTTTGTTCCTGCTTTAATTCGCCTTATATCATTAATACAGAAAAGTTATAAAGCCGTATAATTATCGCTATTCACATTTTTGCTGGCATTGGTATCTTGAATCTAGGCTTTTGTTTTGATATTAAAGGTTCAATTTTTCTCAAAAGAAGTTCAAAATCAGCTTGTGATATTCTATAGGCGTTCGAAGACTTTCCGCAAATTCAATTTTTTTGGAATATCTGTTACACTCTTTGCTTGAAATTGTAAAACTTTAGTGAAACATAAAAACACCTTAATAAACTTACTACTCTTCGATTGATGTTTTATTTAGTAAAAAATATAACTTCTGAGTTTACATATAGTACTATAATTCTGATTTAGATGTCATCCACCATTTTTTAAAATATAATTTGAAATGCTGAGTTCATGTCATCACTCGCGCACGAACATCTCGCTGTCGTATCTCGATGAGGCGCAAGACGAGATGCAAGTTGCTAGTCTAAATGCGGCATTTGTTGGCTATTTTATGTCAAAAATACACTCCTGGAAATTGAAATAAGAACACCGTGAATTCATTGTCCCATGAATGGGAAACTTTATATACACATTCCTGGGGTCAGATACAACACATGATCACACAGACAGAACCATAGGCACATAGACACAGGCAACAGAGCATGCACCATGTTGGCACTAGTACCGTGTATATCCTCCTTTCGCAGCAATGCAGGCTGCAATTCTCCCATGGAGACGATCGTAGAGGTGCTGGATGTAGTCCTGTGGAACAGCATGCCAAGCCATTTCCACCTGGTGCCTCAGCTGGACCAGCATTCGTGTTGGACGTGCAGACCGCATGAGACGACGTTTCATCCAGTCCCAAACATGCTCAATGGGGGACAGATCCGGAGATCTCTCTGGCCAGGGTAGTTGACTTACACCTTCTAGAGCACGTTGGGTGGCACGGGATACATGTGGATGTGCATTGTCCTGTTGGAACAGCATGTTCCCTTGCCGGTCTAGGAATGGTAGAACAATGGGTTCGATGACGGTTTGAATGTACCGTGCACTGTTCAGTGTCCCATCGATGATCACCAGAGGTGTACGGCCAGTGTAGGAGATCGCTCCCCACACCATGATGCCAGGTGTTGGCCCTGTGTGCCTCGGTCGTATGCAGTCCTGATTGTGGCGCTCACCTGCACGGCGCCAAACGCGCATACGACCATCATTGGCACCAAGGCAGAAGCGACTCCCATCACTGAAGACGACACATCTCCATTCGTCCCTCCATACACGCCTGTCGCGACACCACTGGAGGCGGGCTGCACGATGTTGGGGCGTGAGCGGAAGACGACCTAACGGTGCGCGGGACCATAGCCCAGCTTCATGGAGAACGGTTGCGAATGGTCCTCTCTGATACCCCAGGAGCAACAGTGTCCCTAATTTAACGGGAAGTAGCGGTGCGGTCCCCTACGGCACTGCGTAGGATGCGACGGTCTTGGCGTGCGTCCGTGCGTCGCTGCTGTCCGGACCCAGGTCGACGGGCACGTGCACCTTCCGCCGACCACTGGCGACAATATCGATGTACTGTGGTGACCTCGCGCCCCACATGTTGAGCAATTCGGCGGTACGTCCACCCGGCCTCCCGCATGCCCACTATATGCCCTCGCTCAAAGTCCGTCAACTGCACATATGGTTCACGTACACGCTGTCGCGGCATGCTACCAGTGTTAAAGACTGAGATGGAGCTCCGTATGCCACGGCAAACTGGCTGACACTGACTGCGGCGGTGCCCAACCACTGCGCAGTTAGCGCCCTTCGACGGCCAACACTGCTGTTCCTGGTGTGTCCACTGTGCCGTGTGTTTGATCATTGCTTGTACAGCCCTCTTGTAGTGTCCGGAGCAATTATGGTGGGTCTTACACACCGGCGTCAATGTGTTCTTATTTCAATTTCCAGGAGTGTATGTAAGCTGAATTATTTAATGCGATTTTAATTCAATATTAAAATAAATTATCAAAAAACTTCCAAATTTTCGGTTACTGTAATTAAAATTCCCTGATAATTTTTGAAATTACTTGGATTCCCTGATATTGCAAGGTTGCTTTAAATTCCCTGATAATTCCAGATTTTCCAGGTTTTCCAGGTCTGTGGCCACCCTGTTTTCGTAGCATTGATTCTTAATAAATTTGGAAAAACATGGAACTACAAGTACTTTTCAGTAACATGTCGCTAATGAAAGTAACATTTAAGAAACTTAAATTTCTCATGTCTCTGCTATGAAATAACTGTGATGCCAGAGAAAACGTAATGGTCTGTTGTGGAAATACTACACAAACATAAAAAAAAAAAAAAAAAAAAGGCAGGGCAATTATACATTACAAAATTACAATGGTACAATGGTACTTTTGTTTAAATTTACATGTTGCTTTTTGTTGATTTACAACAAGTAGATGCAGAAATTCATGTAAATAGAAGGGTATTCAATGTTATCTGGGTTAAAACCTAACCTAAGATTTTTTTTTTGGCAGAAGATAAGAAACAATAAAGTTTATCAAAAATTCAGAGAAAGATTACACGAAACGTACGAATAGCGAAATGTATCGCTCAAATAAATGAGGTATCCGTTTTTAATATTATACTTTCCGTCATTGTAAAATGCATTTATTTAAATAAATATTGGCCAAATACTTCGATAATCTAACCACAGTATGGTACTCGTATCATGAAAAATATCATTAAAAATGACCGTAATTCGTTTTTCCTTACAAGCTTTCCCAGAATAAATTCATACTACCACCATAGGTGATACCCGTCATTTATTCATATGAGGGTAATCGAAGCTGTGATTTTCGAATGCAATATTAATAGAGGTTGTGGTTAAGTTGACCAGAATCGTAACTGACAAATTTTTTCACAGCATAATTCACTCTGAAATCAGTTTTTAAACTATTTAAACTGCTTTCGAAAGTGCTGTGTTACTGAAGGTATTACTTCATGTGGATGGAAGTAGTTCCAAATTTATTGTGCTGAATTGTGCCAGGACCGGGCATAAAACTGATATTATATAGTACAGCAAAATTTTTGGGATTCCTAATTTATTTTTAATTTTATTAGTTCTATACTTCAGTCGTCATTAATTGAGTAGAAGTTACTATTGAACTATGTGAACTGCAAACAAAATATGTAGAATATTACGAAATCAAGGTTATGAGCATTATGTAATAACAATTCAGCATAATTAAGCAACTGCAAAAAAATAAAATAAAAAAAAAAATAAAAAAATGAATTGCCAGAATATTGCATTCAAACCGTCATCTTTGATGGCCTCGATGCTAATCTTAATTATAAGAGACAAACGTGTTGTAAACTTAAGGGTGCGCACACCTACCGAGCCATGTGGCTCATTTCCTATCACATGAATAAGGTGTAAAACCGAAATATTCTAGATGTTGTTGTTCGAAATGGAAATTAACCCACCACATACCAAAGTTTACGGCTGTGATGAGAGACTAACAAAGGCAGACAAACATATACACCATATTTTGGAAACTGCCTTCTTCAGTAGTAGATAAATGGGCTATTACGCTCTGTACATGTGCACACACAGAACATCAACCGATGACTCATTGTGTCGTTCTGTGAGTCATTGGGTGGTGTTCTGTGTGTGTACACGTACAGAGCTTAATGGCTCGTTTATCTACTACTGAATAAGGCAGTTGCTGCAATATTGTGTGTGTGTGTGTTTGTCCGCCTAAGTGTCTTCTCTCAACTTCGGTATGTGGTGGGTTAATTTCCCTTTCCTTCATTATTTATATCGGCTTGCATCCACTTCCAATTTCCTTAGTTTCATCATGTGTTTTTGTTCGTCACATTTGTTTTTCACTCGTCGCAGCCTAGAACTTAGGTGAGCGATGAGTATTTCCCATAGCCTTCGTTAATTATACTGTCATATTTAACACAGTCAAATGTGTGCACTAGCCTTCCCCATAGGCGTGTCACATAATTTCATCTGAATCATTTGACCCCTAATTTTTAACCTTACTTTTTTGTTTCTGTGTAGTTTCTTTGCTATCAAACCACTAACTGTTGTAAGTACTGGTTTTTTCTTCCCATTAATAAGTCACAGTGATAATAAAACCATTTTTCTATTCATTCAGCTTGGTTTTAAATTATATACTTATCATTATTATTATGACATATATGAACATTAAAGTGTTATCGGTAATGATTGACAAGAAAATAAGATATTCGATTTGTGATGTTATTCTAATTTTAAAGCAGGGGAGAGAGAGAGAGTCAGAAATAAAGTAAAAAACTTAAATGTACTAACAAAAAGAAAGATAATTTTTATGCCTTGGCACTTGTTATCACTCCTGTATCTGTGCATATATATATATATGTGTGTGTGGGAGAGGGAGAGAGAGACGATCTTACCTGTAATGGATGATATCTTAGACAAAGTATTTCTTCATCAGATGTACACAGTTGTGAGAATTCAATAAGAGGATCTTGTAATCTCCTTGCTATGGATATTGCTTGCCTTAAAAGGTGGGGATAGTCACGGAAGTCATTCTGAAACAGAGGAAAAAAAGAAAATTAAAGCTAAGAACACAAAATTTCAGAAAATAAATATGTTAAATATTAACTGAATCATTTGAATAAAATTAAGATAGCACAAATTTAAATATCTGGATGAGTGGACTAGTCAAGAAACTGTAAAAGCAAGAGCTAGAAACATGTAACTAGAATACAGACTAATACAACGTAGATACAACAAGAAAGCGATCTCCTACAAAGCATAGATCAGACATTATACAACTGTTGTCAAGATAGAGAAATAACCACTGCAGAATGCCTGGTATTGAATAAGAAAATAGAGATTGAGTAATTACTGAAAAAAGGAGGTTCATCTTAGGACCAATGAAGAGAAAAGATGGTACTAGGTGGTAGAGGACAGGGGAGATCTATAAAGGTAGGCATAGAAAATTACGGACACAATGCACAAGAGAAAGCTGAAATTTTATGGATGTCTTATGAAAATGAGTGAGAGTAGGTTGACAAGAACAATTTTCAACTACAACTAGAAGATTTGTGTTCACCCCATGATACCATCATCTAAGGTAAGTGGTGGTTCATTTCGTTATCCCTTTTTTTGTAAATCCATTCGCTAATTAGCTCCTATTATTTCCTGGTAACTACATATATAATGTGTTAAGAGTGTCATTTCTTTTGTTTCGATCACGTCACTAATTCAGAGATGCCTTTCCTTCTACCATTACCAAGCATTCCACATTTGTAAACTCAGATCTTGCATCCTATTCCTTCAAAACTGCCTTTCACTGAATATTCCACCAGATGGGATTACTAAAAATAATTCTGTGTCTGGATGCTAATCACAACTTCATTCTATACTCCACTTAATCCACTTCCAGCAACCCTTAGCACTAATCCACCAATCCTTCAACAGTATGTTCAAAAAGGCCATCAACACTCATACCACCTCATTTCCTTACACAAAATCCTTCTCCTGCTTCCTTTTATTGGCATCAGTTATCATCTATATAACATCTTTAATTACTGGACAATGGAAACAAAGAAACTGCAGTGAAGCACTGAAAATATGACATGATAGGGGGAAAAAAAACAGATAACAGTCACTCATCACAGATGAAGGCAGGAGGGCGAGACGAACACGTAAAAACACACACACACACACACACAAAATTATGCACAATATTTCGGCATGAGCCTTAATCATGTGTGAGGGCAGGGGGAAAGATGTGGTTACATCTCAACCCGCCACATGAATGAAACAAAGGCAGAAAACATGTGGTGGTGGTAAAATTACCGGGGGAGGGGGGGGGGGAAGAGGGGGGATAAGCTTGACCAGAGATAAAAGTGAAACAAAATAATCTTTGTGTAGCATAATTCCCTTTCTTTTCCATGTAAATATTGCCTCGCGGCATTTCTTTCCTTTCATTGTTACCTATAATTCAAAAAGTTATAATTTTATTTAGATTGGTTTTAGACGAAAATAAAGGGAGATTGAAATATATACATATATTTATATATATATGAAATAAATAAATGAAACATACACCAAGCACTACATTTCTTTTCCTTTGTTGGTTTTGTAATTATTATTAATTTAATTTTTTTTCCACGATGTTCGGGACCACTTAAATAATAAAATTAAATTTTCCCACTGTGCCTGTGGCCGCTTAAATTAAAAAGTTCCAAATATCTCCCCTCCCCCCCCTCCCTCCATTGTGGCTGACCTACTGACCATTATCTTCCTGACTGGTTGTGTGCTGTTGTTCTTCCCATAACCTTCTCTAAAAACATGTCTCCAATTTACCATTACTGTACTGGAAACAATTCCGTTTTCATGCCATCCAACTCACTAGATTCCACTCCCATATACTTTTCCTGCAGCCATGCCTCTCTTTTAACATATCCCACAATGGCCTGACAAAACTACTAGTCTCTGGTTGCAACCCACAACTCCACCAAGCTCTCCATGCCTTTCGTTTCACACTATCGCTTACTCTCACCCACATTGTTCTCCAGCAATATATACTAAAAGCCCATCCCTTGTGCCACTGCGCCACCTATGGACACACCACAACAGTCAGTGGTTAACCTCTCATCCACATCTCTGTCTGAAGCACACTCTCTATCCTCTCCAAGGGTCTTTCCTTCTCGCCTACTCCTAAGTTCGACCATGCTGCTCTGGTCCAGTACTCACTTGCTTTCTGCTGCACACTCCTCTCCAAAAACTATTTCTCCTTCAACTCCCAGATTTATCACCAGATACGCAGCACTGCCATGGATACCCGCATGACCCCTTCCTATGCCAACCTCTTCCTGGGCCATCTGGAGAAGTTTTTCTGAAGAACTGCCCCCTCAGTCCCCTCGTGTGGTTCAGATACATAGATGATATATTTATGATCTGGACCCACGGGGAGGACCACCTCCTGGACCTCCTCAACTTACTCAATAACAATCAATCCATCAATTTCACCTGGTCATATTCCCACACCCTTCAACATGAAACGTTCCATCCCAGACACCAAGCCCTTCTTTGCTGCCGATACCGCTATGAGCTCATGGAAAAACAAATTTCCTGTGCCATCACCCACAACCCTCATTCTGCACCTCCTAAAACTGACCATGGACGAACACTTGCACCCAGTTCTTTCCTGGCCTGAAATCTGTCAACCAGATACTCCGCCATGGGCATGATTTCTTGCGGTCCTTCCCTGAAATGCAGATCCTCCTTCCCAAAATCTTACCCACTTCTTCCTGCACTTGCTTCAGCAGACCACCAAATCTGAATAACATCTTGGTCCACAAGTATTTACCTGCCAACTCTCCTAGACCTCCACAGCGATCTTTCCCTTGTAACAGATCCCGCTGTAAAACATGCAGCATGCACCCTGAAACCACTCACTACTTACTCTAATCCTGTCACAGGTGAATCTTTCCCTATAATTGGACATGCTACATGTGCTACCACTCACCTTATGTACCAACTCACCTGTCTCCATTGCACTGCCTCTTACATTGATCTCACCACTCAACAACTATCCTACAGGATTAATGGCCACAGGCAAACAGTTTACATTTCCAACCCAGACCATCCAGTGGCAATTCATGTGAACTGACATAATTCGAACAACCTCAACACCTGTTTCACAGTTAGAACTATTAGGAGTTTTTCCAAATACCACCACCCCTTCAGAACTCCGCAGATGGGAACTAGCCTACCAACATATCCTTGACACCAGACACACTCTTGGCCTAAACCTACGTTAAACCTGTCACTTGCTATCTTCCATTTCATTTTACTTATATATGTATATTTCATTTATTTATTTTATATATTTTTGTATAATATATATATATTCAATCTCACTTTATTTTCATCTATAACCAATCTAAATAAAATTATAACTTTTTGAATTATGCTACAGAAAGATTATTTTGTTTCACTTTTATCACTGGTTCTATGTATTTGATCTAGATATATACCCATCAATTTTCCCTCTATCTTTCATACTGTTGCCCCAATATGAATTTCTCCCATATTCCCAATTTTTCTCACAGCTAACCACATTTAGTTATTTGAATCCCATCCTGTGCTATCCGATCCCAAATATCTCAATACTAATTATGCTCACTGCAATGGTTTTTGTGATACTGAACACACATTTTGTAACAATACTCAGGTTCCCACATGCCAGGCAAACATAATATAACTCAAAAATTTCTATTCCTTCAGTACCTTAACTTGTATCAGCGGCTGAATTTGGGCTACTGACTGGTAAAGTGCCTGCCTCTCACGATATGTTTCCCTGGCCGATTTTAACAATAGTCTAAATAAAAAGAAAATAGTGTGGTTCAGGCAATCACATAGCAAATAAAATTACTCACTTCCTTATTTTCAATAACAATGACAAGTCCTTGAACTTTACTACCAGCTACAATAAATGACAATCTACATTCATAGATAACATTATCACTGCATCAATCTCAATAAACAACATACTTCTGACAAAATAAAATTTTTAATCACATAGTCACCCTTATGATGTCAGGCACTCATTTCCATACAGAATCTACAGTCAAAACAAGCCACCTGTTCTAGTCACTAAGCCCTTGACCAATAGTCAGCAATATGTCTCAATCCCTACAAATGCCTTCCTCACCTCCATATATACAATTTATTGTGCCAAGTCACCTTCCCCAGTGCCAAAGTGATGTCACCTAATGGAAACACTACATTTTTCTTTATCCAACACAAAACATTTTAAATAAATCTGATCTCTTTCACCTTAAATCATTGTAATCTTTATTCATTTATCAATCAATGCCTTGATTTAGATGGTCTTTCTAAATATTTTCATTTGTGTCCTTTTAGAGCAAATTCCATTGACCAATATGTATTCTGGGCTCTTCTTTCTATGCTAAAAGATCTGCAAATACTTAAAGCAATTCTGATATTGAATGAACTTATAGAACATGTAATCAGTGTACTGATGTCAGACACAAATTGCACTTCCTTCTCTGACTCTATGAGATTACTGTCAGCTAATTAAGTAATTTTTGTATAGCTTTTCTTCTTTTTACATATAACTAAAAACCAAGTGGTCCCATCACAAGGAAGTCACATTATAAATGACTTGAATACCTATTACATAGTCAGATATTCCCTTCAAATTGCAGTAAGCATTCACTTATGCATTATCTTAGGAGTAAAAATGAATTTCCAATCTCCAACTTACTGAATTCAACGCTTCCTTTACTGTTATAGTCTCAAGCAATAAAGTGCCAGGAACAAAACAATAAAATTTGTTTTCTGTGAGTGTTCCAGAAGCAGAACAAAAGGAAAAAAGAAAATGTTAACTTCATGAGTGAAACAATGTACAAAAATATGTATTGTGGAGTTATTTCAAGAGACAACTTGACGGCTAGACCAAGGATCAAACCCAAGTGCTCGTAATACCAAAAATGTATGTTAACCACTCAAGTACCATTAACATAAGATGGTTAATTTCTTAGTAACAAAATGCTTACCTCGCCTTTTATGGAATTGGCATAAACTTTGGCCAGTTCATTGTCGCATATTTCAACAGTCAGTGTCGGAAACTGATCATCTTCGACAAGCTGTCCAACTATCTCCTTTAAATCTGCAGCTACCATCAGTGCTTCTCGAGACTCTCCACCAACACAAATCACATGAGGTTTTTTAGTCAAAATAAAATTTCGAAGTGCTAGTAAATCTGCTTCCTGAAATTAATAATGAATTAAGATTTAAGAATAACTTCACTTGAATTTTTATCATCAGATACCTCAACATCTGAATCTGTATCATATTCTGGAAGGTCCATTAAGGGAAGAAGTTAAATCTGGATGAGGTCTTGGAAATATTCTTTTTAAAATATCTAAAACAATAACAATTTTATAGTTCCTATTTGGTTTTTCATGATAATTTAGTAAAGAAACTAGAAATACATATTTTATAGGTATAAGATTTGTAGATGAATGTTCAAATTAACAAGAGTAACAACAGAAATCAAAATTTCCCATATAAATCCTAAATTAAAATATGTATTGGTGGTTAACACTCATTCTCCTCAACGCATTGTCAATTCTGGACATGAAAATTTGTGTGGGTGGCTGTTTTCAGTCATATTTAAAAACACTGTGGTGTATAATCATATTGTCAAATTACTTGCCAATAAACATTTTGGTACAATTTTGTACTGTTCCTTAGGAAAGGGTTAAAAAACTAGATATTAAACTTTGTGACAGTCTGGATTATTGACACGAAATTTGTTACATTTCCAGTCAATAACTAATTGTCAGTAAGCACAGTAATCAATCATTATGTCTATTTGTTTGTTTTCTATTAACTTACAATGTTAACATGTTAGCAAGGATACTGGAAGGTTTCATTTTGTCCATTCCTCAAGCTTCATCAAATTTATCAAATGCAATTTATGACTCAAAGCTCCTAAATGAAGGCATTTAAACTGAAGTAAAAAGTCAAAATATAATCATACTGAGAAAGCCTGAATACAAATGTTTATAAGAAACTAGTTCAAAAAGATACCACCGGGATGAAGAGAGACAAAAAGGCAAACACACAAAATATACACACTAATAAGCAAAAACATTATGACCACCTACTTAATAGCATATTCATCCAGCTTTAGAAATGATTTAGCATGGCACTTATGAACTCTTCATTTACAAGAAAAAAGTCTCTGGACCAAAAAAAATAATATATATTTAATAACCTCATAAGCCTGAGGCAGTATACAGCAATGTTTCACCAAAACAAGTGACTTATTTACACCACTTCTGTAATCTCTGCTCCAAAATACTGTCATAGCAATTCCTCATAATAAGAGTCAACATAAAACATGTTTATCAAAGTCTCTATTTTCATTAATCATGTACTACATCTATATCAACTTAACTGTGTGTTATATGCTTAAACGGTTTGAGTGGAATAACATTATATCTCCCTCTAACCTTTTCCTCATTTAGATATGCTACTGTGTACGAGTTCTCGTTGTCTCTACCAATTATTTTGTATGAAACTTAAGTATCTTTATCTCGTTGTTCTCTTTCTAAACATGTATTCAAAACTTGTTACCGAAGTAGAGTTGTGACATGGTGTTTATAACATCTTCTTCCGTCGTTTCTTCCCATTTTCTTCTTTTCTCTCTTCCTTCGTTCTGCTTACATTCTCTGCTTCTTCCCAAAAATTCAATTTTTTTTCTTTCGCTTTTTCCAACATTCTCTTTTCTCTCTTCCTTTCTTCCTGATCACATTCTTTACTACTTCATGCAGATGCAACTTCTTCCTCTTTCGCTTTTTCCAACATTCTCTGTTCTCTCTTCCTTTCTTCCTAATCACATTCTTTGCTTCTTCACGGAGATGCAACTTCCTCCTCTTTCGCTTTTTCCAACTTTGTTTGTTCTCTCTTTCTTTCTTCCTAAGCACATTCTTAGCTTCTGAATGGAGATGCAACTTCCTCCTCTTTCGTCTTACCTCCTTTCTGCAAATATTTCTTTTCTCCTTTTTTGTTATAAACTTCTGCTGCACTGAGTTAACGAGTCTAGTCATTTCATGATCAGATACACCTACTTCCTTCTTCAATTCTGCTGTTTTCTCTGCTTCCACAGCCTCTTCTCGCATTATTTTTTCTATTTCAGGATTCAAGCCATGAAAGGATAATCGCCCAACAATAAGGTCTTCACATGGAACGTAACTTGATTCAAGTATATGGTTCATATCTGCTGTAATAACACCAGAAAATAGTGCTTGGTTGTCCTCTTCTCTAATCAATTGCTCGACCTGGCGTTGATAGTTAGTCACTTCTTGTTGGCATGTAGTAACCTCTTTTTTGACCCCTTGTACCTCTATTGCAATAGCTTTTAATTGTTGCGAGAGATGTTCATCACCTACTCTGTGGGTGGAAATGACTGCTTGTGTAGTGACCTCTTCAACCTCACTATTGAGTTGGTTCACTTGTTGGGTCACCTGTGTTGTGAAATTATCTACTTTTGTTTGTAGTTCCCGATTGCTTTTTGTGCATTCTGCCTGATATTGTAGAAGTCTACTATCAAGGATGGACATCTTGTTGTCCAGGTACTCCATTAATTCGTTCTTTAATTTTGTAATCTCTGCTGACTGGGAATCAAGTTTATCAGATTGTGATCTGAGCATGTCTAATATAAGCTTCAGTGAACTATTACCCTGATCTGACTGTCCCATTGGCCGATGGGTAGGACCGGATAACTTAACGGTTTTTGAGTGGCACTGTGTGCCTGGAAATGGAGTGTCAAATCCAATTACGTCGCTTATCAGATGATGTCTCAGAATAGCCATCTGTTCTATGTGATGTATTTTGTCCTACTGATTCAATAAGTGCCTGAGCCTGTGGAAGGGGGTAGGCTGTGTCATCAATTGCACAATTTAGCTGTGATGGTTGTTGGTGGTCATCTATGTGTTCCACTTCTACTGTGGGTTGAGTTCGCATTTGTTGTGTAGCCTGGATAGCATTTACAGATAGTAATGGGGGTATATTTCATTTATTACATCTGCCTGCAAAATTTCAGTAGCAGATGGGTTATGTGTTTTGTTATTGTCAGCCATTATGTTTTATAAACAGAATTGTTAGAATGGTTCACAAACTGCAAAGACCAAATCAAAATCTTGATCAACTCGACTATATACTATCACCAAATGAAAACAAATAACCTTCCAATAGTTATGGCTGTAAATACCGCTCATAAATATAGGGTAACAAACTATGCACAATGCTGCAAAGTATGGAAAAGTCTGCAATGAACATCTAGAGTAAGTCTTTCAAATCAAATAGCAAGATTCACATGTGGAACTACTGCAGAGTCTTGCAAGTTAGCAACCATAACTACTAATATATCAACATATGATCAAAATGTAAATAACGTCGACCATAACCTCCAAAACAAAGAAGCACTTGACCAAAACAAATAGTATTACGGTTCAGATTAATAATAAACCACACTTAAAAACTATAATTACAAAAACCTAAAACAGATAAGTTTATGTGGACGTCAAACAGTGTTGTTTAAGTAGCACGTAAATCAGCAAACCTATGTTTGTGATTGCGAGTATCCTCGTACAATGGGAAAAAAAATATGAGCCGACGGAAAAGTATACTCCGCAAGGCTTACTAAAGTTGGTTAACAGTTATTACAAGTCGTGTTTGAACTGCAATATTTACGTAGTCAGGTCCACTTAGCTTTATAACTTATCATGGCGTGCATCGCTTGTAGAGGTATTTCTCGATCCGTAAACAGCTGTTCACCGTCTGCGATGTTTACTCCGAGTAGTTCCGATGGCGCTGCTGTCGATTTGTTGTCCAGTTCTCGTAGAATGGTCTTCTTCAGCGACGAGCTTTGGTCAGTCTCTTGTGTGTCGTGATAATTTATTAGTCACCGCGTGTCTTCTCGGCCGCCATGTCGTATATTTATGTTGTACTTTATATTGTCTTAGCTCGTATTTTCTACTTATTTATTTCGTAGTCATAGTAAAAATATCTGTTTAATTATTTAATGTAATTTCTTCTGAAGTTTTCTAGCTTCGCCAATAACCAATGAACTTTATTTATAATGTCATAACATCTTTAATCATCCCAAGTTATACAGGTTCTTTTCCGCAAGCAACTTTAAATTCAAAACGAACACGACAAGGTCTCACCAAGTTCGTCGATCCTGAGCTATCTTCCATCTGTTTATCTAAACGTTACCCTTAACTACCAATTTTCTCTAAAAGTAATTATTATAGTTATTCATCTCCGTTATACCACAAAGTCCTTGACAGGTTTCTGTAGGCATCTAGCACCAGATTTTTATGCACAAATCACGCAATTTCCTTTAAATTATTGGCCAATGGTTTGTGGGTGCAGAGCCAGGGCCTGATAGAGTCTCAGGACTTATCAGGTTTAAATCAGGCAAATCTGTTGGCCAAAACATCAATGTTAGCTACTATCAAGCTGCTCAAACCACAGTCGCATTATTCTGGCCTTGTTGCACAGACAATTATCCTGCATGAAGCGTTAACAGATGAAGATTACCCGCAATAATATTCACGTAGTCCACAGCTGTCATGGTGCCTTTGATCACAACCACAGTCCAAGTAATGTTCCCCCACAGAATATTACTGCCCTCACTGTCGTGAGACTGTTGCATAGTGTATTATTCAAGAAGTATTTTTTCTGGAAGGTGGTGTATCTGGACATGACCATCGAGATGGCTTGGCTAGAAACATAATTAATTTAACCAGGAGACATGTTTCCATTGATCCATAGTCCAATCTTGACGATCTTGATGCCCACTGCAATTGTAAGTGATAATGTCATTGGGTCGATACAGGAACACATATTCAACAATATGGGCTGAAACGCTTGTGCTTGCACAAATATTTTATTCTGTCATCAGAGTTGCCCTAGGTTATCCTCTATCCTGCTCTAGAGAGTGGACAAGATCTAACTTCCATATTCTACAAAGAAGCGTCGACCACGCAAACAGCAGGCCAATCTCACTGTTTCTGAGATGCTCCTTCCCAGGTGCCAGGCCAGAACAATTTGCTTTCTGTCGAAGTCACTTATGTCAGTGGCTTTTGCCAGTTGCCTTAAGTATCACCAGTAGAATGACTTCCCATGCTCCACTTTTTGTGATTTCATTATCGCATGATGTAACTGCAGCACCAACTGATTGCATTTAAATTGATGGTGGCCTGAGGTCATAATGTTTTAGCTCATCAGTGTGTATACATATTCACAAATATTAATAAACAAATTGGCTTCCAATAACTTCAAAACTTGAATACGATATCTTGATATCTGAAATTAGCCAATGAAACTGCTTGAGAATGTATGATAATGATTAAAATGAAACATATGGTCAAACCTTCTGAAGTTTTTCCTCTTCTCTGAAGGAGTTTTTCCTTTTCATTAAATGAGGTAACCTTAGGTAGTCAGTGCAATCTCCATCTGGACCAACAATACAAGCAAATGAAGCCTGGCTGTAATCAGGAACATAGGCGACTGCCATGACTCTCAGACCTTTACTAGTATCCCACTCTTCTTCCTCTTCATCTGTAAACTCTACAGAATAAGGTGCTACCTGAAATCAATAGAAGAATTAACCCAGAAATTATTTAAAGAATTGTTGAAATTTCTTTTCTCTACACTAGTATTAAACAAGGCAAACATATCTTTAGCATGAAAATACATATTTATCTTAATAATTATTCTTTAATAATTACACCAGTACAACTGTTTTTTATATTTATTTTGGCGGGCGCGTTTCGCCTCTCGTCGAGGTATCTTCGGTTTTTGTGTG
Source organism: Vandiemenella viatica (assembly GCA_031002005.1). Taxonomy (NCBI): domain Eukaryota; kingdom Metazoa; phylum Arthropoda; class Insecta; order Orthoptera; family Morabidae; genus Vandiemenella; species Vandiemenella viatica. The sequence continues at coordinate 49,660,829 of JARYHS010013631.1, forward strand.
TGCGCACACACAAAAACTGAAGTTTAACAATGTCGTGGACAAAATTGTGCTTCAAAGTGCATTCCTAAGATACCAATTTTGTACAAACTGTGTAAATATGTACAATAGTGTTAACAGCATGCTGGTTGAGGTCACAGGCGACCAACAACCACACCTTAAAACAGAAATGTAAAATAAAACATTGTACGCTGAAGATACCTCGATGAGAGGCGAAACGCGTCCATAAATATTATCAAAAACAGTTGTACTGGCGTAAATATTAAAGAATAATTATTAATTTAACAAACAACTGCAAAAGAGATGGCCTACAATAATCACATATATTTATCTCATTATATACACAAAAAATAAAGCATAATTAAATGCCATGAGGCAATATTAATATGTAAAGGAAAGAAAACAGATCCAGAACTAACTAAAATTGAAAAGGGAATGAATGCAGAGACAGAAAACACTACACAAATCAAACCACATTCTTTATCCTGGCAATCTCAGAAATATTCTTTAATAGTTTTTACCAACATATATTGTCCATTTTTATTTTATTATAATAATTTCTTTCCCAAACGTAACAAACACCAATATTGTTTTTGTCATCTCCACCACCTTCACTCATATTGTAACAATTAAATCCACCATTCATTTAGCTGTGTTGATTGCCAGTAAATGTGTGAGCTGAGCCAGATGTTTCTATAATCATGAATAAGGACATAGATTTTATGCGGCTGTGATTTATTTTTTCAAGTGAAACTTCTTTGGCTGCGGCAGGGAGAAATTTGTTAGCATTACATGTTAGGAGTTACCCGTTACGCGACCACTACGCATGCACTGCACTGCAACGTTCTGAGCATGCCATAGAACATTGATAATTACTTGACAATGTCAGACAACAGTTACAGGATATTTGCATCTAGAGGAGTCACCATTATTAAACAGTGATGAGACATGCACCATATTTTTTAAGTGCTTTTTTTGTTTATTAGTTGCTTTTTGTTTATCTCTATATGTTCAATGTTGATGATACCATATTCTGTGATCATTATCGCAATACAAGCTTTCATTTTCATGCAGAAATGTTAGCATTCATGTTTACAGAGGAGGAAATGTGTTATTTAAGATTTAAAGCTAGAAATCTGAATCCAACATGTCATTTTTGTCCGGCTTAGATGCTGGTTACTGAATAAAACTGAATGTACAAACGGTTATAAGGTAATTTTTTCCAAGATGTTCAGTACTAGTTTACATCTCAATGCAAGTTGTTACTAACATGGTGCTCATGAAAGCACCTTATTAATTACTAATAATAACTAAATTCCTTGTGCTTTTGCTGTAACAAGAATATTCTAATCCAGGTTCCATTTTGACCCAACCGCAATCTCCGCTAATATTGCTGCTACAAAATCAAATGATGTAGTCACAGCTAAACACATAAAATGCATCACAAACTAAATTTCGTCAAATAACAACACGTTCTGCATCAGGATTCCTAGTTTGCATAGCATAAATTATCACAATTAATTTCATCATACATGTTCACTATGAAATGCAACTAAGCTATACTAGTATAATAATACATTCACTGTATCGCGGTGTAAACTTGACGCAAGGTTCTCAGTTATAAAAGCACTAAATACAAAATACAGACTGAGGCTAAATGCAATACTCTATAATCTAGCGAAGTGTACTTTAAATTTTTTATAATTTTCATTTGTTTATGAGAATAACTTGGACATAGTTCCTATTTACTATACAGATGCAATATAGTATCAACTTTCGTCAAGTGCGAAATAAAAATAAAAAAATACACAGGAAAAATACATAGAATTTCACTTCTTGCACGTGTACACTCTGATATATACAGTAGTTTTCCTCCATTCAATGTTATATACACATTTATGTAGTCTTCTTCTCAGATTCAAAGGAAATTTCACTCTTCCATTTTTCAAAGCGGCAAGACCTATGAAAACATTTTACTCAGCAGAACAAAAATGCACGATATACTGAAACATTCAAGCCTCCTAATTCAAGTCAGGGAAAGATCTAGTGCCCATCCCTCACCCCCAAAAATATGAAAAATAAAACAAACTTATGGTACATGGAAATTCGCACCTTAAATATGTGCAAAGAAATGCTGTATGAAATAATGAATGAAAAGAAATACAAAATGTTGCAAATGATTGTGATATCATGGTGACTACAAACTGGAAGAATTAACTTATTCACTGTGTGTGATCTCCTTGATGGTATTAATCTTTTGTTTTATCATTCTTTAAGATACTTTAAACACATCAAAGCTACATTTCGAGTAGTAGCAACATTTTCTATGTCAGAATTCCTAATTAGATTAACATAAATTATCACAATTAATTACATTATACATTTTCAGTATGAACTGCAATTGGACTAACACACTAACACTAGCACAATCACTGTATCGCGATATAAATTTGACCCGCAATATTAACGCAAGTCGTGTTAAGAGTTGTAATGAATTCTGGACTTTCCATTGTACAGCGTAATTTACAAGCATTTTAGTATGCATTTTTAAATTACATTACTTTAATAACTGTCATGATGCTGACGCCATAGTTCATGTGGCTGAATGTAGTTCCACAAGTATTCATTGTTTACTTCACTTCTACGACCGTCATACTGCAAAGATCATTTTCAGCCAGTTTTTAACGGTTGCTTTGATATCACAATCTGAAATTGTGGGGCAAGTTTACATCGCAATTCATGATATCACTAACATAATATAGTGAATGTATTAATGACTGGGTGATAGAACCCTTGATTTTCTAGCGACAATATTAGCAAAGTTTGTGGTTTGGTTGAAATACAGCCTGAACCAGATGACAACTGAAACTTCATTAGTAATTCAAGTTGCTTTCATGAGTGTGGCATGTGTCGAGTTGTACTTATATTATTGTATCAAAAGATCCATAACAATCTATCCTAATATTACAAATGTGAAAGTAACTCTGTCTGTTACGTTTCTTGGGCTAAACGGCTAATCCAACCGTCATGAAATTTGACAAAGAGATGCTATTTGACATTAGGATGGACATGGGATGCCATATTCTGTATATATAAGAACATATTGTCATTAAATTATGAAAACTATCTGAACTGTGAAAGACAAACGCATAATATCTGTGTCTTTGTAATGCGTAACATTAGGGAGCAATGGCAGCGTAGCACAGTGGTAACGTGCTTGCTTCTTAAGATATCTTCCATATGGTTTCAGGTTCAAACCCCACTGGCAGAAATTTTTTTATGAATTGTTTTTCATAGTTTGAGGATTTTCTAGTAAGGATACCATTCTATCACAAATCTTTGGCGATAGAATAGTACCCCGCGGGTAACTGCTAATAGGAAATATAAAGCAGTACTTAACCCTAAAATTTTTTGAAGTCGTACTGTCAGTAAGTTCACAAGGATATATCTTCAGGTATCACGCCGCAATTCTGTTTGTAATATATGTAAAAAACCACCGCTTACCAAAGAAGGGGATTCCTGCGGCGTTGGTACACGAAAAAAATGATCACACAAAGAATAGAATTTTCGAGCATGGCTCTTCCTCAGTAAAGTGAGATGGCTGAGAAAGAGCCATGCTTGAAAATTCTATTCTTTGTGTGATCGTTTTTTTCGTGTACCAACGCCGCAGGAATCCCCTTCTTTGGTAAGCGGTGGTTTTTTATCCTATCCTAATGTTCAATATATCCGCTTTTAGCGCCTTTGTTTCCTAACAATGAATATATGTAAAAATATCTAATTTGGAATAAAGTACTCATTTTCCAAGGAGCTATATTAACAAAAGTTGTGGTAAGGTTGAAATTCAGCCTGGACCAGAATGACTAATAATAATCCATGATGCATAGTGGGTTTGGAGTAAAGAAGGTGGCTGCCATGCTGAAATCTGACTATAATTACATCAAAATTTGCTCAAGATATCTATTGCCACTAAGTAACGTGTGTAACCGTATCTTTTGGCAAGGGTCACACCTTTGTCCCAGCTTTGAAGTACACTTTTCATTGAAGAATAAAAGCAAAGGAAGCAGTTGACCATATTTTCAACCCAAAAGGATAAATATTTCTGCTGGTCATCGTTTGAATAATAACAAAAACTTTAATATAATAACACACTTTCAAGCAGACGAAGTCGCAGGTAACTGCTAGCCTTTCATATGGATATACAACAAGTATGTATATACACAAAACATTTTGAAAATTTAAAAAGTTTAAAAATAAATATTATCTCTGGCGAGTGATGGTTCTTTGGGAAAAGGTAGGACAGAGAGAATGGGTGGAAGAGGAGGAATATGGTGCTATCTTAAATTAAGTTCTGGTTGTTGTCTCGTTCCCAATTTATACTGATAAGCCAGTTTTCACCTTCTGAATTGAGAGTTGTTACCTTTGTCCGAAAGGACTTTGATGGCCCGGACTGTGAAGCAAGGTTTTTTTTTTTTTTTTTTAATCTGCTTTACGTCTCTCTAACAGCGAGGTCTTTAGAGACGGGAAAGGATGGGGGGCAAGGAATGGGAAGGAATTCGGCAATGGCCTTTTGAAGGAAGCATCCCGGCAATGGCCTTTTGAAGGAAGCATCCCGGCATTTGCCTGGAGTGATCTGGGAAACCATGGAAAACAAAAATCTGGATGCCCGGACGGGGATTCGAACTGCCGTCCTCCCGAATGCAAGGCCAGAACGCTAGCCGTTACACCACCAGGCTCGGTGTGAAGCAAGTGTTGAAATTGTTTGTATCATGAGAGTTGGTCTTGATTCTGGGTGAATACCAATTATCTGTGTCTGTTCATCCTGATGGCCAGTGGATTCGTGGTCAGACATGTAGGGGGCTGGGCAATGGTTGCAGGTGAGTTGATATATTAGGTGGGAGAATACACAAGTGGACGGAATCGAAAGATTATTAAGGCTGATTTCAAAAATTTATGAAACGTAGAAATTCCAACTGATTTTAATAAAAATATCATCTTCACACTTCCAAAGTAAGCGCAAGCTGACAAATGTGAGAATTATCGCACCATTAATCTAACATCACATACTTCAACATAATAGAACCGGGGTTGTAGTCAGTCAATCAGAAGACAGTTTGGCTCCCAATGGATCCACGAGACTTCCAGTACAGTTCCATAATGTGAAAGTTCTAGCTACGTGTTTTTGGGAATCCGTTATTGAAGAAGCTATTTAAATATGCCTGATTGACAAGATGTGAACATTTCTATAATGTGAAAGTTCTAGCTATGTGTTTTTGGGAGTCTGTCATTAAAAAAGCTATTGAGATATGTCTGATGGGGCAGCAGATCCGTCCAACCCCGTCTGGTTCCAGTACCGACCAATTACCGACAAGCAGGGTGAAACGGGCATTGTAGTCAGTCAATCAGAAGACGTTACGATCCTGGCCCACTACAGATCTGCGATTCAGTGCAGTTCTAGTTGTTCTCATAAGTACAATGGACCTGATGATGGCTGAAAGCTTGTCCTTTGATATTATTATCCAGTGGAAAACCTGTGAAGATTTCGTATCTCATATTTTTTATTGCCCACAAAATAAATATTGTTTCTTTGCAATTGTAATTTGAATAAAATTTAGTAATATTAAAGAAATCTGCTTTCACATTAAACAAAACATCAATTTCTGTTTTACGTAACATAAATATCTCAAGATTGTCTCCATCCAATAAAAAATTACAAACTATGCAGTTAATGTATACACATCGTATACCTACCAAATATGGCTACCTGAAAGAAAAATACAGATCATTTTACCTTGAGCCAATTGTACAATTTCCGACAACAAGTTTTAAGAACAGATTCTCTAGCTTCATTTAGCAGATTTGTCCTAAGCTCTTTGCGTAAATCTGGAAGCAAGAGGTATTTGAGAGCCAGTTCCACACACTCAACACGTAGTGAATTCCACTCTTGAACATTTTTACTGAATTCATCCTGTGAACAAAGTGAAACAAAAATGCTACAAAAATCATATTTTACATTTAATGTTTAAAAACAACACAGAATTTCCTATTTAAAGTTATTTACACTTTCTGTATATATATATATATATATATTAGACATTGGGATAGGAGAAAAACCACCGCTTACCAAAGATGAGGGCTCCAGCGGCGTCAAAACACGAAAAAACACACAAACACAAACATAATACAAATTTTCGAGCTTAGCTCTTCATCAGGTTGTAGGATGAGGTGGCTGCCCCGTGGAAGCTAGCAACCAACTGAGGAGACCACACGGGGTGCACATGGTCGGCTGGTCGGGATGGAGAGGAAGGGGGGAGAAACAACATGGCAGGAGGCGGGGGTGGGGGTGGAAGGACCTAAGCCCGAAAATGATAATTAGACTGCACAGTGGAAACGCGGTTGCGGTCATAAGGTCACTGGCATAAAACAAACGTAGTATTTTTTCGTGTGCAATATTTTCAATAATTGTGCGTGTGGAATAATTTTTTATGGGGGCACTTATAGACCGTTTTCAGTAGATTCCACCCCCCCCGTGTTTTCCTTGGTTTGTTTTATGCCAGTGACCTTATGACCGCAACCGCGTTTCCACTGTGCAGTCTAATTATCATTTTCGGGCTTAGGTCCTTCCACCCCCACCCCCGCCTCCCGCCATGTTGTTTCTCCCCCCTCCCTCTCCACCCCGACCAGCCGACCATGTGCACCCCGTGTGGTCTCCTCAGTTGGTTGCTAGCTTCCGCAGGGCAGCCACCTCATCCTACAACCTGATGAAGAGCTAAGCTCGAAAATTTGTATTATGTTTGTGTTTGTGTGTTTTTTCGTGTTTTGACGCCGCTGGAGCCCTCATCTTTGGTAAGCGGTGGTTTTTCTCCTATCCCAATGTCTAATATATCCGCTCTCAGCGCCTTTGTTTCCAAACAATCTATATATTCAAAAACAACCATAATTGGCACAAACTTACTCTGAATATATATATATTCATGCTTATATACCAATAGACCTTTTGAAAACATGGAAAAGATATTTTAGTGGATACAAGCACTCAACAGCAACAGCAAATGAAATGTAAACGATTTGAACAGATTTTGTTCTTTTTTATTATTAACAAATTTGATTTAACTCGAGAAATTTGATGGAACTGAGCCAATGAAAGGCTTGTTATATGGAAGCTGATCACATGTTGCAAGTCTTACAGCATTGTCTTTATTGTGGAAGAGTCATGGGACTGTCTTGATAGCTAAAGAGATTGGTAATTGTAGATCAGGTTCGAAGAATGTTCTAGGACAGCAGGAGATATCTCACCTCAATGCAGGATTGAAGGAAATAATGGCCTTAAATAAGAAAATAATTGAGAAATTCAAGACTTGGAACAAATTATATAATAAGAACTAGTTTATGGTTGATCTCAATTGGTGTGGAAGCGCTGGAATGTGCTGACTTGAAAGAATCACACAACTGTTTATGTACCAGATAAGACAGTTAATTTACAGTTATTAAGGGTTGATCGATATTGATGGACTATTTGGTGAACAAATTATTACTAGATCTACCATATTAAAATTCCCATCTTTCTGTTTCATCCATAACAATTTCATAATCACTCCATCACATTAGAACTTAAGTCACTTTAAATTGTCATGTACACATACTAAGTGTAATCAAATATTTCCTTGATCAACATATTTCCACAGCTATTCCAGCAACTTTCCTTACCATTCCACTTGTTCAGGTAAATGCCTAAATTTCAGTATTCGCAATGACATGCCAGAGGAAACTCACTAAGTATGTGATGCTAGAATAAATTTCTCAACTCTAATGCCAACATTACACCATAAAAAATCTTTGTCAAAGATCTTTTATAAAAGATTTTATCATATTTATTTTATAAAAATATTTTATGATATTTAATTAGGCTCAATACACCACATAAAATTATTCACTATATTTCTCTGAAATGAATGAAGTAAACTTGTTTGCTTGTATAGCCGCAGTAAGTGCAGCTGTCACGAAACATATTTTATTAAAGAAAAAGAAGAGAAGAAAACATATTGGGGTTAGATCACAAATTTTAAGACTCGATATGAAAGGAATTCATCAAAGTTTAGTAAATGAACTGCAATGTGAGGACATATTATAAAAATTATGGTCAAAGCCACAGTATTGGTCCAATAAATTCTTACCGCAATATTTTCAAAAATTTCTCTATCAGAATTATTATCCCTGAACCTAATGATACATACTATTGGGTGTTTAAATTAAGGAAAATGGAAGCGTCTTCTAGGCAATATAAATAATGAAGGAAAGAGAAATTAACCCACCACATACCACAGTGGACGGCTACAATGAGAGGAAACACTTATGCTGACAAACAAATAAATACTCAATCTTTCGGCATCTGTCTTCTTCGGTAGTAGATAAATGGGCCATTAGGCTCTGTACGTGTGCACACATGGAACGTCACCCAATGACTAGTTGGGTAGTGGAGGAAGGGTGGGAAAACAACTAAGGAGTAGAATATCGATATATCGGCAATGTCTAGGATAATATATTGTAGGCGATGGTAAAATGAACATACGTAACAAGGATACCTAGTACTGATGCGAAAAGTTATATCTAGAAGAAGAAAAAATATTGATGGGTTAGGTGGTTGGATTTTAACAGTGGTTAAGGCCAGGTGGGTGTCAGTTACCCAGGATATTCTGGTACACTAGTTTCCATCTCCAGAGTTCTGCTGCAGTGGTACTGTCAGGGAAAACTCTGACTGCTCTCACAGTAAAATAGTTGTTGACATTGTTGGAATCATGGCTATTGGCATGTTCTGAGATTGGACAGTACAAGTTGCAGGTGTGGACTGTTTGTCTGTGGCCATTTGCTGTGTGGTTAGGCCTATGAAGGAACTAGTGCAATGGCGGCAAGTTAGTTGGTATATAATCTTGTTGAACAGGTGGCATGTCCAATGGTGGGGAAAGTTTCCCATGGTAGGATTGGAATTTGTAGTGGTATATGTGTAGTGCTGGAGGTTTTACAGCGGGGGTCTATTGCAAGGATAAGATCCATATGGTGGTTATGGAGAGTCTGATGGAGGGTATTTGCAGAATAAGATGTTCTTAAGATTGGGTAGCCTGCTAAAACATGCACGGGGGACACTGGGTAGAATTGTGGGTAGGAGAGTATGCATTTCTGGAAAGGAGTGAAGGAAGTCATACCCCTGTCGCAAGATATGGTTGATGGACTGGGTGACAAAGGCAGGGAGGACTATGGTTAGTTTTTGTAGGAGACAATTGAGAGTGGTTACGTGGAGGGTAGGTGCTCACACAGGAGATCTGTTTATGTAAAAGATCCGTGGGGTAACAACGGGAAATAAGGGCTTGGGATAGGTTCTGTGAATATTGATGGAGGGAATCAGCATCAGAACAAATACAACTTCCACGGATGGCAACACTGTATGGGAGGGAACGTTTGGTATGTAATGGATGGCAACTATCATAGTGTAGATATTTCTGTAAATTAGTAGGTTTGATGTGGACTGAGGTATAAAGGGCACCATGACTGAGTGTGATGTCAACTTCGAGAAATGTGATGTGTGAGCAGGAGTAGGTCCAGCTGATATTGATGGAATTGTTGCTATTGTTAAGGGAATGGAGAAATTCAAGGAGTCAGTTTCGCTGTGGGTCCAGATAATTTTTAACTTAACACTTTACGCCTTGTCGACAGCTAAGGTCATGAGAGGCAGGATGGGACTGGGGACAAGGAACGGGAAGAAAATTGGCCATGGCCTTTTTGAATGAAGCATCCCAGCGTTCACCTGGAGTGATTTGGGGAAACCATGGAAAACCCAAATCTGGATGCCTGGACAGGGATTCGAACCCGCATCCTCCCGAATTGCAGATCATAAATATGTCATGTATGTATCTGAACGACACAGTGGGTTTAAAGGGAGCGTGGTTCAGGAAATGTTCCTCCGAACGACCAAGGAATAAGTTGGCATAGGATAGGGCCATGCAGGTGCCCATGGTGGTACGGCGGATTTGGTGATATACTTTAGAACTGAAGGAAAAGAAATTTTTTGAGAGAACTATATGGGCGAAGGCTGAAAGGAAGTATGTACTAGGCTGGCTATGTGGCAATTGCAGATCTAGGTAATGTTCTAAGGCACTGAGGCCCTGGCAATGGGGAATGTAGGTGTAGAGGGAAGTTACATCAATGGAGACCAGGAAGGAGTCTGGAGGCAGACGTGTGTGTACTGTGGATAGGCATTCAAGGAAATGTGGAGTGTCTTTCACATAGGAGGGAAGATTTTTTACGAAAGCTGAATTCGTTACAGTGGGCGATCCATTGCTGCAACTATAGGTCGCCCAGGATTAACAGTCTTGTGGATCTTAGGAAGAAGATACACTGTGGGCGTACAAGGATTCTAGGGAGTCAGGAGAGAGATGGACTGAGGAGAGAGGCCTTGCAGGGGGCCTTCTAGGTCAAAGAGAGTTTTTATTTCCTGGTATATGGAGGTAGTAGGATCTGTAGCTTGTGGAATGTAGGTATTAGTATCAGACAGTATCAGAGCCTCAACCACATAGTCATTGCGGTCCATCATTACCGTGGTTGAGCCTTTGTTGCCAGGGAGGATGATGATGTTATGGTTTTTGGACAGTTCTCTCATAGCTCAAGTTTCTGTGATGCTGAGGTTTTTAGAGTGTGGGATGGAGTTTAGGAAAGAGGGCGAGGAAAGAGTGGATGTGAGGAACTCCTGGAATGGAATAAGGGGATGGTTTTGTGGGAGCCAGGGTGGATCCAGAGAAGACGAAGGTTTAAACTGTTGTAGACTGGGCTCAATCTCGCTCTGTCGGCTTGTGTGATCTCCTGTGACAGTGAAATGGTACCCCTACAGAAGAGTGTGGCAGAACGCCAATAAGTCCTGGACCAAAGCAGCCTGGTCAAACTTGGGGGTCGGAGAAAAATTGAGTTCTTTGGATAGGGCTGATGTTTGGGGTTCAGTCAGGAGGGTGGAGGAGAGATTTAGGTTTAACTGGAGGAGAAGCAGGGTCTTTTTGGGCCAGTGGTAGAGGGAGATTAAGGAGGTGAGCCAAACAAGGAGCCTTGGCAACTACGGGTGGAGTTGGTGTGTGATGTACAGGAGTGAAATGTTGATAGGGATGGGACAGGCCTAGAGATAAATGGCTCCTAACAAGAGTGGAAAGCTTATAAAGGTGTTTTTGTGCATGTTGGGCCTGCAACTGTCTGCACTGTAACAGGATCTGTTGCATATGATGAATGAGGTGAGGGAATGAAAGCCAGAGGATTTTGTGGAGTGAGACAAGCTGAGAGGAATGTTGATGTGCCTTGTGAGTATACAGTTAAAGAACAAGCTGGGTAAGAGAAAGGGATCGTGTGAAATGGAAAGCATGAAGTGACGGGCGAATTTGTGGATGACAGCCAGAAACTGGAAGTTTAATAGTTAAACCATTCGGTGGAATATTTAGAGACAGACAAGACTGAATAAACAGAATTTGAGAATTTAGTTTGCCCAAATGTGAGGTGTGTAAATGGTAATTGGACAGATAGATTTCTGAAAGTAGCATATTGGGATAAAAAGATAAGGATCAATAATAGGTCACAGAAGAAAAACGTAAAACTACACTCCTATTGGGATGTATGACCGGTAAAAAAACAAAACAAAAAACAAAAAAGTGGAAGTAAGCAGAAGTATGGTTTACTTGAGGTTGTGATGCTAATAATATCCTGGGGGAAGGGGAACCCACTTAAAACGCCAGTAATGCTGAGTATAAACGTCAAAACAAAAAAGTTTGCATGGGCTAAAGCGGAAGTATGGTTTAGTTGAGGTAGCGTTGCTATTAATACCCTTGGGTGTCTATTTTTATGGTTTATGTGCAATGGGCTGTACACAATTTCTGGTGGCAGGTCTACTGTGTTCTGCAATATAGCATCGGTATTGCTCAGCACATTCCCTCTGGTATTATTTCAGAAACTTGTCAAGTACTATCTTCTTAACCCATTAATTATCTTTTTCAAGTCTTTGACAGTACAGATTTCTTTCATAGAACTAATTAACTTTGCAATCTTGGCATAAGTGTCCACCTTTTTATTCCTAATAGATGACCCGTGCAAAAATTTCACAGATAGGTTGAATAGTAAAGTTGGTGGTTTGTGGAAAGAAGAACCGCCTCATTTGTATCAATAATTTATTTATGATTAATAGACTTTCGGGTTTTGCCGCGTTGTTTATTTCCTTACCTAAGCTTTCGGCTGGTATCCTCCAGCCTTCGTCAGAGATACTGTTTATGTTGGCATAGCAACGAGCGCCAAGCATCGCAGAGTAAGAGGCCGCTATCTTCGTTGATGTTGTTGGTGTTTTTTAAAATTTCTGCTGCCTCTTTCACCCGTCGGGGCCACCACTGGTCTTCTCTCCACAGTAGCCTCGTTTCTTGAAATTTTACTTCATGTCCGGTATTAATAGCATGGCGGACTACGGCGGATTTGTCACTGTTGTTATATTTGTAGTGGCGGATATGTTCTTTAAGTCTCTCCGCCACAGTGCGACCTGTCTCGCCGATATAAACACTGCCACAACTGCAGGGGATTTCGTAAACACCCATAAGCTGGTGTGGGTGTAATTTGTCTTTTACCTTTGTCAGTGACTGACCAAGTTTGCAGTTAGCCTTATATACTATTCGCACCTCCACCTGCTTTAACAATTTCCCAATCCGGTCTGTGATGCCCTGTATGTATGGGAGACAGGCGAATTTTGTTGGCACATTAATATCATGGGATAAGATGACGTCTCCCATAGGTTTTTTGGGTCTTAAAACCCTCCTGATCTCAGATTCACTATAGCCGTTGGCTTGGAATATTTTTGTATGTGTCTCCATTTCTTCATTCAGACTTTCCGAGTCACATACTGTCTTAGCTCTTAAGTTGAGTGATGTCAATACGCCTCTCTTCGTTGCCGGATGATGGTGCGACATGGCGTGCAGATACCTATTAGTGTGGGTCGCCTTGCGATACACAGTGTGACCCAAACTTCCATCGCCTCGCTTGTGAACAAGGACATCGAGAAATGGCAGTTGTCCATTTTCTTCCACAACCATAGTGAACTGAATTCTTGGGTGGGCACTATTCAGGTGGTTTAAGAACTCTTGAAAACTCTCCTTACCATGAGGCCAGATAACAAAAGTGTCATCAACGTAACGGATCCACTTTGTAGGTTTTAGGCGCGCGTTGTTAAGCACCTTCATCTCGAATGATTCCATGAAAATGTTGGCGGCTACAGGTGAAAGTGGCGAGCCCATTGCCGCACCTTCAACTTGAGCATAAAGTTGATCACCGTACTGGAACACAGTTGACTTAAGGCAGAACTCTGTCAGGTCAGCCCACTCAGTAGACTTTCCTTGTGCAAGAAGTTTAGCACGTATTACAGCAACGGCTTCGTCTACCGGCACATTAGTGAATAATGAGACAATATCGAAACTCACCATGACATCAGTCTTCTCTAGCGTCAGATCATCAATAATTTGTATAAAGTGAGCTGAGTTCTTTACAGCTGATCTGATATCTTCCGCTAGATGTTTCAGTTTATTGGCAACATACCGCGCAAGTGGATGAGTAGGTGAGTTGACCGCACTCACAATCGGACGTAAGGGAACCTCTTCTTTGTGCACTTTGGGCAATCCATAGAACCTAGGCATCATGCAATTGTTTCTTTTTAGGTTTTTCTTGTCCTCTTGCTCAATCGCTTTGGAGGTGTTAACTCTTCGGGCCACCTCTGTCCTAATCTTCTGTAGTGGGTTTCTGCTTAATAGTTCGTAGGTCTTGTCTGCCAGCAAGTTCGTAATCTTATTGTGGTAGTCCAGTGCTTTCATTACTACGGTTGCACACCCCTTGTCAGCTGGGAGAACCACAATATCATCACGTTACCGTAATACCCGCAAGGCTGATCTTTCTTCGCTAGATAGATTGCTGCGTGGTAGTTTTGCGTGGGCAAGAATGCGAGCTGTCTCCTGTCGGATGTTATTTGCCTGATCGGGTTCTAACCCCACAATGACACTCTCAACGCCCGCTATGATATCTAAAGTTGGCAAATGTGCGGGTACAGGGGCAAAATTAAGACCTTTCGATAGCAAAGATATTGTTGCTTTATCTAGTTCCCTGTCCGTGAGATTTACCACTGTATTGGCCAGTTGCGGAATTTTAGTATGTTGTTGTTGTTGTTCTGCCTTGAATTTTTTGAAATTTACAAATCTGTGCCTCCCTAGTATTATTCAGCACTTGCAACGCGTAATTCGATGAAACTGAATCCAACGTATTCCAATCAGGAGATGTGCAGATAACCGTAGATGTAGTTTGTATAAGTTACCTTCTAAGTGAGCCAGCTCCGTTCGCGTCTGTCGTATCCTTTCGCGCAGAAGCATAAATCCTGTCTTCCGCAGAATCCGTGCTGCTTTTCTTGTTCCATTGTGATGTCGGATCTTCAGAAATCATGAACAAAGATGGCCGTGGAAGTCTGAGAAATCAATAATTTATTTGTTTATTGTAATAGGGACGCAACAAAAGTTGGCGCCAGTCAATCACCTTATTAATATCTCTGTGGTATGAGCTGCATCTATCTGGCAGCTTGGCTCTGAACTGTCTCATACGCATGACTTTCACAATTATTACAATACTTTTGTCCTTCAAGGGTCAAATACCGAAAAATTTCATTCTTAATTTATAATGTTGCCTGAGAGGAGACCTTAATCTTTTAAATGATACCTCAATTATCAATCTCAGTTAGGTATCAAGGGAGATAAATGGCTCATAATAAAAAAAAAGTTTTATGGAAATAATGATACTTTTGCCCTTTAAGGGTCAAATTCCAAACAATTCCTTTCTTCAGATATGATGTGACCAAAACAGAGACATTAATCCTTAAAATGATAGCTCATTTATCCATTTTAGTTAGATATCGAAGGAGACTGGTTCATGAAAAAAAAAAATACATAACAGAAATAATGATACTTTTGCCCTTTAAGGGTAAAATTCCAAAACGTTCCTTTCTTAAAATATGTTGTTATCATAGCAGAGTCCTTATTCTTTAAAATGACCCCGCATTTATCTATTTCAGTTAGATATCAAGGGAGATGCATGCATCATGACAAAGAAAAAAAATACATTATAGAAACAAAGATACTTGTGCCCTTTAAGGGTCGAATTCTGAAAAATTCCTTTCTTAAAGTATGTGATCAAAGTGGAGACCTTAGCCTCTAAAATAATACTTCATTTATCAATATCGGTTAGGTATGAACGAGATAATGGCTTGTGACAAAAAAACACCCTGTAGAAATAATATATATATGTCACTTATGGTTTACATGTTTCTGACTGAATAACATTTCCTTATGTTTGTACTCGGAAATCAAGATTTTCGTGGATTCGGCAGTCATAGTGCCATTTTCTTTATTTACTTTGGTAGGATGATGAATTATTTTATAAAATATATATAAAAATAGATGTGTGTTTCCCTATATTTCACTTTTTAGCCACCACTACCTAGCACAGATCCCTGGAGTTTGTGTGTGGTAGTAGCATGGCATATCCATATGATTCACTTTTTAGCAAAAACTATCTAGCGCAGATCACGGGTGTTTGTGTGTGGTAGTAGCAGAGAGTTACCGATCGTGAACAACATTGGCCGAACGTCGATAGCTGTGGAAGTGTGGGAGATATGGTGATTGAAAGTAGTCAGTCAGGGATATTGTCATATTTCGACCAAAGACGTGTGTCCGTATATGTGACATTGCTGCCTCAAGTACAGAGCCCAGACCACTAGTGTTTGTGTGTGGTAGTGGCCTCGCGTATCCCATCGTGCACTATGGTTGTTACATGTGGGCAGCTGTCAATCAAAATTCTTTACAATCACGAACGATGTCGTGGGCAGCAGCTAGTCTTTTGTGAAATGTAACGCCAACAAATTAAATTAAAAAAAAAATGTCCCATATGAAATATTTTATAAAATACCTTTTATCAAAGATATTTGACAAAGATCTGTTAAAGTGTAATACTGGCCTAAGAGGCACAGGAGAATACATTGTACTTGCGATGGTGAAGTGTTAGGATATCGTTACACAGGTGGCGAAGCTACCTCACCCCCCATTTGGGAACCCTTGTTCGAGCCTATCTTTTTAAGCAACACCTACAGTATTTCCTCCTTCAAAGACCAAATATATCACTAAACTTGCAGCACTGATATCAAATACAAATGCAAGTTTATTAATTCAATCAGCTCCGCTGTTTGTCTTAAACCTTCATTACCGGATATCGTAATAGGCACAGAAAGTTGGTTAAAACCAGATATAAGTTCCATGGGAATCTTTAATGGCAGCATGAACATTTTTCGTAAGGATAGGTTGTATTCCCATGGCGGTGGTGTATTTATAGCTCTTAGTAAGTACCTCCCATGTAACCGAATAGTTGCCGATACAGTCTGCAAAATCTTATGGATTAAGCTCAATGTAGCTAGGACAAAACTTGTGATTGGCTCCTTCTATCGTTCACCAGATGCAGGCGTAACTATTGCTGAGAACTTAAGGAATAATTTAAATAATACAGCTCATCAATTTTTGGACCATACAATAATGCTAGGTGGTGACTTCAACTTGCCATTTATTGACTGGACTAATTGCGTTCACGTTACTGGTGGCAGAGACAAAGCAGCTTGTGGAATCATTCTAGACCTTTTCTCAGATCACAATTTTGAGCAGCTCGTAACTGAACCAACGCGATGCTTCAACAGTAACGAAAATATTTTAGATATAATCGTTACAAATAGGCCTGAATTATTCACGGACATTTCTACTATCATGGGAATAAGTGATCACAAAGCTGTAATTGTTACCGTAAAATTAGCATCCACGCACAGAAAGGAAAAAGAAAGTATCGTTTACAGATTCGAAAAAGCTTCAAAAGAGTGTTTTAGAAAGTTTTTGAGGCATAATTACCATACCTTCATAGTAGCAAGAGGAACCATTGAAGAGATGTGGCAACGATTCATCCGTAGTCAGGGAAGGTATGGACTTGCATATACCGAAACAGACAATCAGGCAAGGGAATGATCCATCATGGTATACACGTAACATTAAACGGTTGCTCAAAAAGCAAAGGAGTATACATGCACGATCAAGAAGGACGATGCAGTGGACCGATTTATATAAGTTAGATGAGATAAGGGGGCATGTTAAGAATGCGATGCGTGAGGCCTTTAATGACTTTCGTTGCAATTCCCTCTCTAAGAGCCTCACTGAAAATGCTAAGAAATTTTGGTCGTATGTAAAAAAAAAAAAGGTTAGTTGTAGTGACAACAATAAACCAGCTCTAATACAAGATGGTTGGGAAGTTAACGACAGGTGTGACATGGCTACCGTATTTAATACCGAATTTAAAAAGTCATTCAAGCATAAAAACATGGAAAACATTCCCACTTTACCACATCATGTAGAATTAGAGATGGATCCGGTAGAAACTGATAGCGTAGGTATTGTAAAGCAATTAAAGCTCCTGAAGTGGGGTAAAGCACCAGGTCCCGATGGTATACCAGTAAGAGTATTTTCAGAATACACAGAGGAAATTGAACCATTTCTGTCAGATATATTCCGTAAATCTTTAGAAGAGAAAAAAGTACACTTCGACTGGAAAATAGCCAAGGTAAATCCTGTTTTCAAGAAAGGAGATCGGAGTGATCCTAGGAATTATTGACCCATATCTTCAACATCTGTATGGAGTAGAATTCTGGAGCTATCATATGCTTGAATATTATGAAGTTTCTAGATGAAAACGAGTTACTTACACCTTGTCAACACAGATTTCTGAAGAAGAGATTGTGTGAAACTCATTTGGCCCTATTTTCCCATGACATAATAAAAGTTATCGATGCAGGATCGCAAGTTGATGCAATATTCTTGGATTTTCAGAAAGCTTTTGATTCTGTACCACACAACCAACTTTTAGCGAGGATTTGAGCATACGGTATATCGGATCAGATTTGGGAATGGATACATGATTTTCTAACTGGTCGATCACAGTATGTCGTTGTTGAAGGGGAAGCCTTTTTCTAAGCTAGATGTTACTTCTGGCGTTCCTCAAGGAAGTGTAATAGGACCACCTCTTTTCTTAATTTTTATAAATGATCTAGGTGACAACGTTAAATGCTGGTTGCGATTGTTTGCAGACCATGCAGTTATCTGTAGGGAAATAAGGGGTTCTGATGATTTCTTAGAAATTCAGCTATTTCCGAATGGTGCTGTAAATGGCATCTTACACTTAATTTCAAAAAGTGCAAGGCAATGCGAATAAGTAACAAAAAGAATTAGTTTGCTCACGAGTACAAAGTAAACAATTCATTTGTTGACACGGCTGATTCCCTGAAGTATCTGGCGGAAATAGTACAAAGCTTTATGAAATGGGACTTGCACATAACTTCCATTGCAGGCAAAGCTAATACTAAATTACGATTCATTGGTCATATTCTGAGGAATTGTAATGCTCAAAGGAAATAGCGTATAAAACACTAGTGCGTCCACATCTGGATTACTGTTGTGGAGTTTGGGATCCATATCCTAAGGGCCTGATTGACTCAGTGGAAAGTGTACAGAGGAGAGCTGGTTGTTACAGCCCTTATGAAAGTGTCACAGAATTGATACATAGATTGGGCTGGCACAATTTGGACGACAGACGACATCATTTACGTTTAAATTTATTGTAGAATATGCGAAATTCTATGACCTACGAGTGCAGTGAGATACCTCTACCACCAACCTATTTGGGTCGCAATGACCGGAGGGATAAGATTAGAGAAATAAGATGCCGTACTGATGCTTTTATGAATTCTTGCTTTCCTCGTGCTATTCGAGATTGGAATGCGCAGAATTAAGATTGGTGCTTAGCACCCTCTGCCACCCACAATGTTTGTGAATTGCAGAGTATGGATGTAGATGTAGAAGTTCCTCTCAGATTCATATTTTTTTTATATGATCTGAACACATGACGAGAACAGCCCACTGTCCTGAATTCGTATCCTACTCAGAACTCTGCACTAATTTCCACACGCATCGATGCCCAACACACTATTTCTGTCTAGCTCAGCTTATTGTCATGTACAAATAGAATTCATCCCAAAATCCTTCTCCAAAAGAATAATAAAGTACTCATAAAGTAGGACACGAGAAACAATTGTTGTGATTTATGGCAGTTGAACATGTGGAAAGGGCGAGGCTGGTTCAAAAACAGAAAGAAAGAAATAATAAAAGGAATGATGGTAAACAGTTTAAGAGAATATATCTGAACACTGCAAAATGAAAAAATATATTTAACTGTAAAACATAAATTTAAACAAATGTTCGGTAGCACACCTGCACCTTACACAGTGTTTTGCAGCTGATAAAGGGTAAACACCTAATAATTGAATAAGTGCACGTGTATATCAATTTGTGAGTCAATGCAATAATAGTAGAATCAACTGTGGTAATAATATTTCTTTCTCTATCTTAATTTTATATCTGACTTGAATGTGAATTGTATTTAACTTCAATTCAAACAGCAATGAAATTCTTCAAACCTGTCCTGAAATAAGATCTGTCATCCCCAAAATACTCATTGTCCATTCCAGACCTTTCCTCAGCAGATGCCTACACTGAGCCAACATTTGGATTTATAAAAGTCAATCTGCTCAGTTGGTTTTGGCAGACACATAGCTCCATTTGATGCAAAATGAACTCTGTTTCCAAGAAATTCGTCACCCCACATCAGAGAAAATATAACTTTAGTAACTAGCTCAATTTATCCAAACCTACCAACAAAGAGGAAATAAAATGTTACTAAGCAAAAATAAAATAAAGGAGGATAGGGAAAGTAAACCCATCACTCATCACAAATGAGCAGCAGAAGGGCTGTAACCAACACATAATTTTTCAATGTTTTGGCATAAACTGTCATCATGCATAGAGGTAATACATATGAACGGATTTTAACTAAATAATGATAGTTTATGTGATCAGTCATGAAATGCCTGTCAATTTCTAAAAGGGTGAGAACATTGTGAAAATAATCAGTGCATAATGATAATAATCAACTTATTATGTATACTGAAGGCCCAGAGCTCCAGTTTGCTTAGAATACGACTTTTATACTAACAAGAAATACAAAAGTTTCAGAGTAAAATAATAATTCAAGCAAGCAATATGAATTTTCAACAGTTTTGTTAAAAATCTCGACATACTGGAAGACAGAGCTTTACCAACTGTTTTCATTTTAATTTAAAATAATAATACAGCAAATTTAGTAATTCATTAATCAGATTAGTACATGCTTAAATCTTAACATCATGTATTATTTAAAACCACAAAATAACCAACTCACCCTATAGTATAGCTGCTTTACTTCGTCAATATATGAAGATGATGTGATTCCATCAATCTGTTCACTAACTGTAACAGTTAATAATTTATCAGTTTCAGCTATTGTAAGTTTTAAAAACTGGTCTCCAACCAAATCCCGCACAGGTTTATTTTTAACATATTTCATGCTGAAAAGAAAATGAGGATTGTAATTCAGCAAATTATAAATCCAGCAATTACATATTAACACTAACACTTTTGACTTACCTGTAACATGGATGGTTTTCATCAATTTCTTTCGTGCCTTTTTTAGTTGGTTTGACATTAATCTTGGCCCTTTCAAAGAAAGTCTCACGCACACATTTTCTCACTAGTGGATCACGTGACAACTGCATTGCAACCATGAATTTAACAGCTTTCAGAACATCTTCAACTGTTGTAAATTTGCTTGAAAAGGAGAATTAAATACAAGTCAAGTACTGCAAAATTTAAATTGAAAATTTTATTTACAGTACTTAAAATATTCCTTCATAGTAGAAGGTACAAACTTATGAGTAACTTATTTCAGGCCAATGTGAGCATTAGAATGCATTGATCAACAATGCATAAAAGGCTGATATTACAGATTTAAATATTATAACAAGATTAATTTAAGCAGCACAATGTTTCATACAAAACCAGCATGAAACAACACAAGTGAACTGCACTTGTTATGTCTTACTTCTAATATTCATAATCAGTTCACAAACAGAACAGTTGAAATAGACTGCAGTGATTCCAACAATTATTCCGCTTCTGTATTGGTCATGAGTTACATTCGTGCAAAGACTTATTTAGCTACTACCATTTTCCTGTATCTCTGTCCACATTATGAACCCAGAGAAAAGGGGGGGGGGGGAACATACATGAAACTTTCACCACCCTGGCTACTGTATTATTTTGGGACTTCAAGTTATTTGAAAAGTTTGATTTACATTTTCCACGTATTCTAAACTACAGTAAGCAGTAAGAAAATTTAGAAAGTAAATAAAGTTTCTTAAAGCCAAACAAAAATGAGCCAAATCAATATGAAGAGCAAAAAGTCAACATTAGTTTAAAGAGAAAAACTGAAAATCCTTTAATATAATAATCCAAACTTTCATTTGTTACGCTTCGAGTTCTGTTTCAGATTTCAAATGACTTTGCTTGTCCAATTGACTCTCATATTCAAGTCAAGTAAGAAGTTTCCTCATTTCCAGCTGTTGAGGGTTCCTTAAGTTACTCCTTGA
Organism: Vandiemenella viatica; assembly: GCA_031002005.1. Lineage (NCBI taxonomy): Eukaryota > Metazoa > Arthropoda > Insecta > Orthoptera > Morabidae > Vandiemenella > Vandiemenella viatica. Next base: position 49,682,463 of record JARYHS010013631.1, read on the forward strand.
TTTATATTTTCCTTGTAACACCATTCATAACACCTCCCCCTGTGACATGCTTATTCCAGCACCTTTCAAAAGAAAACATCTCCACCACCACAGATGGACAGTAAATTAATATTCATGTACAAAAATTGTAAAGCAGTTTTAAGTCAGATCATAAACTTTCAAATAGTGAAAATCCCATCCAAATAGCAAAATCAAAGTCAGTTATCAGACCATGGGAACACAACTGCTTCCTGGTTTCTCACAGGACTGTCTGATAACTGATCAGATTCGTATCTCACGCTTGTAAGCTTGCATCAAATATTTGAACTTGATGGCTAAAAATGTTCATATCATTTTGAAATTTTGAGAGTCACTACAAATGTTAATTTTTATCCTTATGAAAAATTTTGTAGTTTTAATTGTTTAGCCTAAAAAATCAATTTATGTGATTACTATGACCTGTTAATAATTTTTATCATTTTGCAGTGAACTCGAAATAACTTTCATTTTACTCCTAATTATCTGTTTTTTTATTTTTTTATTTGATATCACTCAATGCATGTTTACTATTTCCAAAAGGGTGAAATAAAATTCATAAACTAAAAATAGAATATAACTAATTAATATTTTCTAATTTGTTAAACATATCGACTTGAAAGTAGCTTTAAACAATTCTGCATATTTAAAAATGATTACTGAAAAAATTTAAAGTCTCTTAACTGCCTTCTTCGATTTATTATAAATTTTTGAAATATCGCTCCAGGCGAATGCTATCTGACTGATTCAACAGAATACACTATCTCAAAAGTGTAAAAATCTGATTTCTAGTTTGAATTAACTCAGTAACTCACTTTAAAAATGTTCAATTTAACTCGTGGTTCTGGGAACAAATTTTGTTAAGCAGTCACAAAAATTTTAGGTTACCTGAGAAAATATTAACACAAAAAAGAATACTTTGATAACATTGTTCCAAATTTTTAAGCTCATCTGTAAGTTCATTTTTGGTAGAGTGTGCAATCTCTGATTAGGATTAGATATCAAATATAGATATCTTCTGATTTTAAGAACAGATTATTATTTCCTACTCTGGCACCCAAAAATGTAGATGGGTAACATACTTCACATTTTAAGCTAGATCCTAATCTTTGAAACCTTGAAAATCCCATCAAAATCTGTTCAGTAGGTTTTGCATGATGTCATTTCACATACATGTAGCTTGCTGCAGAAGTATATATGAAGATAATTTTCTAATCTGACTAGCATGATGTCGCATTTTATTAAAAAATTTCTTTTCTTACTGTCAGAGCTCGGATACAGTAACAATTTAAGACTTGTGAAGAAACTTTAATGTTCGAACTTATTAACTTATCATATTTGAATAATAATAATAATCTTTCTTATGATTCATTTGACAAAACATCCAAAGAATTACAGAGGTCCTTTGCTATCAGTAACTTTATATCATCACCTCAAAAACACGAACTAAACTTTTTCTATCGCTCGCCTGATCTTTTTGCTCTCTTGTTACCATCTGGTCTCCATAGCTACCAATTTTCCCCCAGAGTAATTATCATTCTTTTATCTCTTTTCTGAGTAATCTATAATGCTACAGCCCTCCCCAAGTTTACCGTATATTTGTTAAAAAATACTATGGTAAACTTTTTACTGAGAACCTTTGTATTTCTTCACCTTGTTAATAATTACAATAAATATATAATTTTTCCAAACAACAACAATGACAAGAAACCAATAGAATACCACTTTTCTGTCCTGTCACAGGAGGTAGTGCAGTGCCTTCACCAGTCCACTCTTGTCACACTAACACCACTTCATGTCAACGAAAAGTCTGTATAACATTTTTGTACCATTTATCTTATCAGCTAAATCAGAGCTTATGAAAACAACACGTGGTGCAACCAACATTCCAATTAACAGAAACAACTCAACAATGTTGAAAAACTCAAAATATGTCAACCTCCTGATACATCAGAATACCTAGGCAAAAAATATTTACAATGGTCAACTTTATTGTCATTATGTATGGTAATTACTTTCTTGACCTTTACATATATATCTTTTTTTTAAATATATACATTAATAAAAAATAAAAGACTGATTCTTCAAATGTAAAACCAATGTAACCAGCTACATTCATTCACAGGAAAGAAGGCACCTGGACCCTAAAAGTATATAATAGCTTAAGCTTGCGGCAATATACAGCCATATTTTACAAAAACAAGTGACAAATTTACACCACTTCTGTGTTCTCTGCTTCAAAACACTTTCACAACAGTTCTTCATACAAGCAGTCAACATAAAACTTGTCAATCTCTCTTAAAGCATCAAGCTGAGGGTCATCCCAGAATCATTTGAAATATTTTTGTTGCTATATTCAAAAACACCAATACTCATAACTAGTTTCACAGATCTATTAAGATTTAATATCTGTGATTTTACACCTGGCTGCTGTCCAAATCCTCATTAGTAGTCTCCAAAAAAATGAGTCTTCAATACATAATACCCTTCATGCGAAATCTTTACTATTCTAAACAAATAATAATTTTCATTAATATCCCTACTGTCTTTGGTATCTTTCACATTAAAGAACTAGTGGTCTGCTCTTCAGAGCTAACACAATCATTTCCATTATTTTCAGTTTGTTGCACTTTTAATTCATCATCATTCTTTTTTACACTTCCAATTCCTGAACACTCATTTCCATCACTTGACAACATTATACATGCTTCATTGCCTTGTTTTCTATGATCCATATTTCTTGCATTAATAATCTCTTCTGTTTTCCAGAAACTTCAACAATTCTTATTTCCTTTTTATTATTAATCAATTTCCCTTTATCAGAATAATTCTTTACTTCTTTTATTTCTGAATATTCCATTTGCAACTTTGTTAATATTTCCTCAATGTCTTTTTTATCCTCATCACTTCTGTTTTTCCTACCATTCTTGTCACCAATATCATCTTCTTCTTCTTGTGCCCTTTTAATATTAATTTCCAAAACTATTGTTCTCTACAGCCAGTGTTGCAATCCTTCTACTTTTCACTTTAACTTTTTTCTTCTAAATGTGATGGTTTCTTGATGAATTCTTTCATTTCTTCTTAACTTTCTTCTTCATTCTGTAGGTTTGTGGATAGACTATCCTGTTCTTCTTCAAATTATTTAAGTCTAATAGTTCCTCGCACCCACACGAAATCGTCTTTCCTTACATAGTTCACCACTGTACAGCATCTCTTGTGACCAGAAATGATTCAAAAAAAAAAAAGTTTTTTAATTCATCAAATATTTTGCATTTTTTAATTTGTTGCTCTCCCCTTACCTGAGCTCTACCTCTGAGATGCTGATAAAAACATTTAATTTTTTCTGTGTCATTATAATTTTAAAAAGCCCTATAAGCTTCAAAAATCTTTATGAAGATAACAGGGTGGATGTTCCCATTATCCCAGAATTTAATCATTTCAACTTTGTCACTGGAAGTAATGGTTATCTTATTCAAGTTACCACAAGAGTTTAAGGTTTGTGCCTCTTTACATTTTTCATGTACCTCTGATAGTTTCATGTTGTAATACCCAAAGCTGACACCAGGGTTGTAGTATCACCTTGGTGACTTAACTAACAGATCACGTGGATGGAAAGTTCTGTGGAATTTTCACAAAATAATTCGAATTTGACCATGTAGCCTAATAGAAACTCAACTTAAATTCTTGAAGGTCGCCACTAGATCTGTTTCTAAACCACAAATCTAGAAAAGGTTCTGGTTCTTCTACTGAATTATAACAGTTCACTTTCAGAAAAATTTAAAGTTTTATTTTATTTGACTAAAATGCATTTCACAGTTGAGACTCTTTTCCAAAATATAGCAGATTGTGGAGAGAAATTACCGACCAAAGCCCCTATAGTGAATTTACAAAGTTCTAACTCGACATCATACTCGCAGGCTATCACACCAAAGTCCCAACATGGCCGACTTGGTAGCGCCAAATTTCAACCAACTTCCTACCGCTCCGACACAAGACTTGAGCAGGTTAACTTAACATAGCACTCCACGGAAAAAGACCCGGTAACATGTAAGCATGAGCTTATATAAGAAGTGGCCAAACCAGTGATGTCACAGCCGTATCGCAACTTTCTACCTACGGCTTGTAAAAATGTGCAGTTGATTTAGATATGAAAAAGTGCTCTAAGTTTACCAAAATCCAGACTTGTTTGCTAGAAGTTCAGCGAATATAGTATGGGAAATTTAGAGTGAGTGTATATACCTTTATTCCATCTCTGCGTAGTGACACACTTTACCGCAATCGGGGAAATCCCTGGCTATTTTAAACTTTCTAGATTTTTCTCAAAATACTACTAAACTGTAAATTACCTGAATAAAATTAGTGCCAAAGTGTTCTCCAAAAATTCCCGAGTTTAGCGGTGTGAATTTTACCGAGATTGGTGGCCAGATAATGAAATTACAGCTTGGACAAGATTTAGTAAATTACCAAATGGTTTTTCGTTAATAACTTTTAATTTTTAGCTTTTATTAAAAAGTAAAATTACCAGAATTTTCTCTGTATTAAATTACGTATTTTGAAAGTTGTTTTATCTCTGGGGCTAACTTCTATCAGTTGTAATAAATTAATAAGTCGAGCACATGGTTTTATGACGAAATAATCTTTAGAATCTTTATAAAATCTGTTCTACTGCATGAAATGATCTGAAATTAAAATATGTGATACTAGATTTTTAGCTCTTTCAGGAAATCTACTTTTTAGTTCGAAAGTTTACTAGGATTCTGTGATAAAAATTCTTAAAAGTGAATCCACCAAAGTGTTTAGAAATTTATTTAAGTTATTTACACACCCAGAAACTACAGAATTTTAGTGAATTTAACTTTCTTTTAAATTATTGTTCCTTTAAAATTACTTTATTTCATTTGAAAGTCTCCAGAAATAGTGAAATATCATATCCATATCAAAAATCTATTGTTTGGGTAGCTGGATTATTTTGGATTATCCTATTTCAGGTTAGTATAAGGTTTCTTTATCATTATTAAAAGTTGATTTAGTGCTTTTATTACCTGTTGAGTGACTTTATTGCTTTTAAAATGGTTTAGAAGTAATAAAATGCTCATATAGTAGAAGTCCATTGTTTACAAGTTGAACTATTATTGATTATTCTGTTTCAGATTAATGTAGAGTTTCTCTACTGTTATACAAAGTTTATTTAGTGCTTCTATTAAATACTGAAAGTTTTTACTGTATTTAAAACGGTTTAGAAATAGCGATATTATCATATGGCAGAAATTTATTGCTTGAAACTGATTTAATGTGAATTATCCTATTTCCTTTCAAAATAACGTTCTCTTACTATTATAGAAAGTTTATACAGGTCTTTTATTAACTATTGTATGTCTTTACTGCTTCTGAAAAGGTTTATTTTGTCAGTTAGTTTATGGTATCAGCTTGCTACGTAAACCGTCCCTCTCCTAACCTATGTATGCAACGAAAACTATCTGTTGACTAAGAATTTACTTCTTCCCTTATACCTAAGCTAAGGAGCAAGAATTTACCAAAATTCTAAGGTGCTTACAATGTGATGTAATTGTAGTGTGTGTTGGATGGTATTCACTTCAGTTTCCACATTATTAAGTTTATCTTCTGTTGAGCCAAAGTGTTGGATCAAACAGGTGGAAGTTGTTTTTTGTCTAGCAAATTCTAAAAGTTTCATGAAGCTGTGTACTTAATGTGTGGAGGGCTGTTACTATTTTCTCTACCTGATCTCACATTTTTTTGTAACTATGTTCAACTGTACAATTTTTTCCTCTGAACTTTTTATCTTTAATGTTAAGTCTTTGATGGCTAGGTCAGTGTTTGCTTTTATTATGTCAATTTGGTTTGTTAATTCATATGACTTTTTTTTTTTTTTTTTTTATAAATCAGTTTTGCTAGATTCTACTTCCTTTCTAATGTTGTTTACTTGAGTACTAACATTCTGAAACTGCAAACTGAACTGATTTTGTAAGATCTCAATCTGTTCAGACATTTGTTCAGCCATACCTTTTAAATCAGATTGTGTTCGTATATTTTGTTCAGACAATTCGATTTGTGTATGTCTATTTTGTTCAGAGAGACTTAATATTAATTGTTTTTGTTCAGAAGACTGTGAAAACAACCTGAACATAACCTGTTTCACGTCTGAAATATTATCTGAAATAGCTCAGTATTTGCAAAAGATTCTGATCTGTTATTAGTACTGGGTACCTGTGTTTCAGTATTATTAATTGGTGATGACGCATTTCCAGGAAATCCATAGAAATCCTCTGACACATCGGTATTGTTTGTAGTTCTACTATCAGAAGGGTTCAATGGCCCCACTTCTCCAGAATCGTTAGGTTCCTGCATGATAAATATTTAAAAAGAAGTTGCAGAAATATCTGAAGTCCGTAGTAGGGAAGGAAAGTTGAAAAAAGTAGTAAACTAATCTACTAATAAGTCCTTTACCAACAGGTGATATATTAACCTCAAATTCAGAATCAACGTCTAATCAAAATTAGCGACTTCCTAGTTCATACAAAATTATTCATTATATGGTATCTCCTATAAATTGAATTAACATAATTAGTGTGAAAGCATGTGTATTAATATTCACTTTAGCAGAAATTCAATGTCTATTAGTTGAAAATATTTGGATAAAGGAAACAAAGAAACTGCCGCGAGGCACTGAAAATAAGATAGGATAGGGAAAATAAACAGTTACCCGTCACTTACCACAGATGAAGGCAGGAGGGTGAGACACCTAAAAACACAAAAACAAACGAATTGCACAATATTTCAACTTTAGTCTTAGTCATGTGGGAGGCGAGACATATGGCAGGAGGAAAGTGTGGTCACATCCCAACCCGCCACATGAATAATTCATCTTTCCTCCTGCCATATATCTCATCTTCCACATGACTAAGACTAAAGTCGAAATATTGTGCAATTCGTTTGTTTTTGTGTTTTTAGGTGTCTCGCCCTCCTGCCTTCATCTGTGGTAAGTGACGGGTAACTGTTTATTTTCCCTATCCTATCTTATTTTTAGTTGAAAATATGAAAGATAGGTTAGGTCAAGAAAACAATTAAATTTTTAAGAATTATGAGCCACAAATTCTCACAAAATCAAAGTTAAGTACTGTATGATGTACTGAAACACTTTAGTGCACTATAGAAAAGTCACTTACGTATCTCTATAAATGACATCGACATGCATTGTCTATTGACGGAGTTACCAGCTGCCACGACACGCAAAGGTAATACGTCTGTGAACAGCTGTCTGCAATGGTTTATGCCGAGTAATTATGGATTTTCCACCGGAGGCACTGCCGTAGACTCATTATCCCGTTTCTGTTGAATGTACTTCCTTATCGACGAACTTTGGGTAGTCGCTAGTTGTGATGATTTGTATATTATTTGTTACTGCAGAGCTTCTGCATGATCACCATGTCATATTTTAAAAGAATTCTTCTTGACTGGTAGTCAGTAGGAGTACAGAATAATTTCAGACTTGCCAGGAAACTTTAATGTTCAAACTTATTAACTTATCGTATTTGAATAATAATAATCTTTCTTATGATTCATTTGACAGTTATTCTCATTTTACTTTGTTCATAAACATCCAAATAATTACAGAGGTCCTTTGCTATCAGTAACTTTATATCATCACCTCAAAAACGTGAACTAAAGTTTTTCTATCACTCACCCGATCTTCTTGCTCTCATTACCATCTGGTCCCCAAAGCTACGAATTTCCCCCCAGAGTAATTATAATTCTTTTATCTCTTCTCTGAGTAATCTGTTATGCTACAATGACTGTCATCATCCACAGATGAGAATGGAATATGGAATAGTTGCAAGATTAATATAAAAGTAACAAAATATTATGCTTAGGTCTAGCATGCAGTACCTGCTTATGAATTCTTTTGCCACGTCACTTGGCTCGGTAGGCTCTTGCTCTACTTCGTGACGCTGATAATTATCTCTCAAATTTTCTCCAAACTGTTCAGGAGATAAACCAAATTTTTTGGCTAAACCATCTGAAAATACAGCAACAGATGAACATAAGAGTCTATACTATTAATGGTATAGGAATTTTAAGAAAACAGGGGCAAATGATCAGAAATTTAGCAAATATATGAAAAAATTGCAAAGCAGCTGCTGGTTGTATTAAATGTACTGAGAAAAATTAATCACAACTGTTTCTCAAGAACAGTCTAAGCCACATAAACTACATTTCAAGCAGATTTACTGAGCTTCATACTGTACACTTTACTTCTCAGTTACCTTGTGAGATACATGTAAATAATTTTGTGAGTATAATGTGATGATTTAAAAAAAAACTTACAAAAATCCACTTAGAAATGATATCAGTTTCATTTATCTTTTAACCCAACCTATTATTCCCATCAACTGTGTAGCAGTTAAAGGCAGATGGCTCATGTATAATAAACCTCAATGCCAATGTGATAAATAAAACAGAAGTGACTCAAAAAGCATACCACACTGTGTGAAAACAATAAATATTTTTCAGCTCTCAGCTCAAAAAAGGAGAAAGTCAAATGTTGGAAAGGTTAACTGTGAAGTTAAAAATGGCTGGAGACAAACAATTAAGAGTATCAGAAGTAATTAGTCAGTAAGAGAGAAAGTGGTCAAATATAGGAGACAAATTCACTGGAAGCATTAGGAAGTTAACTACTGACAATAATAAAAATATAAGAGGAGACAAATCATAGAAGTATTGTTAAGACATTGTAGGTGAAAGGGTAAATAAAAAGAATAATTATCAGTAACAATGGAGTGAAAGAACTGCGGCAAGGCGATGTTTATGTGGAAAGGAAAGATAAAAACTCAGTATTTCCGGGCTAATCCCTTGTCCAGTGGTAAGAAATATGAGCTGAGCTAACACAAGGCTGACTGTCAACACAGCCACACAGAATGAAATTGACTGTTGGAGGTGATTGGGGGGGGGATCAATGATAATATACTCACTGACAAGTATTAATTGCAAGAAAGGAGAAATAATAATAATAAAAACAAAAATAAATTTGGAATAAGGTCTATATATAATGAATCTATTGTACTGGCCAGACTTCCATCCTCACCCTGTTATATCCATCACTGAACTATAAATGTGTAAAACAAAACTTGTGGTCCCATGTTCATATCCCAGTGCAACTAGGAATTTATATGGGAATGGTTTATGCATTTGAGATATGTCAAGATTTTCCATACTTTCGGCTCCATGGAAAACAAAGTCTACTCACAGCAGCGGCAGGATACATAGCATTTCAAAACTGTAACTTGTCACCAGGACAAACTTTCATGTTCTCCCAGCCAATGATCTCATATGCATTTGTCTTTTTTTTTCTAACATGGTACTGAAATTAAGATTTTATGGAGGGAAGGAAATAAACCATGGCTAGATGACCAGTGTTGGAAAAGAATTAACCCAACATGTGAATGCTTGTGAAATAATTCCAAACTTAATTTAAAAAACAAGTATACAAGAAGTGGTTATATGGTATCCCAGTTATTATAGTCAAAATTAATCAGGTTATACTACATCTACAATGAAAATTAAGTTTTCTAGTAAATTTAAAATAAAGCAACAAAATAAAAAAACACTATCATACCCAAACCAGCCTTCCTGCACATAGAAAATGGCCCACTACGAACTGCTTGTTTTACGGTTTCAGTCTCTGGAGGCTCTTCAGGAACTTCAGCCTCTTCTGGATCATCTTCTGGTTGCTCTCCTTCTTCTCCTTCCTCCCCTTCAATGGGCGTCTTCTTTCGCTTGTTACGGCGAGCTTCAAGTGCAGCTTCCCTTTGCTTTGCTCGCCAAGCAGCTTGCATGGCTGGTATTTCATGGGAGTAATACAGTAGGAAGTGAGAGTGTACATCCTTCAGTTCTTCTGTGGTCTGGACCGATTTCAGCCTGTTGCAATTTATAAACAAGTTATATAACAACATATCTCAGGAAAAAATGGGGTGAAAGAAATACTGTGAGGCCATCCAAAGACAGGAGGAGGATGAAGAGAGTGCTGGGTGTGTACAAGGCATATTTGGCATATATTGGTGATTAGTTGGGTTCGGATGTTTATGACAAGTCATATTTTTCCAGACTTGTGAATAATCAGCCATTTTCCTATTTTTGGTCATATTACAATAATATTAATGGTCAAATTTTGAGGAAAAATCTGATATTTTTTTTAATAGTACCAAGAATTCACTAGAAGTTATAGATAAGATAATCATTCACAGAAATGTACTCCTATTGTAAATTGGAGGAAAAAACAAAACTAATTGTCACCGAATTAGTCAGAATTAAACAGAATTAAAGTTATACATTGTCCCACCTGCCTTTTAATCTTAACTATGCAACAGTCATTAAACTAAGAAAGGTCAAGATGGGAGCAGTGTGGCTAGTTCACTTATGAAAAAGACTTGATAAACTGTTGAGTGGGAATACTGGATGTAAAACAATTTGTAAAATTAGTCACATTTTACATGGTGGTGAATCTGTTTTGACTGAAGATGACCCACAATTAAATTGCAGCGACTTGACTCTGTTTAAGTACGCTCCCGTGACATCCTGTGATGTTGAATTAAGTTTCTCACAGTACAAAACAGTTTTAGGTGACAACAGGAGGAAATCCCTCTTTGAGAACTTTGAGAGATGCATGTGACATACTGAAGTGCTAGCATCTGACAAGAATAAAATATAAAGGCATGTACACTAATCTGCAGAAAATTTATAACAAATTCCCATTTTTAAAACTAAAACTCTAACAATCTATTCTTTTACAGGAATATTTGGAAAAAAAAATAAATAATTTCCCAATGGTGCAACGCCTGGCTACATGAAAATGAGACTACTAGATAAAATAAATTATTTGTAATTGACCACGTTTTTTTAATGTATAGTAAATTTAATGTTTGGTAATATTTTAAGTCATATTTACCCATTGTTAAGATCACATTTGTGTGCATATTTATCCATTTTATGGTCATAAAGATCCAAACCCTGGGGATGAGGTTGGGTAGAACATTGGTAAAAGAATTAGAAGTGCCTGGAAGAAAATGCACCATGATCATAACCAGGTATAAAGGAGTGAGAAAATTTTGTATGTTAGGGAGTCAGATTGGGATAAATTACCCAGAGAAGTGCTGAACTATTTTCCAAGACTGAAATAATTTAAAATTTTGCTTGCAATTCATATTATTGATTTTCCGAATGTTTCTCAAACTGCCATATCTAGAGTACTATACAGTCAATCTGCTATGATTTATGATGTAAAAGAGCTATCAGAGTTTTTCCAAACATCACCACCTCCTTAGAACTCCATAGATGTGAACTTGCCTATCAATACATCTCGAACACCAGACACACCCTGGGCCTCAACCTATGCTAAACCTGTCACTCACTATTTTGCAATTTTAGTCAGTTTTCTCGTATACTTTCCAACATATGTATATATTTTTCATAGCTTCCTAGTTTTATTTTTTTACTCCTGTAACAGATTGGTCAACTTTCTTGCCCCCTCCTCCTCCACTGGTTCAAACACCTCCCTCCTGTATGTTTCTTCTTTGTTTCATTTATGTGGCACGTCGGGATGTGGTCACATCTTTCCCTTTGCCATGTGTCACCCCTTGTATTATTTCCATTTGTCCCCAAGACATAGCTGTTGTTAACAGTATTATAATTTGTAAAATACCTTTCCTGTTAAAAAAATTAACGAAGTTGAAGATTTGATAGAATCTTCTTTCAGGACAGAAAAACATAACTGCCTCATTGAGAATTACTATTCTGAATTTAATTTCATTAGATTAATATACTTTATGATATACTATTTGATTTTATGTGAAGCAATGACAGCATTAGATCCACATAAAAATTTTATCAAGAAAAAGATAGTCATGAATACAGATGACACTCTTTTAGACTGACACCACCTTTTATCACTGACAAAATATGAAGAGGAGTAACAACTGAGCCACAGAACACATTCACTCTTGAGAGTTTCTATCCTAGATACCAAAACCTCTGTTCCTTACGGCTTTTAGCTACCTACTGAAGTAACCACCCAGTGTTGATCTCAGTAGACGTGTATGTTTTCTTGGGCCAACCAGGACCACATTAATCCTTCATTTGGCTTGAATTTGTTTGTGGATGTGTACACATTTGCATTGCAGCTAGGTTGGTTAGCCCCAGAGGAGACCTATGGTTTAACAGGGAATCAGAATCACAGAAGTGTACTAGCGAATCTCACATTACACAGCAAGCTGTGCTAGCGGTGAAGGTCGAGTTGAAGACTTATGAAAATCCCCACTGAGATGAAGATTCAAACTGAGGAACTTCCAGTCTCCAGTCACACATCTTAACCATTGAGCTACCAGGTCACTCAACGCTCTCATTACTTTTTCTTACAGTTTATAACTAAAAAGTAAATAAAGACATCGGCAAAGTATTAAATTCAAAACAATTCAAGGATTGCTGTCCATGATATTAAAGAGCCATTAATTAAAATTAATCCCCATCATACTGCAAAATATAATACTATACAATTTGGATGGATTGGCGGTCTCCTTACAACCACCAATCCAAGTACCATGATTTTATCTTACAGTTTATTGTTAAATCCTTCATTTTTTATTTGGCCAGTTAGTTTATTGTTTTAAATTTCATTTAACCTGGTTGGTCTTTTTACTGCCAAGCAGCCAATGTGTGTAAAGTTTTAAAAGTAAGGAAGGATAGGGAAATACGACCCAACACTTACCACAGAAGAAGGCGGCTGGGTATGATGAACATAAAAAATAACAAACACAAGAAACGCGCAATATTTTGGCAATTAGCCTTAGTCTTGCAAAAGTGAGACACCAGGGGGAGCCAGACATGCACACAACGACAGTCGTCTGATGAATGGTATGGCCGGCATAGATGGTAGTATAGGAGAGAGGGAAAGCACAAATACTAGATCAATAATCAACAATGCTGATCGTAAATTTTCATTGAAAGTGGTAGATCAACATAATAACTGAGTGGCAATATACATATAAATCATATTTTGAGAAACTTTAAGTGCAAAAAATAAAATATAAGCAATATAAATAGTAATGATAACAAGTGCTGGGTCTGGTGGGAGGGATATATTGGAGATTGAAGCCTGGAGGATGTCTGGTGACCAGGATATTCTATTAGGGAGTAGCTCCCAACTATGTAGTTCAGAGGAGGTTGTGTTATCAGGGGAAACTTGGATCGCCCTAACTGAGAAACGCCGAAATATTGCACATTTCTTGTGTTTGTTATTTTTTGTGTTCATTGTTCCCAGCTGCCTTCATCTGTGGTATGTGTTGGGTCAGATTTCGTTTTATTGCCTTAAAGCATTTTCCTGTTCATTGTTATTTTTGTAAAGTTTTAGTTTTTTCATGGCTGCTTTACTAAAGAGTTTTATTATATTTTGCTGCCTGTATGATAAACCTCCTTATGATTGGCCATGCAGGTTGTAACTTAGTTCGCATTTAAGCCACACTGTCAGACTGGTTTTTAATCAGGGCGCTAATGACCTAGAGGTCGACGCACAATAAAGTACCAACAGCAACAGAATTTGGATATTGCAATTTATTTTCAACATTATTGTGTTATCCCAAAAGATATTTCTAGTTTAATTCACACATTTTAATTTAATTTATTTCCAATGTAAAGCATGCAGTGGCAACAATTTCCCTACACACTACTTTTCCCAACCCAAGAACTCTGAGATCAATTCTCACTGTACCATAAATGTAATAATATTAAACTAAAGCATAGTTAATTGTTACACAAATAAATTCCTGATCATTACCTGTCAATATCTTCTTCTTTCAACACTCTGACACCATCAGGAATAGGCTGATCAGGATTTTTCATGAGTTGTTCAGCCTGATAGTCCCGCATCTTTTCAAATAATGTCAAAAGATTCGTTTTCCTTGTACGTAACTGGCACCACTAATAACAATACAAAAATATTCTGTACCCAGAGCTTTAGTGAGCATAATATTTATAAGAAAACTATTAGATTACAAAATGGATGCATATCCAAATTAAATTAAATTCGAGAATGCGTCCATCACAATTTTTGACTGCTGTGGAATGAAGAGAAAGTTGGGCACTTCTGAGATATTAGGAAAGAGAATAGGATGCAGTTTTTTTAATAACTGAGGCCACTCTTACCACCTTATTAATCCAAAAAAAGAATTCGGGTATGATCTCTCCACACAAATTGAGTACATATCTTCTGAAATTTTGGAAATAAGTTATTTGATGCTACACTAGCATATCAAAAATGAGAGTTCGAATCGAACAATTGATATTAATAAAGAACTTAAAATATATCAACAGAAAATGAGGCTGTTTAATATAACAAAATACCTACCTTTTCATCAAATTTGTAAACCTTCCAAAGGTCATTGATATTTAGCTCTGGTTGGACATACTCTTTTCGATAAAATGCAATGAAAGGAACTTCTAGGTGTTGATTTCTCATGAAGTCCAGAGCCTTCTTTATTTTTCCAACTGTCTGGGGCCCTTTTCTGGAGCGATCTCTAGTATCTCCATGACCATCCTACAGAAGATTTAAACATTTAATGCCTATTCCATTATGAAAAACACTTCAGTACTAAATTACTACATTTGTGGGAATTGCCACAGAGCAAAATTAGTTAAGTTGGATATCATTGAAATTATATAAGAGAGTACTGGGATGTGTATAAGGTGTGGTTTCCCAACTCGAGGTCTATGGGCGCCCGGGAGTTCGTGGACGAAATAAAAATAAAATTAATAAATACAAAAGCATAAATGGAGGTGGGAGAACTCTGACCACAATGTCTGAGATACGAGTGGAGCTATCAAATTACAGTTCTAGTCTAGCCAATTTCCAATTATTATTATTATTATTAGTAGTAGTAGTAGTGGTGGTGGTGGTGGTGCTGGTGTTAAAGGATCTGTGGCGATGAAGTCTAGTGGATATTTGTAAAAGAATTAAGAATAGTCAGTAGACAGGAAAGATGACCATGTTACCAAATTAGCACTTGATGTCAGAACTAAGTGAGTACGTTTTTTTTAATTTTATTTTTTTGAGGAGGGAGGAGGGCGGTGGTCAGACTGGCATAAATCACTGAAGGAAATTCTAAACATTGTAAATAAATCAACAAAAGAATTTAAAATTAACATTTGTAAATGTAGGTTACTGGGCAGGGAAATCGTACTCAAAGAATTCAGGATGACATTTGTGAAAGTAAGCGATTATGAAAATTGCTAACAAGACAAATAGTTAATTGCAATTATTTAAAATCAATTAATATAATGCAGGAAAACAACTGGGTAGTACCATTAACTGAAAACAGATAAACAACCTACTCCCAAAAATGATAGTTGAAAATAATTTGCAATCCTTCTATGAAAACACACAATGACATTTTTTAAGAACACATCATTTCTTCAGATACAGGGAACAAATAAAACTAAACTGGATCAAGTACAAAAATCCACTATGGTGATACTACAGTAATATCTAGAGATGCTAATATTTTAAATACCTCATATGGGCAAAACTGCTCAAATAAATAAAAAGCCTTTCCAAAGAGAAAAGGCAGTCATTGAGAGGGATGCAAAAGAAATACCAATAAAGAAATAAAAATAAAAGTGTAGAGAAATTACACCCAACACTCACCAAAGTTGAAGGCAGCAAAAAACCTTTTTGAAATTGCCAGAAATAATGCTGCAGACCAATAACTTATATTCACCTAATTTTTTTTACCTATGTCTATATTATTAACATCTAGAACATATTTTATTGTTCTATTATGAAATAATAAATCTAAAAGCATGTTTTGAATTCCTACGGAAACAGTGTTATGAATCTGGAACTGGAATGGGATTCATTGCAAGACAGGAGGAGGATGAGGAGGGTAATGGGAGTGTACAGGGCGTATACTGGCGATGAGGCATGGAAAGATATTGCAATAGGTATGAAAAGTAGTTCATGGAAGGGAAAAAATGACCATGACCACAAGCTGGCACTCGATTTCAGGCACAAGGGTGTGGGAAGATTTTCTTCTATAGGTAAGGGTGTGAGGGATTGGAATGAGTTACCAAGGGAAATGATGAATAACTTACCAAAAACATTAAAAGAATTTAAAGTTAAAATTTGTAGAGGGCAAATGTACGTGGGTGCAAGATAGAGGGAAGTTGGGTGTGTAGGGAAATTGCCATCGGAGCGTGTGCTCCATTGCAATTAAATTAATTTTTTTTAAAAATTATAAGTTAATTACATATGACCAGACTCTTAATATTTAGTAACCACAAAAATAATGTTTTTTCAGGCTGGATCATGCACTATACCACCGAACCACACGCAATGTCAAGGATGGGTTGGGCCTTAGAAATCCAGGCATATATTCGATTCCATGTGAATGTGGACAGTGATATATCAGTCAGACCACACGGTCTGTATTCCAATGGTGTTTAGAGCATGCAAGATGTGTACGGTTGGGTCAGATCACTAAGTCAGCAGTGGCCTTGCATAGTATCGAGGTAAGGCAAACCTTCAATTCTGAAGCGACAAAAATACTATCTTTTGCAAAGGGCTTTTGGGACAGTGTGATTAAGGAGATTGTGGAGATTCGGCTAGCTGATGGGATTGTGAATAGGGATTCAGGATACCACCTCAGCATGGCATGAAATCCAGTGACAGATCATCTACGGAGGCAGAGATCAAGGCTGCAAGATTATCACCTTCAGGCACTCCCCTCCGCTGCACGTACCCCTACCACGCCTCCGGCCCCACTAACCGGCCGCCCCACCAGGTCCTTCCCTGCCCCACAATTTGTGCACCGACTGGCCCCAATGCATGTGACTTGATGTCACCTGGCAACTAAAGGCGTTATAAGCGGGGACACTTCCGACATCCGACACTTTGCTGGAAGATGGAGCCGGAAACAGGCTCTGAAACGTCGCTATGTATTTTTACTGACATGCTATCCCGGTGGAAAGCACTAGAAGATTTTATGCACCGATAAAGCCTACATTCTTTCATTATCAGTCTATAGTTTCATTTCTACAATCCTCCTACCTGAGCTTTGGGAAGAGCTGGATTTCCTTTCTCTATCTTTGGTACAATTCATATCTGTTCCCCATTTCATTATTACATTCAAATACTGTATTTGAAAAGTTTCTCAAGGCAGAAACTTCAAATACGCTCCATCGCAAAATCACATAAAGCTGACCACTACTGCCATGCTGATCTAAGTTAGCTAACCTAGTAGAATGATAATAAAAGAGTACAAAATTTGTTACCTGTGAAGATATTGTTGGTTTACAGAAAGCTTGTTTGTAAATCCATTCTGCTTCATCATCTAATTCATCAGAGCCTTCTGGCACAGCAGTCACTGGGAAGTCTCGGAGTTGCATTCTCTCTGGTATATCCGTGTTGCGAATCTTAAATTAAAAACAATCACGTCATTAAAAGATAAGCAATTATTTTAGTCAAATTAAGACAAATAATAACTAAATCAAACCTACCTCATTATCCAGGTCAGTGAAATGTCCTCTTTTCAGTTCACTTGGTTCATATATCTCAAATATGGATTTTCTGGTGGGCTTCTTACGAGCTGCTTTTTTGGGCCGCCTCCTGTAAAATCAGTACATGATAAATTATTCAAATATTTATAGTTCAATACAACATTTTGCAATCATTAAGGTATAGATGTTTAAAATTGTGTGATTATGATAACATACTACAAGAATTTTAAATCAACAGATGCAGAAATTAAAATACAAATAAAAACAGCAGCATAATGAAGAAACGAGCTCTGCGGAAATAAATGGGACATAACAATTCTCCAAATCCTGGTAAGTCACTAAGCTGAAAGGAGACGATCACCAAAATTATAATTTGGGGGGGGGGGGGGATAGAAGATGATTTAGTGTATAGTTCAGATATATTAATGCCTACGATATGTATTTACTGAGCAGATAAATACCTATAGATAAAGGAAGGCTTGGCACTTGGAGAATAACAGTGGTCCTAGAAGGGTTATTGCTGAAGACTTATAGGACTACAACAGGCATTGATGTATTGATTACAAATAAGACTGGCAATAATTTCAGAAGCAAGTACAGCTATTTAAAAGGTTTTTAGTGATTTTTGAAAGAATTAAATAAAAGGTAATGATTTCACACAAACTGACTTACAGCAAAACCTACATGGTTTTTTAACTGTTCACTGACAGTATAAACTCCACCTTTGTTTAGATCCATAATCTGGGTGCAGCCTTTATTGTCACTACTGATATAATTCCCCTTTACCAAAATGCTGCCATAGCCCCAATAGCATATAAAATTCCATGATCAGCAAATACTTTTGTAGTTAGCAATGCATTCTTCACATTCCTAACTTAACAAATACCATCTAGTAACTAATTTCCCTTTAAACTTCACTTGTAGCTGCATAGTAACAAAGAGGCTCTTATCAAATCTTTTGTGTGGCTTACATTCCTATAAATCATCTTGACATATGAAATGATCGATTATTGCTTTTGTTCTTCATTCCTGCAGTACATAAAATTTCATAATTCTACCTGAACCTTGCCTGAAACTCTTATTTCTGATCTAAAAGGTTATGTTTTAATACAAGCTTACCTCTATTCACACCTTTCACAAATGCTTCCAATTTGACAGCAGCTGTCATTTACAAATAGAATAATCCATTCAAATCCGACTGGGCATCAGCAGTAAATGCATCTGCATCTAACAATCATTTACCAAGTTCTCTAACAAAATATTTAAATCTAGAAACAAATTTTTAAGACATTTTCAATTCATACCCAAACCAGCTACATTTTAAAGAAGTCTAACCACATGGCAGATTTTCTTATTCATGTAATGCTTGAAATCTTTTGCCTCATCATCTGAACGAGATTCAATTTTAAACACACTAACTCTGAAATGATATCCATTAAACCCTTTGCTTCCTCCCAAAATAAACCTCCCTCCACTAATACCAACATGCAGGCTCCCTGAAACCATCCCTCAATTCCTTTTCTTGAAAGAAAACTCATAGCAATATTTCTCTCTTCATCACTTGTTAATGACTTCCACTGGGCATCACCCAATTTGCCGAGTATCCAAATTCTCACCACTAAGCAGGAACGCATATAGATGAATAGTCATGTATATCTTAATGTAGGCCTCACTGTAGTGTGGGCCCTATCTGAAAACAATAGACCCTTGGAACTATGCAGGTGTTTAGTACTCAACTCTCGGCAGCATAATCCCGAAATTTTTTTCCCCTCAGATTCCCATTCCACCTTCCTTGCCCATCACCCATTTCACTTTACCTCTCCCTCAAAGAAACATGGTATGATGTGGAACCAGTATACATGTATGTGAAGTCTACTCTTCACATTTGTAGAAGACAGCAGCAAATATTCATCTAAAGATTCATGCAAGTCATGTCTGGAACTATCACCTTATTTCTCTCACCTACAATAAGGAATTATTTCCCCCCCCCCCCCCCCACCATTTTTTTATATTAGATTCTTGATGACTGTCATTATTAAACATATAAAATTCTTCAATTGCATTATGCACACAATGTTCAACAGTAATACTTAATGACGTGGCATTTACCATAATAATTGTAGTATTCAATAACTGAAAATAAGGAAAGAGAAAGGAACCTTTGTTAATAACCATGGACGGCCCTAAGGCAGTGCAAGTGGTGTGTCCTCACCAGGATCAGTCATATGGAGATACTAAAAATGCAGCAATAGATCGTCAGCGCGAAAAATGAAAAATAAATTCTATAGTAACCCAGCTTGCCGTTCACATATTTCTTTAACAACCCAATCATCCAGAAGAGTTTATAAATGTAATTGCTTCAGCTTCATGCAAAGTTGTATGTCGTCATAGAATCGAGTCAACTTGAGTTGCGACTCGAGTTACTGAAATCAAGAAAATGACATCTCCCCATAATCAGCACTATCTGGTGCCACACCTGTTTCCTGCCTTTTCGGCTGTGGTCTTGGAGTTCATTCGTATGTGGGTGCATGCGCATGGGGCATGATTTAACCTACTTATCTATTTCTACCACATTAGACCTTAGCTAATTGCAAATATTGTTGGTATTGTAAATATTTACAAAGCATAATGTGTCTTTTACAGAAAGAAAAACTATCTAGCGCAATACTTACAAACAAAATACATAAAACCAAGGCTTCAAAATTTTTTAGAGTTCAGAAGTCATCTGCATCATCGTCACCAGAACTAGTTCAACACGAGATGGAAGAAAACTTATTTATTAGAAGTTATTAGAATACGGCTCATGATGATAAAGACAGCATGTGCGAGAAGATGTAGCAATGGCTGGAACGTCGTCTGCAGTTCAATATATTACAGAATGGGGTATACCAGACATACCACCACCATCACTTTTTCAAAGTACAAATTATGATAATATTTCAAAATGGTCGCTCATTGACTCGGCAGCCAGAGATGAAACAATTATTTGAGCAACGAAAAAAAAATCCAAGAAAAAATTATGGATGCCATATTTCAAATAAGGATTTTTAAAGAGTAATGACAAATGGAGAAATTTATGAAGGGAGATGGCTTGTTTACTCTAAACTTGCAGATAATGTATATTGTTTTTCTGTTATTTATTCAACAAAAGGTCTCATTCTTGTTTGGGAAAAGAAGGTTTTGATGACTGACGATACTTATCAGAACATCTCAAAACACACGAAACTTGCTCAAATCATCAGCACACCATGGTCAATTGGGTAGAAGCATTGATTTGTTTAAAGGATGTCAGTGTAATAGACAAGCATCATATATATTATTTCTATAAGGTATTTTTTTGTCACAAGCCTGTATCTTCTTTCACACTTAACCGAAATCAATGAATGATGTGTCATTTTAAAGCTTATGGTCTCCACTTTGGGCACATCATATTTTAAGAAATGAAGTTTTCGGAATTCGACCCTTAAAGGGCAAAAATGTCAATCTTTCTAAAATGCTGTTTTCTGTGTTATGAGTCATTTATCTCCCTGGATACGTATATGAAATCGTTAAATGTAGTATCATTTTAAAGATTAAGATCTCCGCATTAGTGACGTCATATATTAAGACAGATATTTTTCGGAATTCGACCCTTAAACGGCAAAAGTACCAATATTATTGCAATGCGTCATTGTGTCACAAGCGATTTATCTCCCTTAATATCTAACCGATATAGATAAATGAGGTATCATATTAAAGATCTAGGTCTCCGCCGTGGTAACATTATATTTCAAGAAAAGAATTTTTCGTTTTTCGACCCTTAAAGGGCAAAAATGTCGAATTTTCTAAAATGCGTTTTTTGTATCTCGAGCCATTTATCTCCCTGGATATCTAAATAAAATCGATAAATGAAGTAGGATTATGAGGAGTAATGTCTCAGCTTTGTGACATGATATATTAAGAAAAAATGTTTTTGGAATTCAACCCTTAAAGGGAAAAAGTATAAATTTTTCAATAACGCATTTTTGTGTCACGAGTGATTTATCTCCCTTAATATCTAACTGATATAGATAAATGAGGTATCATATTAAAGAATAAGGTTTCCGCCATGGTAACATTATATTTTAAGAAAGGAATTGTTCGTAATTGGACCCTTAAAGGGCAAAAATGTCAAATTTTCTAAAGTTCGTTTTTTATGTCTTGAGCAATTTGTCACCCTGGATATCTAACCAAAATCGATAAATGAAGTAGGATTATGAGGAGTAATGTCTCAGATTTGTGACATGTTATATTAAGAAAAAATGTTTTTGGAATTCAACCCTTAAAGGGAAAAAGTATAAATTTTTCAATAACGCATTTTTGTGTCACGAGTGATTTATCTCCCTTAATATCTAACCGATATAGATAAATGAGGTATCATATTAAAGAATAAGGTTTCTGCCATGGTAACATTATATTTTAAGAAAGGAATTGTTCGTAATTGGACCCTTAAAGGGCAAAAATGTCGAATTTTCTAAAATGCGTTTTTTGTATCTCGAGCCACTTATCTCCCTGGATATCCAACCAAAATCCATAAATGAAGTAGGATTATGAGGAGTAATGTCTCAGCTTTGTGACATCATATTTTAAGAAAGAATGTTTTTGGAATTCAACCATTAAAGGGAAAAGTATAAATTTTTCTATAATGCATTTTTGTGTCACGAGCCATTTATCTCCCTTGATATATAACCGATATAGATAAATGAGGTATCATAGTAAAGATTAAGGTCTCCGCCATAGTCACATTATATTTTAAGAAAGAATTTTTCGTTATTCGACCCCTAAAGGGCATAAATATCAGTATTTCTAAAATGCGTTTTTTGTGTCTCAAGTCATTTACCTCCGTTGACAATTAAACAAAATTGATAAACGAGGTATCATTTAAAAGATTAAGGTCTTCGTAATGTCTTCGGTTCCGTTACCACATTTTAAGAAAGAAATTTTTAAAAATTCTAACCTTGGAGGGCAAAAATATTAATATTTTTACAACGCATTTTTCTGTAATGAGCTATTTATTTCCCTTGATACCTAATCGAAATCAATAAATGACGTATCGATTTAAATATTAAATTATCCACTATCGTCACATCATATTTTAAGAAAAAAACTTTCTCCAAATTACACCCTTAAGGGGCAAAAATAACATCATTTCTCAAATTTTTTTTTCCTTGCTTGATAACTAACCGAAATTGATAAATGCGGTATCATTTTAAAGACCAAGGTGGCTGCTTTGGTCACACCATATTTTATAAAAGAAATTTTTTGTAATTCGACCCTTAAAGGGCAAAAGTATCAATATTAGTTATAGAACGTGTTGATTTTTAAATTTTTGTTTTTATTATATGCCATTTATCTTCTTCGATACCTAGCTGAAATCGATAAATGACATATCGTTTTAAAAATTAAGGTCTCCAGCTAGGTAAAATTATAAATTAAGAAAAAAATGTTCCGAATTTGGTGCTAAAAGTGGTGGCGCGAATGAGACTGTTCAGAGCCAAGTCCCCAGATTTCAGCAGCGGATATCACAGAGAAGTCAATAAACTTTTTTTTATTCAATAAGTAGTTTTTCGTATATATTTTTTTCTTTTACAGAAACACTGTCGTTTTGCTATACAATTCCAATGTAATCATTTTATACGCTCAGCAACAAATGTCACAGAGATGTTGATATGTTGTGTGCAGTTTGTTAAGGTTGGTTTTATTCTACCAAGGTCAGTGACAGTTTGTCATAAATAAAGTGTGTTTTAAATTTTCCTAACTGTTTCATAATATGTTGTGAGTATTTTGCTGTGTACCTATTACACAAAAAAAAATATTTGTTACAAAACTGTGGTTCTACTATTCATTATATTACAAGCATTCAACCTCACTATTCGTCGTATTTTATACGCGAAATTTTCACACGGGTCGTCTAGTTTATAAATACAGATTGAAGACGAAAAATCACGGTGGGCTGCTATCCTCAAATGAATGATGTCCAAAGTATAATTTTTAACATGCAACATTTTCATGTTCAAAGGAAGCTTCGGATCTGAAACAATAAATACTTCTAATAATGGTAACTTCAAGGGTATATTGCAACTCCTAGGAAAATATGACCCTGTGATCATAGAACTTCTCCGCCATATTGCTAATAAGGAGACTAATGTCTATTATTTTTGCAAATGTATTCAAAACGAATGAGGTTCGTAATAATATTTTGTCTACGGTTAAGTCATCTAAATACTGGAATTGAACTCCTGATGTCAGTCACATCGAACAATTACTTTTGTTGACACTAATGAAGACAAAGTCCAAGTGCATGAGTGTGTCGTTGCTTACAGGCTGGAAAGTGACTCTTCGGGACATGGGAGCTGGGCTCACTAGCCTGTTTATCAATGATACATGTAAAAGTTAGATTTGGATATGAACGACTGTCAAAGCCAAATATATGACAGTGGCTCCAATATGATAGGAGGAAACAAAGGTGTCCAAGGCAGAATTCTGCACCAATATCATTGAGCATTTTTTAACCAATGTAGCTGTCATGGAATATGGTAATAGCAGTTGACAACAAAGCATCAGTTAAATCGGTTTCCATGTCCGGATTTCTTTAAAGAATATTTGTTCTATCCTCTAGATCAACAAAGTGATGGGAAGTGGTATCCAAGCACTTAGGACTCTTGCCAAAAAATTGTGAAACTCGTTTGGAGAATAGTGTTTCTAGCCTCAATGCAGTTCGTTATCACTATTCTTCAGTTCGTGACACCCTTTTGAAAACGTAATATTCATTTCCAGCAAAAGAAGCCTTGCTCCTGAGCCATATCATATAAGTTCATAGTGACTTGCTATAACACATTAAGTAAATATTGTAAGCGAGGTTATGCAGACTGAAAGTGAATTTATTAAACGTTTCATAATTGCTGGAAAATAGCTAAGAATGTGAGAAAGAGTACTGGGGTTATTTGTCTGCTCTGATAACAGCTAGAGAAATTGTTTCTCAGACTGGAACATATCCTATTACTAAGCCAGGAGAGATTTTTTGAGGACAAGGCCATAGATGAGATAGTATCAGGTCCAGAAGAATTTTTTTTTTTTTTTTACAAAGAAGTTGATTTAGCACATGATTGATACGACTGAGAATGCTTTGGACACTAACTTTACACAACAATCCAAACTTAATGATACAGTGTCGTTCTTACACGTTATCGAAACACTTATTGAAAAATCCAAATTGGAAGAATCCTGTGCAGATTTAGAGAAAAATGTGAGATATCTGGTTGAAAATTGGTGAGGAATTCTGCAACTAAAATTATTGTTGATGGGTCTGGAATTAGCAGTAGCAATAAAACTTCAACTTATGAAACAAAATGGTTTGAAAGATATGTTTCTGAATGTGTGGACAGCACTTTGAATTTTGTTAAATATACCTATAACTGTCACTAAAGAAGAACAAAGTTTCAGTAGATTAAAACTTATCAAAACTTGTTTACGGTAAACACAAGATAGACTGTTAGATCTTGCAATTTTATCTATAGAAAATAATATTGGCCAAGGGCAAACGTGAGGAAGTTGGCAATCTAGGCCTTTTAGTTATGATTTTATCTCCTCGTTTGTTTGTTTGTTTTAAACAAATTTATTAAAAACTATGTGAATTTGATGTATACATGGTGTGAACATTGTGTACCACATAATAACTTTAAAAAAAAAAGTTCCTTTTTATTATTGTTGTTCTTTCTGAGGTTCGAGTTATATTAACTAGCTGACCCGGCAATGCTTTGTTTCAAAGTATAAGTGTGTAAATCCCCATTGAAATCTGATGAAATATGTGGTTTTGTCTAAATTATGGGGAGGAGGGGAGGGTTTTTTAATTTTTTTGACAGGACCTTAAAATGTGGTTTGCCTAAATTATGGGGTGAAAACGTAATGGGGTTGGAAATGGGGAGAGGGGATGAATATTCGGAAACCATACATAGGCAGTATTTTTCTGTTTGTTTTTAAAGTATAAGTGTACAAATTCTTATCTAAATCGGATGAAAAATGTGGTTTGCCTAAATTATGGGGTAAAAACGTAATGGGGTTGGAAATGGGGAGAGGGGAGGAATATTCGGAAACCATATGTTGGCAGTATTTTTCAGTTTGTTTTAAAGTATAAGTGTACAAATTCTTATCTAGATCGGATAAAAAATGTGGTATTGCCTAAATTATGGGGTGAAAAAATTATGGGGGTGGAAAGGGGGCGAGGGGATTAATATTCGGCAACCGTATGTTGTCAGTATTTTTATGTTTGTTTTAAAGTATAAGTGTACAAATTCCTATGGGATAAAAAATGTGGTTTTGCCTAAATTATGGGGTGTTATGGGGAATAGGGGGTGACTTTTTGGATTTTTTTTTTCACAGGAACTTTCGCAGACGCACACTCGAAAACTCTCCAAAGTTTCATTGCAATCTGATAAATGGTATAGGAATGCATAGAAGACGAATAAACCCACAAACATTGATTTTTATATATAAGACTAGCTGACCCGGCAATGCTTCACTATTGCTGGACTTGAGTAGGCACATAGATTAAATGAAAAAATATTTACATATAAATTTTAAACTGCTGTTTCATTCATTTTCAGTTGGAAAGGGTGAGAGGAGATGCGCTTTGGAAAACATATGCAGGTAGTATTTTTCTGTTTGTTTCAAAGTATAAGTGTGCAAATTCCCATTGAAATCTGATGAAATATGTGGTTTTGTCTAAATTATGGGGTGAAAACGTAATGAGGTTGGAAAAGGGGAGAGGAGATGAATATTCGGAAACCATACGTAGGCTGCATTTTTCTGTTTGTTTTAAAGTGTAAGTGTACAAATTCTTATCTAAATCGGATAAAAAATGTGGTTTGCCTAAATTATGGGGTCAAAACGTAATGGGGGTGGAAAGGGGGAGAGGGGATGAATATTCGGAAACCATACGTAGGCATTATTTTTCTGTTTGTTTTAAAGTATAAGTGTGCAAATTCTTATCTAAATCGGATAAAAAATGTGGTTTGCCTATATTATGGGGTAAAAACGTAATTGGGTTGGAAAGGGGGAGAGGGGATGAATATTCGGAAACCATATGTTGGCAGTATTTTTCTGTTTGTTTTAAAGTATAAGTGTTCAAATTCCTATCTAAATCGGATAAAAAATGTGGTTTTGCCTAAGTTATGGGGTGTTATGGGGAATAGAGGGTGACTTTTTGGAAATTTTTTTTCACAGGAACCTTCGCAGACGCACACTCGAAAACTCTCCAAAGTTTCATTGCAATCTGATAAATGGTATAGGAATGCATAGAAGACGAACAAACCAACAAACAAACATTGATTTTTATATATAAGATATATATATAAAGACTATTTCTGTGCGTGGCTTTGCTCGAGTGAAATTAATAACACATTCATCTACGCATTCGTATTCGAAACCCTCGGCGACTGCTTTTTAGATAGGGATAAAAGTAGATAGCCAATACATTATTTCAAATTTTATCTTAAGCCGTGCAGCTGTTTCGACGTGATGCAGTAACAAACATCCAAGCAAACAAACTTTTACACTTATAATATTAGTAGGATGTAAAAAAAAAACGTATGTTATATTCAGTTTGTATTTAGGAATACTTTAATCATCTGTTTATAGGGACACTTTAATTACAAATAAGCGACTCAAAAATTGTGGTGCCGCAACGTGATCTCACACGCTCGCACCACCTGAAGGCCGCCCCTGTCAACAACAGGTGACAGCATTCATTTAAATTTGTTTTGGCCTCTCTTCAAAATAATCACAGGGAATTTCCTAATATTTGCTAGGTATATATTTGAATCTGAAAATAGCATTTTGATATGGCTAACCAAGGGAAGTGACTGAATTCCCAGGGACAGTTCTTAGAAATGTTAGCTAGCATGAGAAACACATCCATAAAATAAAAAAATAAAAATAAAACCATGCGCCTTGAACAATTCTAAAATTTTTTAGCTTCAACCCTTCCTCACAAACTGTAAAGGATGAAAGTCACAGGGCACTAGTGTATACAAAATAGTTAATTGCCATCAAAGTCTTACACTGTGCAGTGAATGATGTTAAAGGTTTAATTTAACTTTAAATTCTTTCAACGGTTTTGGTAATTTATTCATCATTTCCCTTGATAACTAATTCCTATCCCTGACACCCTTACCTAAAAACTAGAATCTTCCCACACCCTTGTGCCTGAAATCCAGTGCCAGCTTGTGGTCATGGACATCTTTTCCCTTCCATGCACTACTTTTCATACCTACATGAATATCTTTCCAAACCTCATCACCAGTACACTCCCATGACCCTCTTCACCCTCCTCCTGTCTTGCAATCAATCCCTTTCCAGCTCTTTTATCATTTCTGTTACTGATTACATTCTGCGGTAATTTCCAGAAAAAAATCTAGCAGCCCTTTTATGCACTTCTGTATTTTATACTCAAAATGTGGGTCCCATACAACACTAACATATTCGAGAAATTCTGACCAAAGTTTTGTACATCCCCCCCCATCACTCTCTTCAACAAGTGCAGAATTTTGAAACCTTTCCTACCACCTGTCCAATGTGTCCTGCCCAGTTAAACTTGTTATCAAATGTAATGCCAAGATATTTACATTTCATCTTCAGCAAGCAATTCTTTCCCCACCTAATAATCATAATCAACCTTTTGTTTTTTACTTGTTTATCTAATAAGCTGACTCTTCTTTGCATTTATCTTCATTCCAAGTTCACCAACCTAACTAGATATCCTGCCCAGATCACCCTGCAACTGTTTACAGTCCTCTACCATTTTGATCCTTTTATATAGCATTATGTCATCTGCAAACAATCTAATTTCTGATAGTAAACAATCAACACAATTATTCATTAGAACAATGAATAGCAATGGTCCCAATACGCTACGCTGTGGCACTCCCATTTTCGCTCCCAGTTCTTGTGATACTAAAAGAGAAATCCAGTAATATACCTAATTCTACATTCGGAGAACACTTGCAAATGTCAAAACACGCCGCGAGAGATTTAGAAAATACTATAATCTTATTTGATGAAATTATTTATCACCTCCTTGGATCAAGGAAAAATACCAGTTGAGTGGAAGACCACCATCATAAGTCCAGTGTTTAAAAACGGGAATGTTAATGATCCTCAAAATTATAGGCCTATCTCGTTAACCTATTTTGCAGGATTTTAGAAAACATCATCTATTCAAATGTCATGCAGTTTTTAGATGAAGGTGAGCTTTTAAACCCAAATTCAACATGAATTCAGAAAAGGCCAATGCTATGAAACACAACTTGCACGTTTAATTCACGACTTGTGCTGTACTATAGATGAGCAATCCCAGGTTTACTTAGTTCTATCAGATGTTAAAAAAGTGTCGACACTGATCCCCACACTAGGTTACTTAGGAAACTTCGTGGTTACGGCATATCTAGACAAATATGCGCCTGAGTTGCAGACTTTCTGAAGGGCAGAACACAGTATGTAGTTCATCACTTACCAGGGTGAGATCCAGGGTACCCCAAGGAGTGTGATAGGGCCTCTGTTGTTTCTCATATACATTAATGATTTGTGCAACATAATAAGGGGGATGAAAAGATTATTTGTCAATGATGCTATTATTTACCGTGAATCAAATCCCAGGACGACTGTGCTTTTTTTTACAATACAAAATAATTGTGTGGTGTAAAGACTGGTGGTTGGAGTTAAGCACTAAAAAGTGCCAAGTCACGCGTGTAAGTAAAAAGACAACACCATTTAGCTCTGAATATACAATTAATGGTACTGTCCTTAGAACAGTAGATTCTGCTAAATACCAAGGGGTAACAATTTGTAATAATTTGTTGTGGAATGAGCATATTGAGAATGTACGAGGCGTATTCCAAAAGTAAGGTCCGTTTGATCATAATAAAAACATCGTTCAGGATACAAGGTTTTTATTAACGTCAGTATGTAACTACATATCTAGTTCACTTTTCCACATAATCGCCGTTCATATCTATACACTTTCTGTAACGCTGTACCAGTTTCTTTAACCCCTCGGCATAAAAGTCTGCCGCCTGGGACCTGAACCAATTGGTAACGCTCGTCTTGAGTTCTTCATCGGTTTGAAATCGTTGTCCACCAAGCCACCGTTTCAATGCAGGAAGAGAAAATAGTCGCTTGGTGCAAGATCTGGACTGTAAGCAGGGTGGTCTAGGATTTCCCAACGAAACTCTTGAATCTTCTCTTTGGTTTTGGAAGCGGTATGCGGGCATGCATTGTCGTGCAGGAGGATGATGCCAGACGACAGTTTCCCGCGGCGTCGATTTTGGATGGCACGTCTCAGTTTGGTGAGCGTTGCACAGTACACGTCAGCTGTATTGGTTGTCCCACGGTCCATGAATTCGATCAAAAGGACGCCCTTTTTGTCCCAAAACACGGAAGCCATCATTTTTCGATTCGTGTACGGCGATTGCTTACACTTTTTTGGTTTGGGTGAACCGGAATGGTGCCACTGCGTTGATTGTTGTTTTGATTCTGCTTTGGTGTACGCTATCCACGTCTCGTCTCCCGTAACAATTTGGGAAAACAAACTGTCTCCATCTTGTCTATAGCGCTCCAAAAATTGTCGTGCGCTATGCATTCGTTGCTCTTTGTGCTGAGCGGTGAGCAGTTTTGGCACCCACCGCGCACAAAGCTTCCGATATCCAAGCTCTTCAGTGACAATCCTGTAAATTGAGGTTCTAGCAACATTTGGGAATTCCATAGCCAGACCACTAATCGTCAAACGCCGATCACTTCGCAGTTTTTGGTTAACTTGCTCGACGATGTAGTCGGTCCGAATACTGGGCCTGCCACTCCGCTGTTGATCGTGCACATCTGTGCGACCACTTTGAAATTCTCGACACCAGTGTCGAACTTGTTTCTCACTCATTATGTTTGGTCCATACACTACACACAATTCGCGATGGATGTCCGCAGCTGACGATCCTTTTGCCAACAAAAATCTAATCACACCGCGCACTTCACAACTGGCGGGAGCTACGATTGTCGCGGCCATTTCGAACTGCTCTCAACAATAGATATACGGCTACTGCGGCACGCCAACAATACTGCATATTTACCAGGAGTTGGTAGATGGCGCTGCAGGTGGGAAACGTCATTCAGGCCTATCATCTGTGACATCTTGTACCCTGGACCTTACTTTTGGAATACGACTCGTAATTGGGAAAGCAAATCGTATGCTCCGATTTCTAGGTCGTAATTTAAAACAATGCACTTCGGAAGTTAAATCGATTGCATACAAGTCACTAATGCATCCTCACTTAGAATATTGTTGTTCTGTGTGGGGTCCCCATCAAAAGTGGTTAATGGAGGCATTAGGTCCAAAGAAGAGCCGCCCGATTCGTGACAGGTATACACAATTGGAGGAAAAGCATAAGTGCAATGTTGAAGGAGTTAGGTTGGGAAGATCTGGAACACCGAAGGCGTTGCTCTCGACAGGAGCTAATTGCAAGATTCACCACTGACTTATTTTGCCATCAGCAACATTCAAACCTATATCTAGGAATGACCACAAAAATAAGATAAGAGAAATCAGGAACAGAACCGATTTATTTCTGTACTCATTTTTCCACAAGCAATTAGGGAATGTAATAGAATGGATTTACCTGGTGAGTAAATTAAAATCAGTCAGGAGTAGCTCTCGATAAATCACTTCAGCAATCCTGATCTGGGTTTTCCATGGTTTTTCCGGATAAGTCCAGGAGAAGGATGGTTCCTCACATTAGCCCATGGTGCCACCTGCCATATCCCGTATGTCCCTTCCAAACTATTACTCTTTCAGATAGGTGCAATGCACCCTCAGTCACACACTTTTAGTGAATCACGGAGTAATAACAATAATAATAATATATACTAAATACATAACACCTTAGGATTTTCCAAGAATATATGGATAATTCACTTCACAGCAGTTCACCCCCACCACCCACACTGTTCTCCAATGCCTAGCCAGTCATGGGGTAAACTTCAGTGTGCACACACCGCCCTTACCTAATGGCTCGATTCATCCAGCCTGAGTAAGGTTTTAAAGTGAAATGTTGTATGTTTGTGTTCGTACAGTACATCTGTGTTTGACCCTTGTGTCGTAGTGTACACTCATCAGAGCCTTCAAGATAGCGGATGATGGTTTATTTTCCTTACCCTTTGTTAATTATATTATCTAATAGCCGTTTCCTTTTTTCTTTTACAATTATTGTTTTTTCCAATTTTCTCTGACCTTCCTTCCAAGTTCTTCTTTGGCTCAGTCATGAGGCAAGTATGGATGTGTACACTTCTTTCCCCTCACCATAAATCTTACTTTAAAATTGAGTAACGTTATTCACCTATACTGTAGTACGTTTGTCTGACGCTCCTGTGTTAAGTGAAGGGTTATTTTTTTATATCCTTCCTTATTTAACTCAGTCATGTCTGACATTTCTATCAATTGAAATTGTTGAAGACCTTCCAGAGCAGGCACATCTTCAACATTTCCTCAGGGCACTGATATCATCTTATGTAACCTTCGTGCCTTCAAATAAGGCATGCTCCCATGTATACCTCACTTTTTAACGCAAGCCCAGCCACTTACATCTGTTAACTTGAAAAAGGGTTCTAACCTGAAATATTGTATTTTCTTTGTGTTGCTGCTGCCCTCCTCCCTTCAACTTTAATGAGTGTTGGGTGTATTTCATCTGTCCTTTCCATATAAATATTCCCTCACGGCATTTCTTTCCTTTCATTGTTACCTATATCACTTTTTAAAATGTTAGACTTGCAGCTTCACACAAAACCCTAATGGACATTGTTGTTTAGAATTCTGGTCTTCCATTGCCATATGTGATAAAAATGATACATTAAGAAAATTCACACATAATAGGACAGTAAAGGCAACTCATCTGGTTGAAAAATGAAAAGTCTAATGATGTACTGCTTGAAATAAATAATGCTGTTTTCAAGTTTGAGTGCATTACAAACAATATATATATTTATTCACAAAGTATATGGTATCAAGGTGAATCTCAATACACCAAAAAACATAAAATCTATGTTACGTCTTATTTTTTTGTCCTTAACAACATAAATTTACACATCTGAAATTTAACAAGTTTACATACCTTCTTTCTGTATCCTCTCCCTCATCATCAACATAGTCATCTTCTTCTTCATCCTCTTCCTCTTCGTATTCATCTTCTCCATATTTTTCAAATTCGTCATAATCAAAATCAACTCCAAAAATATCCTGAGCTTCCTGCAGGGCTCTGTAATTAAAGAGACAGCAAAGATTTATCTTTACTTACTTAACTAAAATAAATATTAATGCAGTTACTGTTCCTAAGGTATCCTATAATAGTGTGTGCGATATCATAATTACAGCATCAATAAAATCTGCTAATATAGATTTGTCTGGTACAATGAAGTTAGCATCGTCTTTAGTTACCTCCAATTTTCCTTGCCATGAAATGGCTGACAAGAGAAAACAAACTTTCACATACAACTTATCTTTCACAGCAAGAACAGACAATACAAAAAAAGATATTTGGAGAAGAATACTTTAGTTTACTACCAGTAATAAGAGGATCAGTGGTAGAAATTCAAATTTAGATTGCAAAAATAATGCATAAAATGTACTTGTTTCTTAACCACAAAATAAGCCTTACAGCTATGAAACTAAGGATTAAGAGAAATATTAGCTTTGTGATTCACCGCATGTGTAACAATCATTGGTGTAAGTAAATTCTAAATAGATAATTGTACTTCGCAATTACATAATTGGTATATCCAGCTATTGAGCAAGGCAATGCCTTAAGGTACCCACTCACTCACAATCCACCTGCAGGTCCTCACCTCAAGGTGTATTGCCTTGAGGCCAATTGTCGCCACACGCTGTCTGTCTGACAGCAGGCCAATATCTGCAGTCAAGTGAAACTATGCCATTTATGGTGATTTATTCACCCACAATCCGCTTGCAGGCTGTCACCTCAAGATACCCTTGCCTCGAGGCCAATTTTTGTCACATACACACCATCCAACAACAAGCCAAAACCTGCAGTCAATTGAAACTGCAGTCAGACAAGTGAAACTAGTCACATGAAATTCTTTTTTGTGTGCTGATTAATCGTCAATCCAGACCTGAAGATCCGATCTTCAATGCAGTTTAAAGTTCGCCATCAGGCCAAGATTGTTTTGAGTGTATTTTTACGTATACAAGCATTGCATTAGTATAATATCAATAATAAATACATTTATTAACCAGGATTGATCGATATTTATGGAAGAAATCCATGTTTATGAAAAACAAAATAAAAAATAATCAAACTGCTTACTGTGGAATATTTGTCTTTGTTGGATTTACAAAAGTTTTGATGAAAATGCCACAACTGATACACCGAAAACAAGTTAAATAACCTAAGGAGATCGTAAATAAAAGTAAATAAAACAAAACTCTGCTACTGGCTTTACTCACTTCAGTTATTAAAACTCCTAATGCTTGGAAGGAAGTAAATATTATAAATTTTAAATCAAAGCTGTGCCCTGTTACAATAAAATGTTGAACTGCAGTTAACCTTTCATCTACACTAATCTTTTTTTAGCCAACCACCACATTTCTGAAAAAAAAAATGATAATTAGTGCCCTCTTTCCAAACAAAAACTTATTCACTGCCCCCTTTTAAGAAATATACCACACATAAATAATGTAACCCATAGTGCTCCAACTTTCTTGCCACATAACCCACTTTTTGAAACAGTGATTCGATGGCACCTCAGTTAAGTGAAGTGGGCAGTATCATATATAACAAGACAAGGACATACTTCTAAAATTACTTTATTAACAGCTAATAACAAAATTGGTGTATTGTTCAGTTTGATTAACAAATACATATTATGAATGGGGTTAATGACACTAATTTTTAATTATTTGCCATCAACAATTTTAAGAGAGAGATTATCAATAGTGGAACCAGTTCCAGATCTAGGGGGAGTCAAACCAGGGCGTTTGCACCAGGCAGCAATTAGGAGGGGGGCAGCAAAATCATGTTTGGAAGGCTGCAAATTTATTTGTAGCTCCACTACTGCTTCAGGCCGTGATAACTAGGAAGGTGATTACTACAAAGAGGGCGGCAATCTCACAGTTTATTTCCTCAGCTAGATACACCACCGAATGGAATGCATCGATTAGTCTTAATAAATTTTGGACAATACTAAATACTCTAACCTATGCATGATCAATGGAATTCAATTAAAAACTTCTATGATGCAGACCTTAAAGTCAGATATAATACTGGAAAGTAGGTGGAAGCAGTTCGTCCTCAATGCCCTCTAAATTTACCTTGGATCAGAAAAGTCCACTATGATCTCTTCAATGCCAACTGGTGGATGGTTCTGCCCTTGCTGGCATACACTGCTCTACACAGATTGCCCTTTTCATTTTTGTAGTATTTATTTGTAATGTTCCACCAATTTTAAAAACTTTTCTAAAGACTTATCTTTCATGTGAAGATAATATTTTATTTATTTATTTGGCCTTCAAGGCTATATGGCACTATACAACCATGAAGATAATTTTTCAATTAATCTGTACCAGATTTTCGCATTTCTTTAATAAGGTTCATGTGCACTAATTTTTATCTTTCCAGAAGCACATTATCTGCCTTCCTGGATTTTCCAGTAGCACCAACAGAATGTCTAAAGTTGCCAACTTCTTTCTGTTTTTCTTAATTAACATTTTTTCTGGTATTTTGCAATGCAGCAACAGTTGTTGATTGATGGTAAAATTGTGACTGAGGCAATGATCTGCAGGCAACCTGAATGTGAATGAATAATTTTGAGGTCACCTGCAAGCCACAACCTGTGCGTCAAATACCTCAAGATTGCCTCTTTGATGTGGATTGAATAATGTGTGGCCTTCATCAGCCATCACCTGCAGACAAGGTCGCCTGCAGGCTGTGACCAGTAAGGCTAATACCTCAAGCTTGCCTCTTTCATGCGGACTGATTAATGTGTGGCCTTCATCGGCCAGCGTCTGATAAAGTAACCTTCAGTTCACAGCCTTCAGACGAACTGTAAGTGAGTGGGTACCTTCAGAATTTGTGCTGCAAAGAAGAAATAGGAAAAAGTGTGGAAAAAATTGACCATCAAATGCATAAATATACAAGAGTTCGCAAAAAAAAAAAAAAAAAAAAAAAAAAAAAAAAAAATGTATGGTGTATTTTGATTATCATTAAAAATAAAACCAAAATTATTGTAACTATTAGCATTTTTTTTTAAAAATTTATGGTGTAAATTAAGAAAAAAGATATTTTCAGTGATTAAAACTAACACAAATCTGTAAAAACAATAATATTCTACTGTGACAAGATAGCAACGAAAATTCTTTCATAATCTACTATCTCAAAAATAATAAAAATATTTAAACCATACATCATATAGTTCCTTAAAGAGAAGAAACATGGAAAAACAGAGTCTGTGACCTTGAGAATATGAAACATTACTAAAATTTGGAACATAAAATACAAATAAAAACTAAACATTTCACAATCAAGAACATGACAGCATAAAACATGGTGATGATGTCTATGAAAATATTAGGATTTTCTCTCTCTCTCTGTGTGTGTGTGTGTGTGTGTGTGTGTGTGTGTTTGTGTGTGTATAAAGATTTATATGACTATTATTTTATTTTTTAATTTTTTTGCTGTCATCGACTTTTGACTGGTTTGATGCAATCCTCCATCCCTCCTATCTTGTGCTAACCTCTTCATGTCTACATATCCATTACAACCCACATCTTCAATTATCTGCCTCATATATTCTAATCTCTACGGTCCTAATCTTCGACTGTTCCCTCCACCAGCAAATTGATCAATCTAGCTTGTCTCAAAATATGACCTACCAGCCTGTCTCTTCTTTCTGTAAGCTTCTTCCACAAACTTCTTTCCTCACCCATCATTTCCAAAACTTGTTCATTTCATACTTTGTCCACATAATTTTCAGCATTATTCTGTAGCACTCGTTTCAAATCCTTCAATTTTCTTTCATTCTGGTAATCCTTAAGTCCATGTTTCGCTATCATAAAGTGCTGTGCTCCACATATAGAGTTTTAAAAAGTTCTTTCTAATTCCTAGATCAATGTTTGAAACTAAAAGATTTCTCTTTTTCATGAAGACTCTTTTTGCAAGTGCTATTCTGCTTTTACCATCATTCTTACTTCGACCATCGGTTGTAATTTTGCTTTCCAAGTAGCAGAATTCACTTACTTCTCTTATTCAATCTGATCCTATTTTTATATTTAAATCTACTGTGATTGCCATCATTTCTAGAACGTTTCATCACTTTTGTGTTGTTTTGATTTAAATTCAGTACAAAATCTTCCTTCAGTGTTTTGTTCATGCCATTCAGTAACTTCTCAATACCCTCAGGCTATTCTGCTAACAAAACAATGTCATCAGCAAATCGTAGCATACTGATTTTTTTCTCACTGATCACCTATTCTGCATGAAAATTTTTCTTTTGCTTCCTTTATTGCTTTTTGTACAAACAAGTGGAATATTAACGGGGAAAGACTACAATCTTGTCTCACACCCTTTTTAACTGATTCATGTCTCTCACGGTTTTCTACTTTTATTATAGCCACTTGATTCTCATATAGTTTATAAAGTATTCTTGTATCTCGATACTTTAGACATGACTTCTTTAAAATTTTGAACATCTTGTCCCACCTAACATTATCAAAAGCTTTTTCTAAATCAACAAATGCCATAAAAGTATCTTTGCTTTTCTTGATCCGCCCTTCAACTATTAATCTTAAAGCCAGAATTGCATCCCTTGTACCACGATTTTTCCTAAACCGAAACTGATCTTCACGTACTATCTCTTCTACTACCCTTTCCGTTCTCCTGTATATTATTCTGGTGAGTAATTTTAAATAATATGATGTTAGAATAATGGTGTGATAATTCTCACATTTGTCGGCCTGTGCTTTCTTTGGAAGTATGAAGATGATATTTTTATTAAAATCAGTTGGAATTTCTCCTGTTTCATAACTTTTTGACATCAGCTTGAATAATCTTTCAATTCCTTCTTCTCCTAGGGATTTAAGAAGTTCTGTCGGGATATCATCAATTCCAAATGACTTATTTGATTTCATGTCATTAAGAGCTCTATTAAATTCTGTCCTCAAAGCAGGATCTCCTAAGTCATCAATGTCGACATCGCCTTCCTTTTCCATTACGCCATTGTTAAAGTTGTCCCCATCATACAGTTTCTCAATGTATTCCTTCCACCAATTAGCTCTATCATTTGAGGTTAAAAGAGGTTTCCCATTGGCAGCTTTAATGTTTACACTTCTTTTCTTCATTTCTCCAAAATTCTGTTTGATCTAGCTATATGCAACATCTACATTACCATTGATCATTTCCTTTTCTACTCCTTCACACTTTTCTTGTAGCCATTTTTCATTTGCTTTTTTGCATTTCCTGTTTATTAGATTTCTAAACTGCCTGTATTGCTCTCTTCCTGCTTCATCCTGAGCATTTTCATACCTTCTCCTCTGATCCATCATCTCCAAAATTTCTTCTGTGATCCTAGGTTTTCGGGCAGCTTGTTCCCTAAATCCCAATGTTTCTTCACCAGCTTTCATTATTTCGCTCTTTAATGTATTCCATTTGTCCTCGGTTGAACTCCTATCATAGTTACTTCTTAGTCCTAAGTGTAACATCTCTGTAAAATTTTATCGCGTGCTAGATTGTTTCAGTTTATTCATCTCCAGTCTGTTCTACTTACACTGTTTCCTTATCCACTTGAATTTCATCCTGCACTTCATTACTGTCAAATTATGGTCAGAGTCTCCTGGGTAAGCTTTACAGTCTAGAACTTAATTCCTGAATCTCTGTTTGACCATCATATAATCTAGCTGATATCTGCCTGTATCCCCTGGACGTTTCCAGGTGTATTTTCTTCTTGCATGGTTCTTAAACAGTCTTCTTCTTCTCGTGTCGATGACAGCATCAAATATGTGGTAGTTTTTCTGCCAATGCGATGGCTTTGTGAGTAGCTGATTGGAGGTCAGATTGTAACGTCTGGCATCCCCTGGCAACTGAAGGCAAATTGCCTATGGCCAAACCTTGTACCACGGTGACAGCATCTACAGCTTCTTAAACAGTGCGTTTGCCACGACTAGCTTATATCTTTCACAAAATTCTAACAACCTGCTTCCTTGCTCCTTTCTTTCTCCTAGACCAAAACTTCCTACAGTATTCCCCCTCCTTTTCTTCTCCCAATATTTATTCCTATCACCCATGATTATTAGATTTTCTTCCCCTTCATATATTGAATTAATTCTTCTATTTCAGCATATATTTTCTCTATTTCTTCATCATCTTCCTGTGACATGGGCATATACACTTATACTAATGCCGTTGGGACAGGCTTAGATTCTAACCCCATCAAAATAATCCAGTCACTAAACTGTACATAATAACTCATACGTTTCCCTACTCTCTTATTCATTACAAATCCTACTCCTTTGACAGCTTGTGTGCTAATTATCCTGTGTTCCCCAGACCAGAAATCCTGTGTGACCTTTGATTTAATCTCACAAATCCCAACAACATCTAACTAAAGTGGTTCCATCTCCATTTTTAAGTTTTCTAACCTACCTGCCCTATTCAGACTTCTAACATTCCACACTCCGACTCGTAGAATGTTTCTATCCATTCTGATGGAGATCTGTTTGGGGGACTATTTTACTTCCAGAGTATTTTACCCAGGAAGAAGCAATCATGATATATATGTAATTTGAGAGGATTACATGTCCTCAGGATACCCTTTGGGTCTTTAATTCAGTGGTTTCTCTTTGGCTTCCGCATTCCCATGCCGTTGATCATTTCTGAATCATCTGCCTATAGGGGCTGTTTCCAACCCCAAGGGCAAGAGGCTTCCCTGGACTGCTCCCCGCTCTTCCGCCCTCCTTTCGGGGGTCTTTGGCAAGCAGTGGGTGACTCCTTATATCGGGAATCTTTCAGGCACCAGAGCCTCGTCCGTGCCAACAGGGTGCACCACGTGAAGGAATGGATGACATTTGGTTGGAAAAGGCTTACTCTTGACTATACTGATCGAGAAAACCAATTGTTGGTAAATTCAATCAATCGCCTTCACTGAAATTGTTTCCCTCCGCACTGTGCACAAGAATGTTGTTATGCAATTTATAGTGCAATGGCTGACAAGGAGACCATTTTTTAGTAGTTGCAGGGTGACACCAGAATTTTTGAAAACATGTCTGGTTTTTTGTTAGACGAAAAAAAAATAATATAGAGTGGAAGGGACTTCATGAAAGACTTAATTTGGACAATGTAAACAACTTATATTTGGAGTACATTTGTCGTATTGGTGTCAGTAATTTCTTCCAGAAGGAAAGTGCAAGTTTTGAAATCTTGAATTTTGGTAGTTCTGAAAATTACCAATAAAGGATTCTACATTTAGAACAGTTATTCCAGCCAAGTTGCCTTGCAGTAATGTTGCAGTATTTTGATACTGGATATTCCACAGTTCTCGAATGCACATGTTTAAGATTTCAATGCTAATGAAATTTGGACGACTGTCAACAGGGATCCCCAGCAGTGGATCAGATCCTTTGATCTACACCACAACCATTTGGGTTAGGCTCACTTTCACATTCAAACTGTTGCCAAAACTGACAATCTTGTACAGTCACGACACACTTTAAATCATTGGTGGAGGGATAATGCTTTCAAGACAGGAAATTTGGATATATTAAAATTGGTGAGAATGTCTGCAAACACTGATTGTGAATATAGCTCTTGGGTTGGAGCTAGATTCATGCTTTTATCTGTGAAAGTGCTACCATCAAAACTGTTTTCATCAGTGCTAATAAGCTAATTAAACAGTAAAAACAGTTTATTACAACAGTTTTGGTTCCAATTAATTTTTAATATGTTAAGAATATTTTATCTTTACCTACTGAAAGAGCGCTTAGGGGAACAGTTTGGCTCTGGTAATTTAGAATTTGTGCACATCATGAGTTTAACATGTTTTGAATTAATTTTTTCTTTTAATTTGTCGCTACATATTACTTGCCTTTTGCAGCCAACACCTCTTACCCCATGATTCACATAAAACAGACTTGTTAACCAGAAAAACATAATACCGTTTGATGATTGACCTTCCAATTGTTTCCAACAATAGAACATATTTATGTCTAACAGCTAACTACCACCATAAAATATGATGACAACTTCATTATGATTCATGTGGCAAAATAGTATTCTGTTGACCACATTACTGCTATTGGAGGATGACCACTAATCATCAACTGTTTGAACATCTTATATAATGAAAAAAATACTATGGTATAAATACTGTTCCCTAACAATGCTGTACTTTGAAATAAAAATATGCCGATTGGCAGCAAGAGTTTTAAAATGACTTCATATCTTCTTGAGTTTCTGAACTGAAAGACTTTAATATTTAATCATTTTGGTCAATTTGGCAAATAGTTTGAGAAGATCTGTTGCTGCACCAACTGCTCATTTATGTATATTACAAAGAATGGTGCAAAAGCTGGTTCTACTCAAGCGTAAGATACCCAAGGGACTATTTTCTACTGTGTTTAATAATGACAATATTGGTGATGTGGTGATATCCAGATTAAATATTAAAAGTAATACTGCACCTTAAACATTACAGTGAAAATTTGATATGTTCTCATGACCTGTGGACCAATAATATTTACAATGTAACAGTTTGGATATGAAAAACTACATAGTTACAGTGTTTTTTCATCTCATTGTGTATGTTTTTGATGTCATTAAGCGGCGTGTTGAAAATTAGTCCTATTAGTCCTATCTCAGAATTACCCAAAAACCAATTGGAGAATATTCACAGTTTACATAAATCAACCCTGCAATAAATGCAAGCTTGAATAAAGAGAGGTAATAGTTCAACACATAAGGTATGTCTACCTTATTAAACAGTTTGGATAATGTGGTATCCTATCATATTTTATTAAACAGTTTACACTGTTTTATGAAACATAATGAGATATGTGTATTCAGTTAAATTAATCACTTTAACACTAGATATTAACAACTTGAAATGTGGCATGCATTTTATAAAAATACTACATCATGTAAACTTATAAAACTATAGAAGATTAATCTAACAAATCAGCTGTACTTACGCATCAGAAAATATGGGTTTACGTCGCTTTCTTTTGTCAGCAATTGGTTTTCCATCATCGCCAACAATAAAGTCATCTTCATCTGAATACTCTTCATC
Source organism: Vandiemenella viatica (assembly GCA_031002005.1). Classification (NCBI taxonomy): domain Eukaryota; kingdom Metazoa; phylum Arthropoda; class Insecta; order Orthoptera; family Morabidae; genus Vandiemenella; species Vandiemenella viatica. The sequence goes on from JARYHS010013631.1 coordinate 49,724,376, forward strand.
ATCCTCCTCTTCATCAAATCGGTCGGTATCAACTCGGCCTTTCTCTGAAGCCCTTTCCTCTTCCTAATAGTATTAAAGCATAAAATGTGACGTTTTGTATGGTTCTAATTAAAATATAAACATCTGAAGTTTAGCAACTCACTATTACATCTGAACTGTACAAAATTAATTTTGTAATATAGTTTTCTTCTAATGAATTGAGCTACTGCAGTAAATGATATTGCAATATGACACTAAACTATCAGAATAATAGAAAATTACATATATATGCAACATCCACTTTTTTTACTTGCACTGTTGTTGTGAAGAAGTGAATCAAGAGAGAAATCTGTATGTTCCCCCAAACTCCCCCACCCCAGACAGACTAAAGAAAAGAGAAAAATCTTCACTAGTCAAGAAGCTAAAGTAATTACTTATTACCATTCTCAATCACACCTCATATTGAAAAAAGAGATAATCAATAATCTGCCTTGACAAATATGACACACAGTTTAACAACCAGATAGGATCCAAATCATTGAACTCTCACGTGCCAAGATCAATATTACCTTGGGCACAGTCTCAATATATAAGAGGTAAGTAGACAATCCAAGACAATCTTTTCTTTTACTTCGGTGACAAATGTGGTAGTGTTTGGCATCTTTTAAATTTTAAAAACTGTTTAATATAGGTTGCAAATTACTGGAATTAATAAATTACAATCACTATAGCAGAATATCAAATTTAAGACAAAAATATTGTTTAAAAAAATTTATAATATTTACAAAATCTAAAATTGAATTAAACATAAAACTATAATTTCAAAATATTAGTGCAAAGTAAGAAAATTGGTACAAAATAATGCAATCTTCCAGCCATGTAATATAATAAATTAGAAATTATATTATGCCTGGAAAAGTCTAAGAAAACTTAAAATACCAGAGTACCTCATTAGAAAGATCCAAATGCTGTACAATAACTGCAAGAGCTGTGTCAATGTTGGGGATGGTTACTCTGAAGGGTTTAGTACAACCAAAGGAGTACAACAAGGAAGTGCCCTTTCACCCCCTCTGTTCATAGCGGTGATGGATAACATCTTAAAAGAACTAAAAAGAACATTCAACAGAGATCTACAGGCACTGGTGTTTGCAGATGATGTAGCAGTATGGGATGAAACAGAAGAAGGAATACAAAACAAACTGAAGATGTGGAATGATAAGTTTGAAGAATATGGAATTAAATTCAATCCAAAAAAAACTGTAGCACTAAAAATAAGTTGAAAGAATACAGACTGTCATATAAAATATAAGACCACGAAGTTGAAGTTGTTGACTAATTCAGCTACCTGGGGAGCATAATTGCCAATAATGGTAAAAGTGAGCTATAAATAATGAGTAGAGTAACAAAAGGAGCCAACTTCTACAGTACCGTGTGAGGCTTACTATGGGACATGAAGGTTCCCAGAAGAACAAAAATTGTCTTGTACAAAGCATATCTCATTCCTATTCTCACATATGCTTTGGAAACATGAACACTAACATCAAGGGACCTTAGCAAGATCCAAGCATGTGAAATGAAGATTCTTAGAACAGCCCTCCAGAAAACTAGACTTGACCGCATAAAGAATGATGAAATTAGATCAAACCTAGAGCTAAGGGAATCCATGGAAGAGAGACTTAGGTCATCAAGACTTCGGTGGTTTGGGCATGTGAAGAGAATGACTAGTAAAAAGACTGCCAAAAACTTATTTGGAAAAAAGGATAGTGGGCAATAGACCAGTGGGAAGACCAAGAAGAAGATGGACAGACCAACTGAAGGAGGACGTAGAGAGAAGAGGCTGGAATTGAGAGTACATCACAGACAGAGAAACCTTTCTGGACAGGAAAAGGTGGAAAACAATAGTCTATAACAACCAAGGCTCGTAAACCACACCCGGGAAACTGGAGATGGTCCCCAACGATAATAATGATCATTATGCCTCACAATTTGGGAATTAAAAATGAAACTGAAGTCTGTTTCTAAAGAAGCATGCAGTCATAATTTCATTCAACTGTTATCCTTTCCATATTTCACATCCTTATGTATCATTGTGCATGTTAATTAATGCTATAATTAATCTGACTTAAATGGGAAACAGTCAAATGCTAATCTTTTAAATTTCCAGTTCTGAGAATTATGTTCCGCTGTTCTAAAAGCGGAATGACATAGATTTCAACCAACATTTGAAGTAATCTTGTTCTTGAGTCTGTCTTTTACTGCATCTGTAAAATATGTGTTTTTGTGGTAGGAACCAATTTCAGGATGAAATAGGCACGTGCAGTTCTGAAGATTCCAAAAATGGGTTAAAGAAAGTAAACATGTTTAACACTGATAGCATATGAACACTTTTTGTATGTTGCCATAGTCAGTGTTAATCTTTTACTGCAATGAGAAACCCTAGAAGTAAAGTGTTTCAGAAAAATACTTACCCTTACAGTTAATCAATGCCAAGAATAACTTTAGCATTCTGCACCTTATAACACAAAATTTCATATCACCATGGGGTTAAAAATAATAATAGTGGGTTAAGTGAGGGACTGAAGAAAATACTTCATTCATATAATCTTTACAGACACCAAATGTATGGTAGCGACCCACAGACTCAGTAAATGTTTGGATTTTCCTTTTTATTTAAAAATTTGTGGAAGTTTTTCTGAAAAACCATTAAAAATAACTCCCCCTCCCATATATTTCTGAATCTGCTGATCAAAAAATTCTATCAAGGATTAGTCATAAGTAATCAACTAATATCTAAAAAAAAAAAAAAAAAAAACCTGGTAGAAATCTTTCTGGAGTTAATGGTTTTTCATGAAGTGATTTTGACAAATTTGATACACAAGAAGATAATTTTTTTCAACAAAATGTTTTAACTGTAATTCAACAGAGAATTTAATGAATCTGAAATTGTGAAAATAATTCTAAAAATTTTACAAGACCTACAATATCTTTTTCCAACTGAATTTGTGTGTGTATGATTTATGTACAAACAATTTGAAAAATCTTTTCAAAAATCTGTGATAAACTATATTTTAAAATATACTTCCATTGTTGATTTTTTATTTTTATTGAATTCAATTTAATATCCAATCTGTTTAAGGACCCTCAGTGCAAATAGCAATTTGACAATACTGCTTGCTATTTACTGAATGAAATATCAAGTATTTATAACATTGCATTAAGAGGTCTCACACTTCCCAATGAGTCACCACATCTTATAGGTGGAATATTTGAAGATGGCCTTCGATTTCAACTGATATTTACCAAAACACAGTGCCTACAAGATGTACCAACTTGTAGAATAAACCAAGAGCTCTAGGGCCAAATGACACACCTTGAAAACCTTTCTTTGTTGTTCCATCTTACACTCTATATAAACCCTCTTTTTTTACACTTCTTTTGAAAGTACAGTATGTTCTAAAAATAAATCAGACAATTCCACAGACAATACAATTATTTTGTAAAAACAGAGTATTTTTTATCATCAATGAAAACACAATGTTCTCAGTTGCTAAGTAAAAATATTCTAAAAAGACCACTTATTTGTTTCCATACTGAAGATATTTGTAAAAACATTAAGTGTGAAAAAGAATTAAATTAAAAACAAAAAACTTACCAAATCATCCCTCTCCTTCAGTGAGTAAATGGGTGCAGGAAGGAAAAAAACAAACAAGAAATTAGCAAGACAAAACAATCAGCACAGCAAAAAAACACAACTAATCAAAAACAAACATAAAAAACGCCAAGCACACCAGAAAACTTGCAACTCAGTGTACACAATTAAAGCCTGTTGGTGATCAGCAAACATGCAATTTAAACAAATATATTTGTGCCTTTCAAAAATCTTGGAAATTTTCAAGTCTCAGAAACATTAACTGCAGACAAGGCTGGTAACATTAAAGCAACAGTCCAACTGGATGGGTAGATTCTCGAGTTTGTTCTTATTTATAAGACTTAATCTGTATTTCTGCTTGAAATAAAAATTTTGCATCCTGGACAGAATTTAAAAAGGATCTGGAAAAGCTAGGCCATAATTTTCAAACTCAATACTACGGCTGTAACTAGTTTCAAACATAATACCAACTAGATAATTTTAAGAATATGGGGTTATTTATTTTCAATTAATTGATGGTGTTTATTTCCACATTTGTGGATGAAGTCTGCATCAACTCATACCGGGGAGAGGGGGGAAGGGGTTATATTTGGAATTTAGTGTATGCACTCACTCTGCAGTAAAAATGCAGTGTTATTTGTTTGACAAGTATTACTGAAATACAGGTGCATCCAAGCACAGCACAGTGTTTTATTGTTAAACACATAACAAAAGAAAATGTGAAACCTTCAAAAACTTGAGAGATTTCAAAGACAAATAGTGAGGAAACACTCAGACGAAAGCAAAGCTTTCATTGCTTTCAACATCAGAAAATATTAGCACCCAAGAAAATTTTATCTTAAGAGAATATGCATAAGCATGTGTAAAGACAATGCAATTGAGAGGAGGAAGACAATACCGAAAAATAGAAGTATGCAAATTTGTTCATTTTTATTACTCTGAATTAATTGCCAATAAATAAATTCCATTACAATGAATGGCAGCACTGGGACTACTGAAAATAATGATTAACAACAGGTGGTCAAGATATAAATTTGAATGGTTTACTCAAATCATAAATATCATCAGACCACAGCTAAAATGCTCCTATTTGACAGCGCCCAGTTTCTTTCTCTTTGCCACCAGCTAATCCCTGTACAGATTAGAGATAGGTAGGTCCGAGATGTTAAAGGAGGTGCTTCGGACCTACATCCAGGTTCCATGTGTGGTGGACCTGTATGATTCCGGCTCAATAATCAGTCATGGAATGTAACATTTATCCTACCTTGCTGATTTGTCATGAGAAATCTAAATAACATTTTAACAAATACACAATATATCACTGCAAAAGTGGTACAAATTTAGGCATTCCTAAATATCAAGGCACACTGGCACTAACTTCTGTTAGCATAATTCTGTCCAACTTCTTTTAGCACATTAATTAAAATATTTTAAGGGTACTAATTATTGGAGTTAACCGATACCAATTTATCACCAAAGCAGATTGACAACAGTAAAGTGTCAAAACTAAAAACACAAACCAACTATATGAATAAATTTTTAAATTCAACCAATTTATTAAAAATTTGTTTATATTTACGAAAAGTAAATAGGACTTAATCTTTGGTGTAAAGAGACAACAAAACCACTGTGTGAAGTTTACGAAGAAATGTTATTGCATTTTTTTAAAATATTACAATGAATACCAGCAAACAACAGAACAATGTAGAGATTATTATATAATGGGATGACATGATGAAACCAACGAGTGACCATCTTGAAGTAATTACTGTATTTTTCATCTACTACAACAAAACCCAACTTAAAACAGAGCCACAATTCATGAAGTTGTATTTTTATGACACAAGAAGACATAAACCTAATACCAAAGTAAAGTTTCACAACCATAGTTTTAATATAAGTAGCATACACTAAAATGCTTCTATAAAGCTGCAAATTATAAGGCTTTCCAAAACTGTTTTATTTTTACAATGTCAATTCCAAAGGGATTAAATAGCAAATGTTAGTAATACTGGCACAAGGCTGATAAAAGTTATCTGATAACTGCTAGAGCTTGAACAGCGATAAGTGAAGCAGCATAATGTTGATGCAGTCACCTTTTTTATGAAGACAAGTCTTGAACAACACCAGGGGTGAAGCAACCAGAAGGGGAGGAGGGTTCAAAATGAAGCTTCATGTGTTGATAGGATATGTGACATTATTTCAGTACCTACAAAATCAAGTCATTTTTACAAAGAACTTGGCAGTATGAGCTCACTTATCAGTACATGTTCTATTGGAGACAGAACTGAGGGACCTTGGTGGCCAAGGGACTACCTAAACACCACACAGACAGTACATAGACACGTGTGGGAACAAGCATTTTCCTGTTGAAAACTGGCACCTTGATGCTGTTGTATGAGAGGTAACACATGAGGACACAGGATATCCATGACGTACTATTGTACTGTGAGAGTTCCCTCAATCACTACCAGCCGTGACGCGAAGTCATACATGATGGCTCCCCACGCTGTGACGCCAGGAGTAACACTGCTGAGCCTCTCCAAAACAATGGAAGAATGGGAATTTCCCCTGAGTGCCACCATACTCACCAATGATGGCCATCCAAGGTAAAGCAGAATCACGATTTATCACTGAACATAATGCGATGCCATTCATCAGTAATCCATGATTCCTGATCACAGCACCACTACAAATTCAGCAATTCAAGTTGTAGTGTTAACAGTAGCCTACGCATAGGACGATAACAGTCTGCCCACATCTGTCCACAACAGAACATGTGGGAGCACCTTGGATACCAACTACATCCCAGTGTTAGTATCCAGAATGTCATGGACCAGTTACAACAGTTGTAGTCCATTTGCCAACAACGGCTTTATGACACCTTCCCAACCGAATCAGAGCATGTATCCAGACCAGAGTTTATGCAATGTCATACTGATAAGTGGTCTCCTACTGCCAGGTTCTTTGTAAATTTGACTAGATTTTTTAATTACTGAAATAACATCACATAACCCCTAACCCATAAAGTTTCGTTTCGAATCCTCCTCCCCTTCTGGGTACTTTTTTCTTTAGAGCAGTGTAAGCAAAAAGTAATATGAATAGTTAATAGAAGAATTTAAACTACCATCTCATGCTTCATGTGAGGCTATATAACTAAGAAAGTAACCTCAAACTGTAATGAGATTTAAAGATTTTTGTAACACACTTTCTTTCTGGAGGAAATATTAAGAATGATAAATTAAGAAAGTATGTTATTAATGAGCCAAGATTTTCACACAGTTCAGAGCTTAACTGATATCTGTCCACAATATTCTTCATTCTCTCTGTAACCATTCAACTAGTTTGCTGGTTCCAGAAACAAATGTGGTCAAAAGGAAATAATAAATTGCTCCTTACTACTTGCTGCATCATCTTCTTTTGAAGTCAGTCTCACCCTTCTTTTAGTAATGATATTTGTTCAAAACAACACTCAAAATATCTAAAAGAACTAAAAGAGCTTCCACCACTCTTACTATGGAGAAAGCTCAGTCATTTTCATTAAAAAATGAATTTACACAAAATATAAAGAACCCACAAGTATGTTGCGTAGAAACAAAAATTTAATGAATCACAAAAAAACATACTTTGGTGGGAAGGGAGGACTATATTCAATGATTACCCTTTACTGTAAACAACCATAAAACATACATGATCTGAAGTTTCAAAAAGTTCATTTGCAATAGCATCTCTCTCATCTTCTTTTTGTTCTTCTTGTTCTTCCTCAGACTCTTCATCCTGAATTCTTTTCAAACGTTTGAACCGTTTCTGAAAAAAAAAGAGCAAATAGTATTTATTTTCTTTTTTTAAAAAAAAAACCTTGGTACATGAACTCAGGTAATAACGTTACAAAGATCTTTTATTATTTAGACCAAAGGTTTAACGCAGAAAATTTGTTTATAAAAAAAAATCATAAACTTTATATGAAACTTACTCACCCGTCTTTCAACTTTCACGCCTAAGTTCTCTTCTATAAGATCATAATCCTCATCTTCTAAACGATCATCATAATCGTCATCATCATCTCTTTTTTTACGTTTTGTACTTCCACCAGAGCCATCAGAATCTTCTGCATCACTTTCTTCAATTGGTGCATCATCAATCAAATCCTTCAGTTCTTCTCTAAGCTTGTCTTCATCATCTGCAAGGTAAAAATAAGAATACGATACGAGTGATGAAGGCATAAAAACTGATGTAAAAAACAATCTTCATTTATTTTTTTTAAGCCTGAAATGTGCAGTAAATAATAAATACTATAGATGCTTTAATGATAAAAGTAACAGAAACTATGTTATTACTATTTTGGATACGCCTAACATATACAAGTTATATCTTGCGACTCATTAATATAATGACATAAAACAGCCAAAACAGCTGTTACGACAACATGTAAACAAAAACAGAAGAAACAATTATTGAAATAATTTTATTCAAAATTTTGATCTGAAGCAAACCATATATAATACTTTTTGTGAAAATTGAAACAACCTGAAGGAATGGCATAAATAACTCTAAAACCAAAGGATGTGTAGAACAAATGAGCCACAGTAAATGATTAAGATTACAAGAGATGGCAAGCAAGTAAGCCCAGCAGCATTCTCTTTTGTGTGACCAGACAGATCAATGTTACACCAGCACAGAGATACTATTCTCACAGTCAGTACTTCTTCTACAAGATCCTATTCGTGCTTTATGCTTTTTCCATTTAAGCAATTTTTGAACGATGCTTCTCCTCGAGTCGAAACAGTTGTCAATATCTTTATCACCTTTTACTTCCGAGTGATTTTCTACTTTTCATCTGCACAGTGATTCTTTGAAAAGCTTTTTATTTGTTATTATCATACTTTTTCACTCATGGTCCACTTTGTACTACAAGTTTGCAGTATGGGCTTTACGATTTTTCCTTGTGAATAATCTCTAGATGATATTTCCTCTCTTTCTCCTTATTTGCTCAATATTACTATCGCTTTTTTATCTCTGGCTGATTTTTCCACTCTTTGGCTGTACAGTGCCTACTGTTTTATGTATCGGCTTCCACTCCCAACCGGCAGTTTCAGAGATACCCATTTTTGCACTGTATCCTTTTTCATTTAAATAATTTTTTAATAATTTCTCTGTTTTTTGTCCATATTTAATATTCCATACACTGCTGAATATTTCTATCACTTTCTTCTAACATGTTATCAAAAGATTCAAACCTATTCTCCTGCTTGCCAAAACGAATACTCATTTCCTCTTTCTTCGTTCCTGCCTTTCCCTCAATATTCCTCCAAACAGATTAAACATCAAGCTCCCCATCTCTGTATGCCATCCCCAATCCACCTGCGCCTCCATTCCCTCATACCCAATCCCTCATACCCAATCCCTCAAAATCACCAAGTTAGTCCTTCAACAGCTCCTGATCAGCATTCTGCCCAGCTTTCTTCCTACACAAAATACTTTGCCTGTCTGTCGTTGGTGTAATCAATCGGATACAGCAGATCCTAACAATGTACACAGATCCAAGCAAAACATTCACAAAAAAATCAAGCTTTCTGCACTAGCTATTTGCCTATAGGTCTACCAATACCCACCAATATTTTAACCATATATAGCACACACCTACACCTCCTGATTGCCAAAAACTACATGTCTTGCTTAACTTCCTTCATCAACCAACACTTAACTTAGATGATGGCCGTGTGAACGCACAAAAAGAAGACAAGAACACAAATGACCAAGTAATTTTCAGGTCTTAGCTCCTTATCAATAACAGAACATTATGGAGGGTGTGTGTTATAGGAGACTGCCTCATAGAATGACTGTTAGTCAGGAATGTGGTGGCGGTAAATTCAAACAGAGGACCAGCAGAGGGGTAGTGATTAGGAGCCAATACTCGATCACTGCAAAATATTTCAAAAAGAGCAGAATAAGTAAAATCTTAAAAACATAAATCTTAGTACGCAATAATAGATAAGTAAATAAAAAAATTAAAAAAAGAATTTTAAACCAAGGAAGTGGTGGTTCAACTTAAGTAGTGGGGATGGAGGCAAGGAGAGGATAGAGGGATGGAAAAGTAATGACTGGATACTATCTTAAATTGAGACCAGGAGGTTACCTTGAGCCCAGTTTTTATTGGTAGGTTAGCTCCCACCTTCTGAATTCAGAGAAGTTGCTATTGTTTGAGAGGACTCTGATAGCCCATGAAAGTTGCAGTATATCAAAGCTAGTGAGCTGCTGTTTGAATAATGCATGAGGGATGCATACGAATGACAAGACTGTAGGGTAGGAAACGTCTGCTATGATATGGATGGCTACAATCAAGATGGTGATACGACTAAGTTGGAGGGTTTGGTGTGGACCATGGAGTTGAGGTGGCCATTGGAAACAGACAGCTCTGCATCCAAGAATTTGGTGTGGGTATGAGAGTAGGTAGATCCATGTGAAACTCAGAGTGATGACGTATTAAAATCGTTGAGTTTTTTTTTTCCATATGTCCAGATCATAAAAATACCATCTATAAAACTGAGCCATATGAGGGGTTTGAGAGAGAAAAACTCCAAAAATGTCTGTTCCAGAGGCATATGTAAGATCTAGTGCTTTGGAGGTAGCTTAGTTTGTATATGAGACATTTTCATGCATTTAACTTGCCCAAAGATAGGTAAGATTTTTTCTGTGGTCGAATCAGAGTAGGTTGTAGTAACTGGACGCATGCTGCAGATTTTTCAGGGTCATCTGTTTAATGGAATGATTCATTTTGGATAGTACACAGGGGAGTATTTGTGGAACAAAGTGTTTTTAATATAGAGTGGCATGCTGAAATGTGTGGTGGGCAATGGATAAGCTTTTAGGGAGAAGGCTGTGAATTTCAAAGAAGGAGCCCTGATTTCCCAATGCTACCCCACTGATCTTGTACTGAAAAAAAATTCTCATGCTTCTTCCCATCATCCACACAACTTCATGTATTTATAAAAACCAATCATAACCTCACATTGATTCCTAAAGTTTCCGCGGTCACTGTATATATTATCTTGGTTCTCCGGGTGGAGCCACGTCATTTTATTAAAACCTAACGTTTCTGCCATGGTCCTGTGGCTTTCATGATGAAGATCTAATGATGAAAGCCTTAGAACAATGGCAGAAATGGTAGGTTTTAATAAATTGACGTGGATCCACCCAGAGAACTAAGATAATACTTAACCTCACATTTCTCGCCCAGCTGTTTCCTGTTCTTGATTCCATCAACCAGTTCTTGCATCGTGGGCACAACTTAGTAGGTTCCTTTCTTGAAATGTGTACCATTCTCCCTAAACTCCTTTCCACTGACGCCAAAAAGATTTCATCAGATCACTGAATAATGGAACATTTTGAGCCTCTTTTTCCATAAGTCCCAAATGGAGCCTATGCATGCAGCAACCCATGTTGCAAAAGATGTAGCATGCATCTGTTTACTTCAACCTACTCCAATCAGACCACAGGGGAAACCCTTCCTATAACTGGATAAGTTAAATGCTCCACAATACACCTCATGTAGAAACTAAACTGCCTCATTTGCACTAGCTCTTACACAGGGCATGCACCGCACGCGGGCGGCACATCGAGGGGGGCGGCAAAACGAGTGATCGACAGTTGCCGCGACAAAACTTGCATCCTATTATGTAGCGGATGACTTTTTTTAGCTCAACTGCTACTTTGGGCAGCCGGCGACACTCGGGACGGCAATTTCCTAAATCCACCAATGGCTGTGGTTATACAGGGGGCGGCATAATCGGTATTGCACACGGGCACTCAAACAGCTAGCGGCGGACCTGCTCTTACATCACTAACCAGCTTTCCATTAGAATGAACTGCTACAATTTACACCTGCAATCTGAACCGTCCAAGTTCCCATAATTGTAACAAATGACTGAGTAAACTTCTGCTGTTGTCTATATTCTCTGGATTGTGCTGTGTTGGTTCATTAAAATCTCTTATGAAAGCAATAGCATGATGATTTTAACATTAGGTTTTAATAAATCAATGCATGTCCACCCAGAGAACCAAAATAAAACAACCTCAACTGTTTTACAGTGAAAACTTTGAGTTTTCTTGATAACTAACTCCATCTCTGAACTCCATAAACGGTACATAGCTTATAAATATATCTTGATACAAACTCTGATAGCAGCCTACCAGTAGATCCATCAATATTTATTTATTTATACTTTCTGCATTTATTTCAATATTCCTGCTTTATGCATTTTACTTTAATTTTTTTGTACCAGCCTGGCATGTAATCATGAGGGTGAGAGGACATGTGCCATACCTGTGACAGAACTGGATTTGTCATAAGCGGAGCCTTTACTCTATTGGAGGAATGATGCATTGCCGTCTATCTGTGAAATATGTAACTATGTTCTCTGTGAAGAGGTTTTTTTAAAAAAAAAAAAAAAAATAGCAAAAATATGTAGTTAATGAAAGGTAGACTGGGGACCTTCCGAGCATTCAACTTGATGATGGAGGGAAACTGCAATCAGGACGTCCGGTACGAGGTACCAGGACTGGATCCTGGTCCTATGTATCTTCCCGGTCCAGTGTGGTGGTGCCTTAATGAACACAGCTACACTTGCAGGTCTTAATTTATATATATATATATATATATATATATGTGAGTTTTTTTTCTTTTTCTTCCACCGTTACTATTATTGCTTTTTCACAGGTATCAATAGTTCAACTTTCCCAGCATCCCCATTATATTTTCTTTATCCAAAGCATCCATGTAGTGAGCTCCAGTGTGTATACACCTCCCTTGCTCAAATGCTTGCTTCTCCGAATAAGGTTTTAAACCAAAATATTGTAATAATGTGTTTGTCTTTATTGTGTTCACTCCTGGTTTTGTCTTTGGCAAGTCTTGGCTCTGCTTTCCTTATCCTTTGTTATATTCATTGCCTAAACACTTTTTCCTTTTTATTGTCTTCATATAGATATTGAAAGGAAAGATAAATTTATAACCATCATTCACCACAGTTGAAGGGAGGAGCAGCAGTGATGATAAAAGCTCTTTAAACACAAAAAGTGCAATATTACTCATAAAACAATAGATATACTTTTTCCTATGTATTGCCTGTGTCTGAAATTTTATTCCATCTCCTGTAGCAATTCATTAATACTTTTGTTCCAGCTTTGTTATGCTCATTCTTATTTAATTATTTATTTATATTTGTTTACCATTTTCTCCCATGTTTGTCTATAATTCATTCCAAGATATGTGTTGAGCTGTATGATTAGACATTTCTTTTTATGGTGGCTAGTGTGCTCTTCTGGCCTACAAACCCTCCTCACCTGTGCCGGCTGTCTTACTTGTACAATCCATTGTTTGTTATGATAGTTGCGAACTTTGTGTGTCTTCACTTCTGTACACTAAATGAGTGATTTTTATCTTCTATTTACAATTTTGAAAAATATATTAATTGAAAACATTCAGCATTTGTTAATAAAAATTCCATAGTTGTAGTAGACTTTCGATTTTGATTGTATGGCATAATCTCTCACATTTAACACTAAGTTATATAATCCTTATAACACAATATGCTTTCTATTGTAATATTGTTTGTTATGTATTTATAATTGTAATCAATTGTGTCAGAGTAGGGGTTCACAAAATTTTTCATACCTTACCCACCAAATGTCAAAAGAAAAATCCCCATCCTCCCCCTGCACATTTTTATTATTGATACGGTAAATGCATACTTTTCAGTACTAATAATGATATAGGTAGTGATGGCTTAAAGCTGGGAATCATTCACACAGGCAGCAAAGCTACCTCACATTCTGCTTTCCCCAAAATGTCTTCATGCCCCACAGGTTGGGAACCTATATGTTAGACAATATGCTCCAATGGCAATTTATAGCAACTTATTATTCCTGCTTTTGCATTGCACTAATTTTCACTTTAAATCCTTTTAAGTATTAGGGGTAGCTTGTTAAGTTTAGCTGTTAAAACTTTATTCTAGTTCATGACCTGTTTTTAGTTAGTAATGTCTAAAATGCTTGCTGCAGTTGTTTGCTGTTCATAGAGGGTGAATAGTATGTTATGTATCACTTTACTACACTGTAAGCTTAAACTGAGCAATTACTTTGTGGCAAGAAGTCAGTTCATTTTCTCTGACCATAATTGAATTTACTACTGTTATTGAATTGGCACCTACTTATACTCTGAATAAGACTGTATTACTCAGTGGTGGTGCTTAAAAAAAAAATCTTGGTAATATCTAGATCGGGATACCGCTGCAACCACTTACCCCCTCGTGATGTAAACACTTCCGGATGGAGAAAGTATGACGTCACTACATTGTTGAATGTGACTTATACGTTCCATGCGCAGCTGTAAATGTTACTAACGGGGCATTCCACGGATAGCAGTCCATCACTAATACGTCTCATATTGTGAAATTGTTAATTTTACACCAGTAGTACAGGAATAAATTCTTTAGCAATGAGGTTCTGTTGCAGCCTGGACCACACTGAAATGTAACTTTCAAACACCTTATTGCCGATACCTAATTTCTATGTCGTATCTGTCGCTGTTACTGTCATTTAAGTCATAATGCAGCCTGGACCATAGTAACCATCGCACACGATGTTGCTGATACCCAATTTCCAAATTGTATCTGTGTTAGTATGGTCCAGTCTGCATTACAACCTAAACGCAAACGGTTATTGACGAAATCTTTTTTTATAAATATTTTATTTCGTATGAATGATTTTAATAGCAATGTTAGCCACGTGAAGAAATACAGCAGAACGGAATCAAATACAAATCAATGGAATTGTGACTAATAACATTAACATAACCGACGTTATGGAACGTTAATAATGAATTATATCAATTATCAGTTTGGAATGTTGTTGACATTTTAATAATATTATTAATTACATAAATAAGATAGGATAGGGAAAATAAACAGTTACCCTTACCCGTCACTTACCACAGATGAAGGCAGGAGGGCGAGAGACGTAAAAACACAGAAACAAACGAATTGCACAATATTTCGACTTTAGTCTTACTCATGTGGGAGGCGAGACATATGGCAGGGGGAAAGATGTGGTTACATCCCAACCCGCCAAATGAATGAAGCACAGGCGGAAAACGCGTGGTAGTGGTAGAATTGCCGGGAAGGGGGGGGGGGGGGGGGAATAGGCTTGACCAGCGATAAAAGTGAAACAAATCAATATAATCTTTGTGTAGCTTAGTTCAAAAAGTTGTAATTTAAAATAAAGGGAGATAGAAGAATTTAAATATATATATATATAAAATAAACAAATAAATAAATAACCGACTGTAAAATGAAATGAGAGATGGCAAGTGACAGGTTTAACGTAGGTTTAGGCCAGGGGTGTGTCTGGTGTCAAGGATACGTTGATACGCTAGTTCCCATCTGCGGAGTTCTGAAGGGGTGGTGGTATTCGGAAAAACTCTAATTGCTCTGACTGTGAAACAGGTGTTGAGGTTGTTTGAATTATGGAAGTTCGCATGAATTGCCACGGGATGGTCTGGGTTGGAAGTATAAACTGTTTGCCTGTCCCTTCCTGGCAATTCTACCACTACCAAGCGTTTTCCGCCTGTGCTTCATTCATTTGGCGGGTTGGGATGTGACCACATCTTTCCCCCTGCCATATGTCTCGCCTCCCACATGAGTAAGACTAAAAGTCGAAATATTGTGCAATTCGTTTGTTTCTGTGTTTTTACGTCTCTCGCCCTCCTGCCTTCATCTGTGGTAAGTGACGGGTAACTGTTTATTTTCCCAATCCTATCTTATTTTCAGTGCCTCGCGGCAGTTTCTTTGTTTCCTTTATCCAATAATTACATAAATAACAATTTTCATTAACTTTTTTCAGTCTGCAAAATTTTTTATTATTATTGTTTACGTTCTATGGCCTAACGTGTATGCACACATTGATCGAAGGCTGAACACGTCACACATGGAAACACAGTGACGTCATACTCTCTCCATTCTGAAGTGTTTACATCACGAGGTGGTACGTAGTTGCAGTGGTAACCCAATCGAGATATTACAGAAAAATCTTATGTGATAATATTCAGTCTAAGCTCTTCTCATTATTAGGATCTTTGCTTGCAACTTTATAATATGTAAAAATAAAGCTCACAGTACAAATATCCAATAAAAAGGTAGCCTACTACTACAAGAATATTTCATCTGATTTGGCTCAAATTATTTGTCAAGCAAGAATTAAAAAGGTTCTACTGGACATCACAATTCCACTACAACAATAATACTAATGACGTCATAATACTGCTGTAGTCAATCGCCAAACATATTATTTTCGAGCAGCAACTTTGCTGTAATACAGCCTTTTGTCTATTTTAATCTACATACACCAATAAAAATAAAAAAAATTCACTACAGTTTGTGTAAAATACAATACGAAGAAGGAGACGTGATTCCACAGATCAGGAACATTACAGTACACATATGATTAGAATTACATGCACTTTGACCGTGAGAACTGAGTACAGTGTGATGTTGTTATGTGCTGCAATCAGAGCCTCTAGACATCATTGTATGGAGTCGAAGAGCATCTGAAATGCTGCTAGGGAACACTCTGCCACTTACTTTGTAGGCCCAATGGTAGCATGAGAACCAGAACAAACGAGTTGTTAGCAGATAATATCCCCGACATATTTGATGGGTGGCATGTCATGCAAATATGTCGGCCAGGATAGCAGTCTTACCAGTCACTTTTTCAAGAAAGCTTCCTCATTCCTCAGAATACGGACATTGTCCTGCTGAAATATGGCATGTGGAACTCCCTGCAGGAGTCACAGGCTTTTATACATCCCTCAAGTAGCAGTTGGTGTTCAGATTGACCTCAATACAAAGGAAAAAAGGTCACACGTTTTGGACAACAGTAATCCACATCATCACACCTGGCATTTGTTTGCAGTGCCACTCAGATTGCAGTCCACCCGACTGCTTTTACTATGGTAGTGTAACATGTACATGGTCATCACTGTAGGACAAGTTGAAGTTGGACTCCTCAAGAAAAGCCACAGTTTGCCACTCAGCACACTAATGACAGTGTTCACTATCAAGGTCAATGGAAGCTGACAATGGCATGTGTACTACCAATCCAGCCCTTAGCAGTTATGATCATGCAGACAAAACGCCTGAGTGTAGTCCACTTCTTGCTCGATGTGTACAACCCTCTTCTATTCACTAATTCCACACGTTACTGTCGTAGTAGTTTATCTCGTACCAGCTGCAATGTCACGGTACAACAAACTTGTTTTCCCCGAAGACAATCACAACACTCACTCATATGTTGATAATGCATCCAATTGACATTAACAAGGTTTCCTGGCATTTCCTGCACATTTCCGCTTTGACATATGTACAAAGTTTGTGCAATATGTATATATTTGTTGGTTATAATAGGAACTCAAGATCCCCTAAGGAATGTGTGTAAAAATTTTCAGACCAAAAGGACAACTAGTAAAGGATCCTTTTTTATGGTGCACTAGGGGGATTCTATCATTACCGTGGCGCCACAATATGATGATTGATTCTTATAGAACTCGACAAAACAAATCGAAAATAAAGAATAAAAATTTTTGATATCTCGCTTGGTTCTCGAGATATCGTATCTCAAAATGACGTAGTTAGGTTGAAATACGGCCTGGACCAGAAGAAAAATTTCGCTATAGCCAAATTTGATGATGAATTCTTACGTAACTCGACGAGACAAATGGAAAATAAAGAAAAAAGTTTTTTGATATCTCGCTTAGTTCTCGAGATATTGTATCTCAAAAGTGATGAGGTTAGGGTGAGACCGGCCTGGACCAAAAAAATTTTTTCACCAAAACCACCATATCAACATCATGGAAATGCACTATAGGTGTTTTATTTTCTTCCTAGTGATTGTTGTTAGGTTGAAATACGGCCTGGACAAGAAGAAAAATCATCAAAAGCAGAAGGAACTATACCTATGGCTGATTTTTAACATGCTATATCTCGAAAACCAAGCGAGATATCGATTTATTTCGTCGAGTTCTGCAAGAATTCATCATCAGATTTTGGCGCCACGGTAATGATAGAACTGCCTGCACTAGCACTAAATTTTTAAAGAACAGAAGCACTATAGCATAAAATTGAAAAACGATTGATATTAAGGGATTACTGGAGATTGTAATTCTGCAAGCAATTGGCATCATAATACTGCAGCAGTCAAATGCAAAACATCGCTAGAAATACTTTCCAATGTACTTTAACGGTGTGATGCTGGTCCCGCGGGTATGACAACTTAATTTCAGCTACAAAATAATGGTCCAGGCTGTATTACAACAGAATTACTTTTTGAAAATAATACGTCTTGTGAGACTGACTACAGCAGTATTATGATGTCGGGATTACTGGAGATCGCGATTCCGCCAGGAGTTGGCATCATAATACTGCAGTGGTCAAATGCAAGACTCCAATATAAATTCTTTCCTAAGTACATTTAGCAGTTTCATGATGGTCCAGGCTGTATTACTACCTAATTTTTGCTTGAAAACAGTGGTCCAGGCTGTATTACAACAGAATTACTACTTGAAAATAATATGTCTTGCGACTGAATACAGCAGTATTCCAACGATATTACTGCATGTTATTGTAGGGGAATCGATATCCCTAGTAGACCCATGATGTTATTAGTGAATGTTGTTGTATTGAAATCACAATCACCAGCAGACCTGATATTAATACCTATATAAACAAAGAGATGGCATACCTTCATCCTCTTCCTCATCATCACTGTCTACTGCTTTTGCACGCTTGTTCTTCTTTCCATAACCCTCAAATTCTTCATCCTATAAATGAAACCCACATACATTCAGTCTTTTCACCATTTTGTTGTAATAGTAATATTATTTACATTAATAGTATTATCATATGACAGTACAATTAAAATAAATAAATTAATCTGATTTATTTTATTATCTCCGTCAACAAACATCAACAACCAAGAAATGAGTGGAACCGACTATAAATCTTTATAAAGTAGGCCTATGTAAGTTGTCATTGGCACTAAAGAAAAAGCTCAAACAAAGCGTTACAAATGTAAACAAACAAGAAATATTTATTTTTTATCATAGGAACTCATTATCCAATACTACAGAAGTATTTATTAGGTATATATAATGCTAATATTACGGTAATGTATCTGCGAAAAATGGCTTATGTTTTAAACTGAAATGTTTTACAAAGTGCTTATTATTCCTGATTCGCAACTTACTTTTAGTATTATAAGGAAAATTAATAACAAAAGGTATCTGTAATAGTAAACACATACGAAATAAGTTAATTTGCTGATAACATTGCACAAGGCGTATGTTCACAGCATACAAAATGTTTATTTTCAGTGCCAGGTAAAGACGAAAATTTATTACCTCACTTTCTTCTGCTCAGAATCTAGAAAATCAGCCATTACACTTTATTGCTCACTGAAAGGGATATAAATGAAAGGAAAACTTTCTTCCCCTATACGTCAACGTAATGACTACAAAACAAGGTGGTATTTAGATACTATTAAGGGTAGATTGCAGGAGAAGATTTAATGAAATACTTATACTGATAACTTCAGTTAAGATATTATTCTTTTTCTAAAACAGAGGGCATAGCAGATACTATTTACATATGTAGGCATATGGGATATTTAACCATGGATACCAGCCATTAAGGCATCGCTTGCGCTTACGAACGAAAGAGATAACTAACATTATACAAAGATAAATAACGAAACAAGAATATCTACAGAAAGACAACTAGTGTATTTGGGAAAATTAGGCATTGAAGAAAAGTTGCTTTGTCAACAATTACAAAAGACTTAGGTAACAAATGTGTCCATGTTTTTATGTATAGCTGATAAAGAATGAATACGAAACTAATACACAAATGTATTATGTGCTTCAGGCATTCAATAAATTTAAAAAAAATCGAGAGCTTTTATAAGATTATTGCCAGACGTTTTTATTTCAGGAAAGTTAGCACTTTACAGCGTGGAAAACAAAATCAGTATACAGACAAGATGTAACTTTGGAAAGCAATGAAAATCTATTTCAAAATTAAATTTCTTAACATATGTCCTTTGTAGATAATTTTTATTTTATTAATTACAATGGCGTGCATGTTCTGATGGAAATTTCCCAAGTCTCATTTTTTGACTAACGCACCCATCTACTTTTCCCCTTTATCTAGTTTAAATGCAGATCCGTTTCCTAACTTGAAAATCACATAAAGCATGAATTTGGTTTGAATAAAGTATGAGAATTAAAACTGTGTCTGAAGACTTGAAATTGTTTGAGTAAAATTATGAGGATTGCTTTTCAGCATAAAAGGAAAACTGCACTAACTTGGAACAATCACAGAATGCTCTTTATTTTTCGTAGACTAATTCATCGGAATTTTCATTCGTATTCCGAGAGTGAGGGGGTAAATACTGTATAGAACAAGATTTTGAATGTTGTGCAATACAGTTAGAATTAGAAAACAAATATCTTATAGTGCTGACAGTTTATAGGGCTCTCACAGGAGACTTCAGTAAATTTTGTAATAAACTTGAAGCGGTTCTAATAAATTTATCACGAACTAAAAGGGAAATTATCCTCTGTGGAGACTTCAACATAAATTTTGCTGTAGAATGTAACCAGACAGATTATTTTCTAGGAATGCTTAGATCATTCAATCTCTATCAAACTGTAAATTTCCCAACTAGAACACAAAAAAATAGTAGTACCATTATTGATAGCATTTTTGTAGAGCCCAATAAATTAGAAATACATGGAACAATTCCAATGGTAAATGGTTTGTCAGACCATAATGCTCAAATAATTACTTTGGATGTTGTGGGAAATGAAAATAACAAAAAGAAAGGATTTGTCAGAGTTAGGCCATTAAAGAACAATTCAATAAAAACATTAAATGATGAACTTCTCAATGAGGACTGGAGCACTGTTTATAAATTAAAAGGGGTAAATAATAAATTCAATTACTTTCACCAAAGGTTTTTGGAAATTTACGAAAGGTGTCTCCCTACAAAACTAGCTCCAATTGGTCAAAAACGAGTAAACAAAAATTGGGTTACAGTTGGTATTAAAACATCTTGCAGACATAAAAGGGAATTATATGTAAAAGTTAGGAATACTGATAATAGGCTTCCCAAACAACATTACAAAACATACTGTAGAATTTTAACCAAAGTAATAAAAGAATTTAACGTTTGGCTATAAACGATTAGATTAGTAGTTCAGATAATAAGATAAAACGTGTTTGGAACATTATTAAAAGGGAAACAACTGTAACATCCCCTGAACACAAACCTATATCTATAAGCGTTAATGATAAACTTGTAAATGACCCCTCTTATGTAGGAAGTGCTTTCAATAACTACTTCTTAACAGTTGCTGAAAAAATAAAAGGAAAATATAATGGGAATATGGATGCTATAGCAATACTTAAATCCTTGTCACCAAAAACAGCACCTATGTCTCTATTTCCCACCAGTCAAAATGAAATTGAAAAAATTATTAAATCCCTCAAAAATAAAAAGTCATTTGGTTATGATGAGGTTTCAACCCATGTAGTGAAACAATGTAACACTAGCATTAGTAGAGTTATTAGTCATATTTGTAATAGTTGTTTTGAAGAAGGTATCTTCCCTGACTCACTCAAGAAGTCAATAATCAAACTGCTTTATCAAAAGGGTGATACCTCAAAAATTGAGAATTACAGACCCATTTCACTTCTACCAGCATTTTCAAAAATCTTTGAAAAAGCAATGTACAGAAGGGTGTATGCACATCTACAAAAGAATGACCTACTCAGTAAAGTACAGTTTGATTTTAGACAAGGCGTTTCAACAGATTCCACAATTTTTGCTTTTGTAAACAACATACTGGAATCAATGCATAAAAAATTAAATTCCCTAGGTATATTCTGTGATCTTGCTAAGGCTTTTGATTGTGTTGATCATGAGATTCTACTAGGTAAATTAGACCACTATGGAGTTAGTGGTAAGCCAGGACTTTGGTTTAAATCATACCTGGAAAATAGAAAGCAGTGTGTATCACTGAAAGATGCTAATACAGGAAATGTTATAAACTCAGAATGGGGTATAGTTAAATGTGGAGTACCTCAGGGCTCAATTCTTGGCCCTCTGCTGTTCTTAATCTATATAAATGATCTCCCACATATACTAGGTGATAATGAACACATGGTGCTCTTTGCAGATGATACCAGCATATCGTTGAGAGACCCATCAGCACAAAACCTCGAAAACACAGCAAATGATGCTATAAAGAAAATTAACAGGTGGTTTAGTGCCAACAAACTAATACTTAATGTAGAAAAGACACAGTTACTTTAGTTTGTTACAAAAAATAAAACAAAGGACAGCTATAATGTGATATCAGAAGGAAAAGCAATCAATGAAAGTAATTTCACAAAATTCCTGGGTGTATGTATAGATAACAAATTGAACTGGAAACAGCATATTAAACAACTTCTTAAAAAACTGAATTCTGCAACATTTTCACTTAGGGTAATATCTAGAATAGCTAATATAGAAACCAGAAAGTTAGTATATTTTGCATATTTTCATTCCCTGCATCTCATTCTGGGGAAACTCTTCACAAGCACAGAGGGTATTTAAATTGCAAAAACGTGCTATAAGAACTATTTGTGGAGCAAGCCCACAGACGTCGTGTAGAAATCTATTTAAAAACCTGGGTGTACTAACAATGCCAGCACAGTATGTATACTCTGTACTATCATTTGTAGTGGAAAATCCTGAACACTTCAATCTTAATGCTGACATACATAGCCATAATACTAGGAATAAATATAATATTCACAAGGATTACAAATCACTGTCAATTGTACAGAAAAGGTTAACATTTACTGGAGCTTCCTTATTCAATGTCTTACCAACAGAAATTAAATGTTATCTACAAAAACCCAACTACTTTAAGTCCAAACTGAAAGAGTTTCCGCTTCAGAATCCATTTTACTCTGTAAAAGAATTTTCTTCTTGGAATTTGGTAACTAAGAATGACTGATAAAATAGTATATATGGTGTATGGAAGGGAAAGGTGACAAAGTTGTCCACAATTACTAAAATGATATATGGTTTTTCTTTTTGTTGAAACATTTGACAAATAAAGTAATTACACTGTTTACAAAATTTCACTCATATATAGTAACTAACATGGGATAGCATGCACTCAAAAACACTCAAAAACTGCTGTAAAAATTATGATACTAACAGGTTTTTAAGTAATTGACTGCTTATGAGTTGTGGTAACTGGTTGGTAAGAAAATAACTGGTTGTTAGATGCTGGTAACTAGTTTATACACTGTTCCACATAATAAGTATTAACTAACTCGGGATTGTATTTGTAGATTACAGGAAATATTGGTTATACTAATGGGTCATAATTAACTTCTTGTCAATATATAATATTATCAATTATATAGTAATATTGACATTACTAATAAGTGTATGTACTGTTCCACATCCCCGAGATTATTCTCACATGGGATCAAAGTGAACATATCTATCTATCTATCTATGTATCTCCTTCCATTTTCTGTTTTGTTGTCGTGGACATGTATCACGTCTACGAACTAGTCTTATTCGGGTTTTATTGCGTCTGCGGGACAATTTAGAAGGTTTATGTTGTCGTTCGTTTGTTATTTTCAACCAAATTGTGCTATTCGTGGGTTGTTTACTTGTTGGCATTCGCTGTAGAACTGCTTGAACGTATTCTTGAAAAGTTCTTCGAGTCTTGAAGTCCGAAAACCTTGTGGAGTACTGCTGTGGAAGTCTCCCTAGATAGGTGCTAAACATACAGGATCGCCGAATTTCGAACTGTCTGTTGTGTTTTGATGTATGTGATTGCTGCGTTGCCTACACTCTTCCGTGTAACACGTATAATCTTATAGCCTGTTCCGGGCATTGTGTCGTTTTTGAGTTGAGTGAGGTTTCCAGATTAGTGTGGTCCAGAGTGACTCCTAAGTTTTTTTTTTTTTTTTTTACTGTTAACCTTCGTAGTTTACTGGTAATGGTTGCAGGGGTGGTATTATTCAATTCCTGGTGATCATCATGTTTTAATATTTAGACGCATTAAATTCCAATCGCTATTTGCTTATACACTGGTCGATGTTGAAACACGCCCGCTGGAAATTGGCCTTCAAGTGTCGTGCATTTATACTACTTTTGTACACTGCTGTATCGTCAGCGTACCGTTATATCGTAACCTGGGGTGGTGACAGTGCGCGGGGTATTGGCGATGCAGAAATTTTATATGATTGTGCTTAAGACGAAAACTTACGGAACATCAAACACAACTTTTCTTAATGAGGACACGTTGTCTTCGATACCCGAAACGTCCTCCCACATAAATAATTCTGCAATAACCTGATGTGCGACAGCAGTAGTCAACGTACGGGGAGCTTGTACAAGGGGTTGAAGACATGTTTTACATCTAGGAATACTGCAACGAATCTTTCCCTGAGCTCAAATCCTTCAATGGCGTACATCGCCAGCCAGAGAAGCTGTCACGGAACTGATTAATTTTCTCTGAAACTGATATATTCTTGGGGAAGTAGTCGTTCTTGTGTCATGTCCGTTTGGAGTTTTTTCACGTATTTTCTATCGAACACCTTCAAGGACGTAGGAAGAAAGTTTATCAATATGTATGAAATCTGTTCTCTTTGCCTGGTTTGGATCATGGAGGAAGAAATATATGGAGGAGAAATGACGTTAAATCTGTGACGCCGCCTTAAACTCTCGGCTGATACTGCGCATGCGTGGTGGCGGCAGCGGCCATATTGCGAATCCATACAAATGCAAACTTCATATTGTATTTGATGCTGTGATTATTTCATTTCCTAATGTGTCTAAGTATTTTATAATGCCATCTTATGCCATCTAGGAATCTTGATGAAGAAAACGATGTTGTTACCCCAAATGCAGTTTGCGATTCAACTACGCGTGTGTGGATGTGTCTACATAGTTTGATTCTGAAGCGGCAATTTTGTGGTTAGGTCTAAATGCAGTCTGTACCAGAATGGTTTTGTTGTTGCATATATAAGGGACAAAGAATTTATCTGTTATTTTTAGTAATTTGATGAGAACCATGTTAGTGACAAAACGTGTATCGCGATGTAAACTACTTCCAGCTAATCCCAATTAAGCTTAGGATGTATGGTAACAAGATAGTTATTCTTCTTCTGGTCTAGGCCGCATTTCAACCTAACCACAAGTGGTAGTAGTAAAACTCAAATATTCATTCTGCATGTCCACCATGTAATTCATTGTGGCTTTGGCAGAATTAATTTCTGGTCCAGGCCGCATATCAACCCAATCCCCTCAATTTGGATACAGTATTTCCCGTAACCTAAGCAAGATATATAAAAATTTTATTCTTTATTTTAGATTTGTCTCGTCGTGTTACACAAGAATCGATCATCAAATTTGACTTTTGCGAATTTTTTCTTCTGTATTCCAACTCGAGACCCTTCACTTTTAATACAGTATATCTCGAGAACTAGCCGAGATATCGAAAAATCTGATTCTTTATTTTTTATTTTTCTCGTCTTTATAAATAAGAATCCATCATCAAATTTGACTTTGACCAATTTTCTTCTGAATTTCAACCAAAAACATCTCACATTTGAGACAGAATATCTCGGAAACTAGGCAGGATATCATAAAATTTTATTCTTCATTTTATATTTGTCTCATTGAGTTACATACTAATCCATCACCAGATTCCGGCGTTACGTTTATCCTAGAGTCCCCTCGTGGTTTTTGTACATATACCGCGTGTCTGTTTGGATGCGGCCTAGCCCCCCCTCCCCGCTCCGCCCGGCGTCACTTCAATGCGTGTTGAAGGTCTCTTGCGTCGTCTCCATATATTTCTTTCCTCCATGGTTTGGATACGGATATGATTTCGTCTTTTTTCAAAGTACTAGAATAGTATCCAGTAATGACCTCGTTTTAGGTAGCCATAGAGGAAGCAGAATGCTTGAAGTGGAAGTTGTCGTGGTAGATCTCTACCTATGCCGTTGTGGCTAGCTGCTTTATTTGAGTTTACTGTTTCAAAACGTGAAGCAACTTCTTCCACGGAGGTAAGCTAAGTTGAGTCGTTCGTATCGCAGAAAATAGAAACTTCTGCAATATTTCTTTCACAAATTGGGTATGGTTTTCAACTTGTTGGTCCCTTGCTGTTTAGAAGTTGGCTTCAAAAGTATCAGCGAGTGTTTCGGCTTTCCCTGTCTGATCACCTCTTATCTATTTTCTTGCTATTAATAGTGGCTGTACCAGATTAGCCACATAGCAAGAGGTGGTAAATGCTACAGGTCCTGCGCCTTCTGGAGCCCCACGCCTGCTGAGGCCCCCGCGCCTTCTGGGAGCCCCGCGCCTACTGAGGGCTCTACGTTAGCCCTACCAATGCCCCGGGATGGCGAAAACCAACTTCACATTTGCTCCCGGCCCCACGCTGTTTTAATCCGGCTCTGAGTAGTGGTATCTCTTCGTTATGAAAAAGGAGGTCCTTAGTGACTCGTGTAGCGACTGTAATGTGGCTGTGGCATTATCTCAGAAATAATTGTCTATCTTCAAGCTACACTCACAGCCACTTGTCAGAGATGGACAAGAGGTAGTCCGGAGGTAATGATTGACACTTACTAGTGTAGATTTGTAGCCGCCGTTCCCAACTCCGCCCAGTCTTCAGGCATCCGGTTTTTCTGGTTTCTTGTTTGTTAGTAAAGCAGCTCTGAATTTATACTTTAAGTGTTGGTCCTGAGCGGCTAGAGCTGTGTCTAGTTACAACCTTAGAGGTTACCTCGAGTAGAGTCCACTACTGTTATCACCAATGAACAACTTTATTAGTTAACTTACAAGTCGGCGGACCGCTGACTGGCTTGAGGTCGTGAGCGGTATCGAAACCTCGGCGCGCGGTCTGGTGTTGGGACCTCGGCTCGTCTATCGGCGTCGAATGTTCGAGCGCAAGGCTCTCCTTTTTGTATACGAGCCAGTCACGCGTACAGAACACGCGAGTGTGGTCAATGCCTCACGTCAGTTGCTTATTGACTCACTTAGGCTGTCAGTACACTGCCGCTGCCGAATATTCCAGGAGGACTACACGTGACAGTCTAGGCTCACGTTTTCACTGCCCTATGAGTAACACTCTTGAAGTATGTCACTCCATTCTTTTACTTTAAAACTGGCAGTAAACCTACTCTTTCAAAAGCGACCTCTGCACACATTTTTAGTGAAGAGAGCAGTCCTTCACATGCACTGATTCTGTGGCGAATTACATTCACTTTAATTTCTCTCTGTAGGCGGTTTTTTACTCTTTTTATGCCTGAGTCTCTCGTTACTTGCCTTTCCCGTGCGAGGCGTTTTTTGTATGTAAATGACCCACATGACGTGTGGCACGAGTTTATTTTTTCTTAAGTTGCGTTCGGTTCCCCGGCAGGGTTGCTACTTCAACGCCTTCATTGACATGTTAGAATAAAATTTATGCTGCTTTGTTGAATGCCGTCATTTCCAGTAGTGGGGCACTTTACAGAAGGTCGATTAAGAACGACATGAACAGCTCCTAATCTATTATTTTCATTTGGGTGGACGAGGGTTCGAATCCCTGTCCGGGCATCCAGATTTACGTTTTCCGTGGTTTCCCCAAATTACTCCCAGGCGAAAGCAAGGATGATTCTTTCACAAGGTCATGACCAAATTCCTTCCAATTCCTTGCTTACACTCTTTTCCTCCCCGACATTGACGAAGTGTAAAACCATAATCATCAGCATAAACTATCTGCACTCTGACCACTATCAGCAGCGGGATTTCCTGTATCTTCATAATTGTCCTTTTGCAGTAGTGATTGTATGAGATTTAGTAGGGTGCTACATTTGTTTTCATCATTCTGGTAGGATCTGTTCATCTTGGTGCCGTTCTTCACTTGGTCGGTAGATATGGTTTCTTGTTCGAATTATAGTGGTGGCGATTGATCTGCTGTAGTTCTTGCACTGCTGTCAGCGGATTTTCATGCGTAATGTGTCTCGGATGGCTGCCACGGTAGCATATGAATGGTTCTCGGGTGTGTTGGAGAATGTTAGCTAGCTGGTGCTCCCTTTGTTTCCTTATCTTGCCTTCTTAGAGTTGACAGGTGTGAATTGCAATTGACTTTCTGCCTTTAATTGAGTTTAGTGAAGGCGATGCAGCTAACAACAAGTGTCCCACCACAGTTAAAACTTTTACGGGAAGTGCACTTGTTTTGTTGTCACATGATCGCCCTCGCATTTAACCCATTTTGCGAGCATTGCACAGTATCTTGTCACAGAATTACTGCAGGTCAAAAGTTGAGACTGATTTCGTCAGCAAAGGGCATGTACCACACAATATTCACAAGTTCTAATTGAATAATTTCTCATATAAGTGTGCTGCTGCTTATACTGGGATCAAGTTTACATTGCGATACAGTGAAAGTGCTATTGCACTTGCTTCAGTCCTGATGCATTTCATATGATGGAATTGTGATAATTTATGCTAAGAAAACGAGGAATCTTAATGCAGAAAATGTTGCTACAATTTGAAATGTAGGTCCGATGCATTTAATGTATTAAGGTGCGTGAGAATTGTTTGATTTTGTACTAGCAATATTAGCGGAGATAGTGATCAGGTTGAAACGCAGCTTTGAACCAGAATGTCATTCTTATAGCATAAGTTAAGAGGAATTTGGTTATTGTTAGTAAATAGGCTGCCGATAACAACGTGTATCGCAGTGTAAACTGCTTTCGAATATTATATATACAGGGTGATTCAAAATGATTGTCGGGGTTTCATGAATTTCTTACCAGCTGTGTACTAAACATACAAGTATTATCTTTACATGGATGAATAGACAAACTCTCAAAGTTTTGTTTTGTATCAGCCACTAATCTTGTAGTTACGTTTTGTTCCGCCAGATGTCAGTGTTTGCAATATGGCAGCTAACGCTATAGAGAATGCTTTTTGCACTCTAGATTTTCACGTGTGTCAGTCAGTTACCGTTGTACAACGGCACTTTCGAAAAAAATTATGAAGGATGCACCTTCAGACAATTCCATTCGGTGGTGGTATGCGCAGTTCGTTTAGAAGGGGTGCTTATGCAAAGGGAAAAGCAGTGGGCGTCCTTCTGTGTAGGAAGTCGACGTGAACCACGTCAGAGAAGCTTATCAACATAGCCCGCGGAAATCAACAAGAAGAGGCAGCAGAGAACTGAACATACCGCAAACCACAGTTTGACGCGTGCTACGAAAACTCCGAAAAATGAAAGCCTATCGCCTAAGGCTGCTTCAGGCTTTAACACCTGACGACCATCGCAAACGTCTCACTTTTTGCAACATTATGCAAGGTAAAATAGAAGAAGATGGGTTTTGTAAATAACTCATTTTTAGTGATGAATCGAATATTCACTTGTGCGGGAAAGTTAACGAGCATAATGTGCGGATGTTTGGGACAGAAAATCCCAGTACTTTTATTAAACACCAGCGTGATTCTCCAAAAGTGTGTGTGTTCGCTGCTGTTACCAAGGCAAAAGTGCACTGTCCGTTCTTCTTCAATGAACAGACAGTAACAGCCTGTTACTAACAGGACTAACTTACCTCGATATGGTCTCTGAGTGGTTGCTGCCTCAGCTGAATGAGGTGGATGATTTCATTTTCCAATAAGATGGTGCTCCACCTCATTTCCATCGGGAGGTCAGAACATTTCTCAACGAACAATTGCCGCAGCGATGGATGGGACACGGAGCCGACAGTGATCAAATGCTCATGGCTTGGCCACCTCGTTCACCAGATTTAACCCCATGTGATTTTTTTCCGTGGGGTTACGTCAAGGATCAAGTTTATCTTCCTCCTCTACCTGCGAATATCCCGCAACTGAGAGAACATTTCTGATGACATGCTGTGTCGCGTGTGGGGTGAGATGGGCATCGCATAGATGTGTGCAGAGTGACACAGGGCGCACATATCGAACATTTGTAATGGATGTAAAAAAACTTGATGAGTTTCTTTACACATCAAAATAAGATTCAAATTCGTATCTCAATTGTGCTAAGTGTAGGAATTTTTTTAAACCCCGACAATCATTTTGAATCCCCCTATATAAACGATAAAGTAAAACAAACTTTTAAAATTTGATACTAATGAACAGTGTCTTGTTTACAGAACTGACGTATAACTAATATTACAGTAAATTAACAATAAACATACAAGACGAAAAAAACATGTAATATTTCAAAGCAGAAAGATGCTTACTTTCAAATGAACTGTTCGTGTAAAGTTTCCGTGTATTGCTGGTATCCATCGCCAACTTAATGCATCCCCTTTAGGAAACGGAAATAACCGAACTATCGGTCCCTTTGGATACTTTCTATTCCATTTAGGAACGCAACATAGGTACACCACTTCTGCAGAACATCAATTCACTAATAACTACTGTAAAACACAGTAAACTTCGAAAACACAACTGACAGTTCGCACGCACAACAGCTCACAAACGGATACCTTCTCAACGGTATTCCTTTAGTCGCATGACGTTACAACGGTTTTGTGACGCAGGCAACGAGCCTTCTTTCTAGGTGCTGTTGATAATGTCCATCTGTCTGTAGCGCCAGATATTTTTCTTTTTTTCCCCCATTTTGGTCTCTAGGGACCACGTGATTCTTAACTCTGGTGAGCTTTCTTTTTGGCCCAATATTCTTTTATCCTTGCACTGTGTTTGTCTTTTCTTTCTTGGGCGCAAGGTATTGTTATAATACTTGTATGAAATCTGGGAGTAGAAAGCGGAAAGCAAGAGATGATTATGAACACGAGAAAGCTCTTTATTTCACGGATAAGGTAGAAGACAAGGTTTTGTGAGAAGGAGATTCGTCAACTGAAATAAATTACAGATGAAAATGTTTCAAAAAATTTGCCTCTAGTAATATTTCTAGATTAATGTGAAACATCAGAAAATAATAATTGGGATAACAATTCTGGGAATAAGGGTTGTTTGGAATTCTAGAAAATGTGCTAACGCTCACTATGATATCAATTAAGTCAGTTTCTCTGATGCTTTTCATCCCTGCTTGTCTGCACACTGTACACCATTTACAACATTAAATCGTGAATTCGACACATGATACACATTGAAAAAGTAAATGATCATCCTGCGCATCAGTCCTCGTATAAATTGTGCTTCAAGATTTAGATATGAGATTTAGTTCGGTGGATAAGCACGTAATGAAGATAAATTTCAAAAAGTTCACGTTATTACTTATAGACAGATTTTTTTTCATGACTATACAGCGGAAAGTAAATTGTTTGTTGAAGGGTTAAAATGTAATATTGGGATTATAAGTTGGCAGTAAGCTAAAATGGAAATGGCACATTGGAGAGATTGTAGATAAAGAGTTCAAAGTATTTTTAAGAATGGTACACGCAAGGGAATAGACAACCATAAGGCCTTAATATCATTCGTAAGGAAGTGAAAGAATTTTCTTTCATAGGTACTCAGAGATTGAAGTAAATTACTTGGGGAAGTAATTAATAATTTATCAAAAACACTGAAAGAATTAGAAATTAAAATTCGTAGAGGGCAAAAGTAGGCTGGTGCAGTAAAGGGGAGAATGAGAGTAAAGCCTAATACACATTGGAAGTACTTGTCGCGAATCAGTGTCGTCATTCTGCTACAGTGTTCCCGGAAGATACTCCTCAACAAAATGTCCACACTACCAGAAACATCAGGATTCAATTTCAATATAATTTTCTTGGTGTTAGAGAATTTAGCCCTTGTGGAAGTATCAGGAGCACTTCTTTTTCCTCAGATAAAAAAGGATGCAGAAGAAAAAATAAACGCTCTGCTAGTCGCTTAAGGAACGAAATTGCATATGTATATTCTGCTTGAAGATGGGATCGGTTTCGTGATTTTTGTGAGGTTTACACCAATTATTTTGGATTTTTGGGAATGGTTGGGAAACGGGTTTACATACAACAGATTAACTGCATACAAACCATTTCTCCTGATTACAAGCTGGCTGCTATGCTCTTATTCCTTGCAAATGGGGATTACTACAAAATTTTAAGGCATTCCTTCAAAAAATTCGAAGGGTTAAATTCGAAGCAGGTGATATCACATAATGTACACTGTGAAGCCATCAAGAGGGGACATTAGAGTAAGTAAAAAAATGTTTATTTAGAAAAAGTTAAATACCTCAAGCAAAATTCATCTAGAATAATATGTAACATCCCAAGCTTTTTATATCGAGAGAAGTAAAATAGGATTGCATGGGATAACTACATTCTTTGGCAGGATCGTAAATATTAGAGCTCAGCTAACAAGCTATAAGTTGGGTAGCAGAATTATTGTTAAAGTTTGTATGCTGATCTAGAATTTCGTAAGTCTGATGCGTTTTGCACAGGAACAAGGAACTGCTTTTATAGTGTCTATGATTTCCAGTTCCAACTTTTTTTTCCGTCTTATGGCTTTAAGCCTCATTTAAGTCGAGGTCATTAGAAGGGGAAAAACACTAGGGGTTTACTCACACACCACGCTCGGCGGGGCCCCGTTATTTCCAAGTTAGGCCTGACACTAGTTCTCAATGAATCTACAATTAAATTACCAAAAATGTTTAAACTGTCTTCTTGATCGATTTATTTGCAACAGGAGCAACAAAGATTCATTCTAGAAGCAAGAGCATTTTTTCAGGCAATGATACACGTTTCTTTATAAACTCTGCTTTTTATCCTTACTTCGAAACTGTTCCCTTCCTTTCTATTTCAGTCACAGAAACTTTTTTCAGTTGCCTTCTTAGTACAATCTGCTTTCCTATTTCTTTTTAAACCCTTATAATGAAATTCCAAAAATTAACGATCGGCCTCCAGATTTTCTATTGGTTGCAGAATAACCTCTGTGTTCCATGAAATTTTGATGAATTAAAATAAGAAGAGAGCAAAAGAGAATGTGAACTAATTATTCACTAACAGATCACTTCCCATGCACACAGTTGGAAAGTTTTTTAAGAACTGTATCGGGTGCAGTGAGTTGCGTGACAATGCGTCCGAGAATCCCATTTCGGATTGGACATAAATATACTGGTCCGCGAGACCGGAAACTTGCAACTGAAGTGGGATTTTTTGTTGCGATTCACTGTCGCAGACTCTTCGTGCGTGCAGAATTGTATCAACAAACACAAAGTGCCGCGACAAAGAATCCCTGTATTTACAGGTGTTAAAAATCATAATTAAGACATTGTAAAAAAGGAAATAGGAAAAAGTAATCATACAAGTAATGACATTTTTATCAAAGAAAATTAGTAGAATCTAATTATTCAATTGGTGATATATTTAATAAATATTTTTTATCTGTTGCTGATAAATTGACTACCAATAGCTCAGTGACACACAGTATCGATTTTGTCAAAACAGGGTTCCAAGAAAAATTTAAATGTCTATAAATTTAACTACTCCAGAAGAAATAATGAAAATTATCAGGTCCCTTAAGAGCAAATACCCCAGTGGTAATGATAAAATTTCCAGCAGATTAATTAAACTGGGCTCCACAGAATTAAGTTATCTATTTAATATATCTTTACTTGTGGGTACTTTTCAAGAAATGCTTAAATATGCTGTAGTTAAACTCTATAAAAAGGAGATAAGTGAGCTATATCAAATTACCGTCCTATTTCATTACTAACTGCATTCTACAAACTTTTTGAGAAAGCAATGTACAATACAGTTTATGAACACCTTAAAAATAATAATAAACTAAATCACAATTTGGTTTTCAAAAGGGTCATTCAACAGGGCAAGCTATATTTATATTCACCGACAACATTTTAGAAAGAATAATGACTTATCTAAGGCGCTTGACTGTGTATATCATAAAATTCTGAAACAGAAATTAAAAAAATATGGTATAGATGGCATTGTTAATATATGGCTTAGTTCTTACCTTCTGAATAGAAAACAGAAAGAGTCAATGGAGAATTTTAAGGCTACCTTAAGTGGTCAACTGTTTTCTCAGTGGGAACTAATCAGATGTTTAGTACCCCACGGTTCTATATTAGGGTCACTGTTGTTTTTAATTTATATAAATGATCTACTGTGTGTTTCATCTAAAAACTCAAAATTTGTCCAATTTTCAGGTGACACAATATCGCATGAAGTTTTTCTAGTCTTAATTTAGTATGGAACACTACACGATTTGTTCATTCCTTGCGATCAGAATGGACGCAACTGTCAGCTGGACACATTATTGAATGGGGTCGGTCGACGAACATAATACCTGTTCCAGGAACGTCATTAGCTGGTGGGCACGAACCGCCGAATGCCTGTGACATTGTAGGCCCAAGCTTTCACGTCGCTCAAAGTTTTGTTGAAAGCGGTAAAGACGAATATTCGCTATGCAGAATTATTTTCCAGAAATAAATCCGTAGACGTCTCAAATTCGTCATGTAGGCATTGTTCAACAAGTTGTGTAGCATGCCAAATATGATGACGAAAAGGCTGACTTTGAAACTGTCCGATTTCGGATCATTAAAAATTAAATATACAGTACAGTATACATTCTTTTAGAATAGATGCATTACCGAAGTGTAAATCATGCCTCAAAAACGCCGATGCCAGTTCTGCTATTCTAAACAGACTGTTTTGCTGGAAAAATTAGATAAACGGCAAATCCAACGAAATTCAAGTTAGCAAATTTTCACATATAGTTAAAGCTACTTAGAATATTTCTATATTCGGAATTTTAAATGTTTGTTTTCCTATTAAAAATACTCCAGATTTATCTACAGAATATATTTCAAATTAAGTCTTTGAACTTATTAATAAATTGTTTACAGCTAATGGCTGTTCTTTAAACTTTGATAAAACTCAGTACATGCAATTCAGTACATCATACAGATTAACACCATATATAGGCATATAATCTGCAGGCCAGTCCATTCAATAGGTAGAGTGTGTGAAATTTCTAGGTTTGCATCATCATCATTATCGTTGGGGACCATCTCCAGTTTCCCGGGTGTGGTTTACGAGCCTTGGTTGTTATAGACGATTGTTTTCCACCTTTTCCTGTCCAGAAAGGTTTCTCTGTCTGTGATGTACTCCCAATTCCAGCCTCTTCTCTCTACGTCCTCCTTCAGTTGGTCTGTCCATCTTCTTCTTGGTCTTCCCACTGGTCTTTTGCCCACTATCCTTTTTTCCAAATAAGTTTTTGGCAGTCTTTTTACTAGTCATTCTCTTCACATGCCCAAACCACCGAAGTCTTGATGACCTAAGTCTCTCTTCCATGGATTCCCTTAGCTCTAGGTTTGATCTAATTTCATCATTCTTTATGCGGTCAAGTCTAGTTTTCTGGAGGGCTGTTCTAAGAATCTTCATTTCACATGCTTGGATCTTGCTAAGGTCCCTTGATGTTAGTGTTCATGTTTCCAAAGCATATGTGAGAATATGAATGAGATATGATTTGTACAAGACAATTTTTGTTCTTCTGGGAACCTTCATGTCCCATAGTAAGCCTCACACGGTACTGTAGAAGTTGGCTCCTTTGGTTACTCTCCTCATTATTTATAGCTCACTTTTACCATTATTGACAATTATGCTCCCCAGGTAGCTGAATTAGTCAACAACTTCAACTTCGTGGTCTTGTAATTTTATATGACAGTCTGTATTCTTTCGGCTTATTTTTAGTGCTACAGTTTTTTTTTGGATTGAATTTAATTCCATATTCTTCAAACTTATCATTCCACATCTTCAATTTGTTTTGTATTCCATCTTCTGTTTCATCATAATTTAAATTGGAAGGTATATGTTTCTGACTTACTAAAACCATCGAGTGCAGCCACATTTGCAATAGATGCTCTCCGTATGAGGCATCTAGTTTATTTTGCTTATTTTCACTCCTTAATGTCATATGGAATAATATTCTGGGGCTAATCTACCCACAGAGACAAAGTGTTCCGAGCCCAAAAGCGAGTAATAAGAATTTTGTGTGGGGTTAGCAATAGACCTTCATGTAGAGAGCTATTCAAGAAGTTAGAGATTTTATCATTTGTGGCTGAGTATCTATACACATCAATGTCCATTGTAGTCACAAATCGTACTTTGTTTGAAACAAATAGTAAAATACACAATTATGGCCCCGGATGTAAAAACGATTCTCACAAGGAATACAAGTCGTTGTCATTTGTTCAAAAAGGAATCCGATATTCAGGGATTCATATCTTCAATAATCTCCCAACACATATTAAATTTCCTAGCAGATGATAAGAATAAATTCAAGAAAACATTGAAAGAATTTTTAATTTACAACTCTTTCTACTCTGTCGAAGAATTTATTTCTAAGGTAATTTTTGTAAATGTAGTTGACATGATTAATGTACCATTTTTGCTATGACTGTACATCTCCTGGTGTATTTATTATTTTGATATGCAACTGTGTATCTGTAAATTTACAACTTTCCACATCCTACAGAGCCAGTCTCTTATATTGGGATCAATGGAAAATGAATGTATTGTGTTGTATGTTTTGCATTGTATTGAAGAAGTTGTCTCCGGGCCAGTAGCAGTAGCCGCTTCTCAAAAAATAATAACTTTGTTTTCTCCGTATTTCTGGTCACTTATCTCTGTAGATGCTGATGCTATGTTTCAAAGATGGTGTATGTCAATACTGACGTTTGTTGTTATTTTTGCTGAGAGAGAAGTTTTTGTAACAAAGAGTTAGTGTTGCATGTGTATGAAGACGTGGGTGTTTGTTGTGGAAGACATGTAACGCCAGGTCATCGCTATGACAGTGAAGACTTTAATTGATCTTTTTAAATCAGTTCTTTTTGACGTATTGATTACAATGTGAACACGTTTGTCAGTTCTTCAACATGACACAGTAGATGTTTTACAGGAACTTATAAAAGGCAAAATGGAAACGGTTGGTGACTTCGAATACAATAGCAAAGATCTGATCGGACACGGAGCGTTCGCCGTTGTTTTCAAGGGGAGACACAGAAAGGTAAGTTAACTAATAATTGTTCCACTTAAATGAAGATTTTGCTGTGTACTGTTATCATGTAGATATAAATTTCTCCTGAATCTAAAATGTTATTTACTTGCTTATCTGCAGAACCCAAACTTTGTCGTTGCAATTAAGAGTATCACCAAAAAGAATTTAGCCAAATCTCAGAACCTTCTCGGAAAAGAAATTAAGATCTTGAAGGTAAGGCTTAAAGTATTGTTTTTTTTTCCCCGGAAATATTTAGTTTCACAAGTATTGTTAACTATCTAAAGTGTGAATTCTGTTCCAGGAGTTGACGGAATTGCATCACGACAATGTTGTTGCACTGCTTGACTGCAAGGTAAATTAGATTAATTAAGTTTAATGGTTTTTGTGCTATTAATTTACGTCATTTGTTAGTAATAGACTTGGTTGGTCACAGCTATAAGTTTATTCCCTTGAGTTCTGTGAAGGAATTGCCCTTTCGAGCTGGTGGGCACTTTCCCTAGTCAGCATTATCAAAGAAAAGTATATATTTGCTATAAATAAGGTGGAATATAAGTATGGGCATTTGAAATGTAGCTACATGCATAGCAGTTATTAAGTTATTTACCACTTCCATGGTATAAAATAGAAATGGTAGAAAACTATCAATATATAGGTTTACTGTGGATGAGAGAGTGGCAGTGGAAATAGAAATGAGCAGCACACTTCCTCTCTCTCTGTGCAGACTGCTACCTGAAGCGTATTAAATGTTCAAAGAGTTATGTCATGAGATAGAAGGGCATAATGAGATGTGCAGAATGGGACCTAGTTTCTTGCAAAACAAGGAGGCTGTCCGGTCTGTTACTAATAAAGCACATCATTCAGCCAGTTCCTAGGTAATTGTGAGGAAAATTTTTACAGCATTGCATTGCCTAGAAGCCACTTCCTTTTTCCTTAGCTACATATATTATAATTAACAACATTATTTGCTGTATGCCATTTGACATGAATAGTAATGTACTACATTTTCATGCAGGAAATCTTAGTTCAGTTCCCAGTTTCCTTATTGTTTTGAAATAAAATTTGTTTTTTCTTTTATTTAGTATGAAACAAAAATTAGAATTAATAGAAATTGTAATTTATTGAAGTTTCCATTTTAATAATTTTGTCAACCTTTTTCATTGCGATGATGAGAAAATGCCTACCTGGATTGATTTTAACCCTGCAGTGGTCGCGTGGATTACATATGTAGTCCACTCAAGCCATTTCTAATGGGACTTTTCAGAGCGCGACCACTGCAGGGTTAATTGCGATGTAGCTCATGATCCGGTGACTATTTCCCTATTCATATATTCGCTCCACTTGTTCTTATTATTATTATCAGGTATAAATTCCTACACCCATCTACATACTTTTGTCATTTACAAATAGTTACACTTTCAAAAGTAATTACTCCAATATAAATGCTCTTGGTGCATCCCTGGGGGATTCTACGATAACTATGGCGCCGCAATTTAATGATATATTCTTATGTAACGCGACGGTACAAATTTAAAGTAAAGAATAAACATTTATGTTATCTCACTTAGTTCTCGAGATATTGTACCTCAAAACTGATGTGGTTAGGTTGAAATGCGGTCTGGCCCAGAAAAAAAAATTTCGTCTTAGCGAAATTTAATAATGAATTCGTATTTAACTTGACAAGACAAAGCAAAAATAAAGTTTTTTGATATCTCGCCTAGTTATCGAGATATTATATCTCAAAAGTGAGGAGGTTAGGGTGAGATCGGGCCTGGACCAGAATTTTTAAAAAACTAAAACCACTATATCTACATGGTGGAAACGCACTATAGTTGTTTTATTTTCTTTCTAGTGGTTGTTGTTAGGTTGAAATATAGCCTGAATCAGAAGAAACATTGCCAAAAGTGCAAGGAGCTATACCTGTAACTGATTTTTAACATGTTATATCTCGAAAACAAAGCGAGACAACAAAAAACAAATTATTCTTTATTTTTTATTTGTTTCGCTGAGTTACACAAGAATTCACCATCAGATTGTCATGCCACAGTAATGATAGAACTGCCCAGCCCTGTGATATATGTTTATACAGGCAGACAAAAAAGTTGATGAAACACATACAAAATGGTGTTTATTTAATTTAACATGGGCCAGAAATCAGTTTTCACTACAATTTCATTAAAATACAATTAATAAT
This sequence comes from Vandiemenella viatica, assembly GCA_031002005.1. NCBI lineage: Eukaryota > Metazoa > Arthropoda > Insecta > Orthoptera > Morabidae > Vandiemenella > Vandiemenella viatica. The sequence goes on from JARYHS010013631.1 coordinate 49,763,276, forward strand.
ACATTGTCAATTACCTTCACAGTCCTTAAAAAATGATCCGCTAAGTCTGGTATGCTTCCAGCCTTTTGAAAGGTAGAGATATCTTTATGGGGATTACTGGAGATCGCGATTCCGCCAGGAGTTTATATCAAAATACTGCAGTGGTCAAACACAAGAATCCACTAGAAATTCTTTCCCAAATACATTTAATGGTTTCATGCTGGTCCAGGCTGTATTACAACCTAATTCAGCTTCAAACTAATGGTCCAGGCTGTATTATATCGTAATTAGTGCTTGAAAACAATATGTCTTGTGACTGACTACAGCAGTTTTCCAACGATATTACTGAATGTTGTTGTAGCGGAATCGCGATCTCCAGTAGACCCTCTTTATGAATGTCAACTAGGTTTGTTTTTCAATGAAACATTTTTAAACATCTTGTAGTTATAAACAAACTTGCTGTGAAAATTGCCAAAATGTCTATTGACTTAAATCTTTCTATGATAACTATCATCCTGTTACCTGAAAATATTAAAAATGTATTAAATAAACAAATTTGATTACAACTAAAATTTGGTATTGTTACCAGAAAATTAAAAAAAAAAAAAAACTATCCCGCATTAAAAAAAAAGGAATAATGAAATTTTAAAATGAAAAAAATATCAAGAAATTATATTAATTGTAATTAGTGATTTAAATTAAATAAGTGGATCAAATAATTTTATTTCAATACAATTAAGGGAAATCTATATGAAAAAAATGTGATCGTGGGTAATCATATTCAGATCTCCTGTGTAAAAAGTTATTATTCTGCTGTTCACACCACACTGACAGCTGTAACTAATGTTATTATTTATTATAATACAGCCAAAACTTTTTACTTGCGGGGGATATGTTCCATAAATATGCCATGAATATGGAATGGTAATTTGCATTGGATTATGTTGAATATATTTCAAGATTACAGAACAAACTTGATGTTATGCAGTGACTGTCTCACTTTGACCTTACTAAATCAATTTTCGGTAGCTTTGAAACCTCTGTACGAATGTTCACTGTAATGTTCTTTAACTCGGGCATATTTCACTAATTACAGTATACTTAAAAGCACTCTCATTTTATTGCTGTCTTTGATCCATGTGGTTAAAGCAGCTTTTAGTTTTTCATTCACTGAGCCAAAAGTTTTTGCTCATAGTAAGGTTCTTTTATGAACAACTTGCCCATGTCTGGGTGCAAACGATTACTATGGTGAATGTTTACTCCGCCATGGAAATTTCTGGGAAAATGGAGTGGGTGGTTTCCCATTGCCTTCCCCAGTGTGACAGATGTTTAGTGTAGAGTTATGTTTGTATTGTGGATGAGAGATGAGAGATGAAAGAAGTTGAGGGTGAAACCTGGTACCTACTCTTTCGAAAGACTCCTACGGGGCCGCCCATCTTAATGTCCCCATCTGATGGACAAATCACCACCATCAGTGTCATATGTTCACACTCCATATGCTGAACGGAGGTATGGTATTTAACCCAGGAAATTGGTGCACAATCTGGTGATTAGGAATTGTGTGCCACCACCTCTCATATGTTGCCCCAAGTCATGATGATAAAAATTTCTTCCACCACCAGGACTCAAACCAACTAACCCTGTTTCAGCGTCTGATACCATCATGGCGGTGCATCCAAGTAAGCCAACAGGGTGGGCTAAAAGTTAGGTGACGCCATAGAATTATGTTTCTCCAGAATTTTTGGTTGATCGCATAGTTGATTCATTGATATCAAAAGCACTAACCCACCAAGATGTTAATAAGTTGAGCATTACTAATTTAAGAAGTGACAAAATACCATCTCCCAAGAGGGACATTTTTTTATTTTAGTTGATATACAAAAAACTCCGAAGAAAATGAATGATCGAAAGAACATGCCCTATGCACTAAAAAATACTGTATTGTGACAAATGCCGAAATTGTGGTAAGAAGTCAATAGAGCAACACGAGTTGTGATGTGGGATTTACTGAAAGCCAGAGCATTGCGTGTAATCTGGTACCATACTTCTATTCTATTCTGATGGGTAGTAACTAAATAGCCATTAAATTGAAAAAATTACAATAATGTTATTTTGGATCCGCGAATAATGAAATGCGGTCTGGACCATAGGTAAAAAATTTCATTAAAGCCGTAGAAATGTGTGATATTTGCATAAAGCAAAAACTCGATTCCCCTGAAATACATTTTGCTACTGTAAATAGTAAAATTAATCAATTTTGAGTAATATACATAAATTCAAGGAAAAAAACTGTATTCGAAATTAAGCTTAATCAAATACAAATAATTTCCAGTAAGTTTCATTTAAATTAACGAAGTCATTGGGTCAAGATAAAAGAAAGTAAATTTTTGGCGGCAACGATACTTTGATTTTTTTGTTTTGTGTATGATGCTGTATGACATTTACAACATTCAATAACAATTATGCTGTATTCAATGAACAATCTCGTTTCAAAGTAAGCACACATAGCTCAGCACACAATGCCCACAGCTGGTCACTGAGACAGGATCTCCAGTCACAACCACTACAACGTGACATCGAGGTGCTCCAACCAAGCCACTGGTAGTCTTCCAGACTACCAGGAAAGGCATGCAGTGGGCAGTCCTGCACAATGTGTGACACAGTTTGTAAAACCTCACTGCAGTCACAGTACGAAGAATCTGCCCAGCCCCAGGTGTGGGGAGTTGAAGAAATTCTTCCCGTACCACATCTAATCCGATTTAATTTACACCAAATTGACCGTGGAAATACTTTGATAAAAGGGCCAGACAGATGGCCTTTTTTTTTTTAATTAATGGCATTTGGCTACTGAGGCCACACAGCCAGCTCAATGTGATTCAGATTCTTTCAATGTATTAGTTTCTCCAGTGTACATATTTTCAAGTGTAATCACAAGGACACTACAACACAAACACGACATTTACAGACACAACACTTTAACACCCATGCCCGCGGCCGGACTCGTTCCGGCGACCATCGCTACCGAGGCTGGCAACAGATGGCCTTCAAGGGAATAATATTTCAGAAATTCATAGTAAATCGGAGAAAATAGGTAGCTACTTAAAAATCGCTCAGTAATAATTTTGGGATATGTAGAATCATGTAAAGTGGCTTTTATAGATATCAGAAAGTTATTAGCGGGGTCGATTTCAGATTGCACAAGACTTTCGAGCAAATTGTTAGAAAATAGTAAACATGGCTTGTTTAGTATCAAATGAAAGAGCAGTCAATTAAAAGTAAAATAAAAGTTATTTCAATTTCCTAGCTGCAAAATTGTAAAAATTATTAACAAGTTTTGAAATCTCAGAAAATATTTTTTTATGGCCAAACTGTTGAAGCTACAATTTTTTTTTGGTAAGGATCAAAATTAACACTTTTTAAATAATCTGGCTACTGACAAAATTTCAGATCAATAGGAGTATTTTAAGTCACCTAGATCATAAGTATGACGAAATCTTCAAACTTGAGATATGATATTTGATCAGATCAGGAGACTGGCAAACCGGAAAAAGTATAGTTCCAATGGGCTTTTCTATATATAGCAGCCCTGAGCTTTCCTCCCCCAGTCTTTCAGTTTCAGTTAGAACGTGACTGCACTTCTTTGTGTCGCTATTTGGGTACGCAGTGGGGCGGATGTAGATTTGAACAAACAGGCTAGCGTGTGGCGAAATTAGAACACCTCATGTAACTATAAATCCAGTTAGGGGTCGTGGGGTTGGTCTGTCTCGAATGTGTTAATCGTTACTGCAATTAAAATTCTTTGGTGATGTTTTTCGATGCCATAAGTTTGTGACTTTATAAAGTTTTGAAAAAATATATGGTTCAACAGTTTAAATTTCTACAGTGACTTTTAACGACTACATATCTTTCCTAATTATGGGTTAGATCAAATTAGGTGGCAGCTGATATCAGTAAAGCACAAACTGTTCATCTTGACTCAACAACACACTATTACAATTAAGGCAGATCAGTTTAGCACTAACCCCGGTGCTGAGCTTATCACCTTACAGTATGTTTGTTTTAAAGAGCCCTTACTGCAGCCCTCGCCGAAACTCTCTCCTGGTATCGACTACTGTGGTGACCCCAGTGCTTCAGGAAGTTACCCTCCTGGAATACATGATGGACTCCAGCAGTCACTCAGAAGGGAGACACCTCTGGGAAACTCGGTGGTGATTTTGGCAGGTCATGGTGGATGGTCATGGTGGATGGTCATGGTAGATGTCTTCGTCGGTTCCCGCCCACAACTTTCTTCCGCTCCAGGTATTTTTCCTTTTCGATTTGAGAGGTTATTTCTGCACTTTCATTCAGCAAGTGCCATAGTCTCTGAGATCGCAGTATGTCAAATATCTTCAGCCCTTGAAGCTGCTGTTGCTGTGTGCTCATCTCAGCTGTCGTTCGACGTTCCCACATTACATGCCCTGGTGTGCTTTCCTCTCCACACTTGCATCTGTTGGTTGGCGAAAGTCAACTTTTATTTGTATGGTCCATGGCTGATTGTGTACTGAATTAGCCCTGGAGAAAGCTGAAAGAATCTGATTCTGATTCTTTCAGCTATGGATGGGAACATGTCGTACATTCTATGACCAGTTTTGCTAGTGTCCCACTCTTTTTGCCATTCCTCAATCAATGCATTCCACAATTCCTTGTCCATCCCGTTCTTTCTCAGCCAATATGTTGCTCCGCGTCTCCTCACTTCCAGATCCAGGGGCAGTACACCTGCTGCTACTGTTAGGACTGATGTTGATGTACGATATGCGCCTGTTAGCCTGATTAATATGGTTTGTCGTAGCCTCCGGATTCTTTCATTTGGCTTAACCTTTCTGAGGTGTTTGGCCAATACGCTAGTTCCGTAGCCGACGATTGATGCGAGTATGCCATTGTGGTACGCTTTCATTGCTAGAACAGGGATCTGGAACTGTCTGTGAGCTATACTTATGTTTCTATTCATTGCGTGTAGAGATCTTACACATACTCCACCAGGTGGGCACGAAAGTTAAGGCATTCATCCAGCCACAGGCCCAATATCTATTGACCGTACTTCTGCGTATTTTTGTCTTATCTATCTTAATAGTAGGGTTTCATTTCAGTTGATTTTTCTTTGTGAACACCATGTAATTTGTTTTATTGGGTGCACGCTTAAGTTTAATTCTCACGCCACTTCACAAGATCTTTTAGCACTTTTTCACATTTCATTTTGATCTCAGCTCTTGATATCCCTTCAACTAGCAGAAGAAGATCGTCTGCGAAAGCAACCAATCCGAGCAGTTCAGGTGTTTGTTGAAGAATTTATAGTCCTGGTTCTAATAATAGATCCCCGAGGCAGCCTTTGTTTATGTCTGTTTTGATTATGTTGTTAGGGCACCTCATAGTAACAGTCCTACACTCGCAGTAGCCTCTCAGACTGTAGTACAGCAGCTTGGGACAGTGACTTTGCCATAGTCTTTCAAAAAATGCTGGCTACCACAAGTTGTTGAAAGCTCCCAACCATTTTTCCTACAACGTATTTTTCTCCCTGACCCTTCGATTATTTCAATGGTTCGATTTATGGCATCCTCAGTCGACGTTCTTGCCCTAATGCCTTACTTATCTGGATTTATCATCTGGTTGTTCTAAAGCCTTGAAGCTTTTTTATACATGACTTTTTCCTGCACCTTTCCCACGACGTTTAATAGGCAGATTGGACGGTATGATTTTGGTATGAGTGGATCTTTGTCATCTCCTTTATTGAGTATTACAACTTCCCCACGCTTCCAGATGCTTGGTATTCTTCCCTGCCTAAGATATTCATTAAATAGTTTGCACAGAATTGGGGGCTACATCTAAGATCAACTTCTGGAGCACTGCAGCCAGGATTTCATGTGGTCCTGGTGCCTTTTCCATGCTCAGAGAATTGATTGCTGTTATCACCACATCCAGAGAGATGTCGCTGTCCATTTCTCCACTGACATAGGGTTGCCACATTTCACAGTTGAGATCATCTTGTTGTCCAGCGTTTTCCTCTGGTCTGTTGTGCAGCAGTAAGCTGTTCAACAATTCGTCCACTGATTCCTTCCAGTTAGTCTTTTCTGATTGAGGACAACATGGTGGGAGGTCGTATTTTACCAGCTGCTAATTTATATGGAGTTTCACATGGATTATCCTTCAAATTTTCTTTTACAAATGACTCCCATCTACTTTGCTTGGTTGTTAGAATTTTTTGCTTGTACTCTCAGTTGCCTGTATCTAACAAGAAGAAAATCTCTTTCTGCAACTACTCGGCTATTTTGGTAGGCTTATCTAGCTTTGCTTATTTTTGCCCTCTTTTGTACCACCAATCTTTCTCAGAGGAATAGCAGCTCCCATTGTGTCCTGGATTGCCCATGTGTGTTCCTCTGCCATGTAGTCCACATCAGAGTCCTCTGATACTACCAGAGTGACAAAAGCTTCTCTCATACTCTGCCATGATGCCTGTCCCAAGTTGTTTTGCCTTCTGAAGTACATTTTTTCTGTGTCAGCTAATCTCCTTTCTCTGCCATCATCAAACTGTACGACGTTATGGTCGCTGGTTGTCAAGTTGTCAATCACTATCCAGTCATGCAGCAAATTCCCTGCAGCATAATTTGCTATAGTTACGTCGATGTTGATGCTGGCACCAGTTTTGTTGTTGTAGGTGTAGGGATTATGTACGCTCTATGTTCCTGACCTGCAGCTGCAATTTATTAGTCAGATCTACCAACAATTCACCCCTAGCATCCGTTCGACAACTGTGCGTTTACGTCAGACGTTATCATCGGTTGGTCTGAGAGTGCTAAATGTATTTCCCTTATTTTATTAAAATAAGGTTCGTTTTAATCTTGATACTGAAAATACATGTTCAATAAAACAAAATTGCCCCAGTATGTGCTAATCTCCACACATGTGGTGTGCTCATCACAAAATTTCACTAGCTTAGTCACTATGATCTGCTTGTTGAATACTATTATATCTGAAATGGGTCTCGGTCAAATTGTGATTACCTGCGACGTCACTGGCATGAATGGTATTTTTCCTTATTGAGAGTTGAGAGAGGCTGGATACACTCAAACCTGTACACAAACTGACAAACATGAAAAAACTTTTATATATATATATATATTTACTTTTTTATTTGGCACTTAACCTTTTGGCCATATAAACTAAAATGTGTGAAAAAGTTATAAGGATCTTGATGGGCGCTCTCATTTCTGCTCTGTTTGCCTGATAGTGCTTGCAATCCTCATGTATGTGAAGTGTACAGTAGAGTTGACATAACATCCTTGAAACTTGCTAATTGTGATGATATGCACAAGATAATAAATGATCAATGTTGGTTAAAGATAAACTGGGCAATGCACGAAACAATTAGGGCATTAAGATTGGATGGCTCCAGAAAAGCACTGATAAATTTATTGTGAACTTAGAAAAAGATTTTGGTTATATTTGATTGGAAAAAAAGGGTTCAAAATTTTAAGGAAGTCAGGTGAAGAATGTGGCCGATATAAAACAATGGAAAAGTAATTAAAGATAAGTCGGTTAGGAAGGGGTAAGTTAAGATTGTTGCAGAGTAATCTATCCTCACTAGTATTGTATGCAAATAAAGCAAGTGAAATAAAAATTTGAAATTGGTTGAACAAGCTGGAAACAGTATGCTGTAATGTTCTGATGACACTGTCCTATTAGCAGATAAATGTGAAGATAGTGAAAAGTTATTGGTTAAATAATTATGAACATTTTTGCGGTTGCAACACTGTTGAAAAACGTCTCAGGTTTCAAGCCATGTCAAAGTTGAATCATCAGGCGACTTGTCGGAAGCTTGCACCGCTTCCATTGTTAAGCTCCACTTAACATCACTGAAGTCGGCCAGACGGTGGTCTATTACAAGGAGCAGAGGGGAATATGCGTGGAGGGGCGATCTAGTTGGGCCACTATTAAAACTGTGGGTGTGGAGGTGAAACTTGGAATAAGTAAAATTGCAGTATTCAAAATTTGATTATGTGTAAGGAGCTTTAAATTAAGTAATTGGCTAAACTATTAAATGAATCATCATCTTCACCTGTCAACAGTTTCCTTGGTGCATTGTAAGAGTGCTTGCCACCTTTGTTTGCCTAGGTAGGAGTTCCTCTTTTTGGATTATAGACTATGGTACACCTCTCTCTAGTTTTATCAGTTTGATCCATCTCTTGGCCTCCAGGTCTTCAGTTCTTTTTCTAGCCATATACTTGCTACTACCGTTGATTCAATCGGATTGACGTATTCCAGCCATCACAATATTTTTTTGGTAATTTTTTCACATATTGTTTCATTGACTGGGATCCCTCTAGGGTCTTGTCTCTTCTAGTTTTCTGTACCTTTATCCTCAGAAACTTTATTTCTGCTGCCTGGAGTCTACTATCATCTATGCTGGTAGGACATACCTCTAGACTGTGTTGTGGTGGGTAAGAAGTACGTATTATACAACAAAAGTCTTGCTCTAATTAGAATCTGACTTGATGCTATAATTGGGATTCTTTTTGTACTCTGTTAGTAATTGCTTTCTTCTTAGATAGACTGTCAGAAATTAACTACTCAGGTGCTGAAAATTGTCAACCTGGTTCTAATCTAAAATGAATATAGTATGGAAATGATGGCTGAAGATAGATGAATTTCGCATGAAGAAGATACGGAATGTTAGGGTCAAACTTGAAGTCATGGTAGATTGGTTAATTTGTTAGTGGAGGGAGTTATAGTGCAAGATAAAGATTGGAATATGTGAAGCAAGTAACTGAGATAATCAGTTTGTGGAATTGTAGATGTTAAGAAACTCAAAAAATGAGAATATATTAAATCAAAAGTGGGACTGATGAAAAATAAAGAGAGAGAGATTGTCATAATACATTCAAATCAATTGTGAAAAAAATTATGCTACCAAACAATGTAAACATCCTCCTTACTGATGAAGGGCCTTGCTGGGAACATTTACCTTGTTGTGAAGTGTTATATTGCATTTATTCCTCCTTCAGCTGTGGAAAATTATTACTTCTTTTTGAATCATTAAAGTAATATGACATTTACTAATTACACATTTAAAATCCTTAGAGTTCAGTATCCTTTTAATAATTAGTTCTTGTTAGATTTTAAGTATTGATAAGGATTGATGTATCCTTGATTCTGTAATGAAAATTCTATTTTGTTACAGGAAACTGCACACAATGTTTATCTTGTTATGGAGGTGAGTATATCTTTTATGGAAATAATTTAACAATAAATAATTTACCATCACCGATTACATCTTTACTCATGATATGATTTTATCTTTTATAGTACTGTAATGGTGGTGACTTGGCAGATTACTTGGGAGGTAACTACATCTTTTCTTTACATTAGTGTTATCAGTTTTGCATTCGGAAAATTGTTAATTTGTGTGTATAAAAATATTTATGGATTATCTTACAGTACTACTTTATATCTTTTTCAGTGAAGGGCACACTCAGTGAAGATACTATTAAAGTGTTCCTCTGTCAACTTGGTGAGTTAGATATTCCTAATTTCCTCTATTTCAGTAGGCTAATGGTAATTGTAATATTTTTATGTTTTTAAATTTACTGTTCTTTGATGTTATTACTCGAATTATTCAAAAATAAGATTAGAATTATTTTTTATGACTCTAAAAACATGATATTGTTTCTTGCAAATCAGAGTACTGTAGCCATTAGTTCTTTGTCATTTAAGTTGCCTGATTGCTTCTATTAATGCAAGGTCAAAGTATTGCCAGGTTTAATAGGAAACAAAAGTTTCTTGCTGAGTATTATGTTGTATACCGTGTTCTGCCATTAATAATAGTACCTAGTATGTTCTTCCCTCTGACATGGTATTACAAGTAAGTATTTCATTTTGTTTGATTGTATTTGTATTTTGTAAATCCTTGCTGCTAACTTTATTTGTGCCAAATGATACTTCATTTGTCTTACAAATTTCAGTATGTGACAGACTAATCACATTACCAAGGCAGGCAATTGCTGAAGCAGCAGTCAAACAATATTGATATTTTTACAATTACACTGTTCCAAGAATGTTGTTCACAAACGAATGTTGCATAAGTAGTATGCAGGTACACAGAGAGGATGTTGCCAGATGAATTGAAAATGTTTTCCATACGTAATGGTAGAATAGGACTTTTTTTTTTTTTTGCCATTTTAGGACTACAGGCGCTACAGAATTGTCAAGTTGTAGTACATAATTAAATGCAAACTTGTAGAATGTTTCTAGATTGATTTGAATTGTTAGTCTTACTTGATATTTTATGCTTGATATGTAAAATACAGAACTTTCTGGTATTTTTTGAACTCTTTTGCACTTCCAAAATTCAAATTGAATGGAATTTAATTGTGATGGAACTTTATTCTAACGGCAACTTCCTTAGCCATCTAATTGCCCTTTTCCTACTTTTTTTACTATCCTCTTATATACTTTGAGTGTACATTCCTCCTCAGTTATACTTTTACCGTTTATGAATTTTAATCTGCTGTTACGAACATTGATAGCAACATTCTATCAAACGTGGTCAGAACTGACTTGCCGCTAGACTGTGCTGTGTGACTAAGAGTGCACATATTAAAAATTTATGGTATGTACCAGAAACTTAGTGAGCTTATGAAGTTTTTTATGTATCACTCAACTTTGTATATCAATGCAGAGTATCTTGAAACCACCAAGCATGGTGGTGTAACGGTTCTGGCCTCGCATTCGGAAGGACGGCAGTTCGAATCCCCGTCCAGGCATCCAAATTTGGGTTTTCCATGGTTTCCCAAATCACTCCAGGCAAATGCCGGGATGCTTCCTTCAAAAGGCCATGGTGGAATTCCTTCCCATTCCTTGCCCCCCTCCCCCCCCCCCCCTCCATCCTTTCCAGTCTCTAAAGACCTCGCTGTTAAGAGAAGTTAAGCAGTTTTTAAAAAAAATCTTGAAACCCAATGAATCATTTAGCCTAACCCTGTATTTCAAGATAAGGTACAATGTTGTATACATCTGTAGTGATGTTATCTACACTAGCCCCTTAGTGCTTCTTTAGCTTTCATAGTTCCTTCATAATTTATATTGTAAATTTTGTAATTTCCTCATTTTTATTTAGTGTTCTCTTCTCGCTCTCCTCACTAATCTCTTTAACCTACTCACCTCACTATTGTAGTATGTAGGTTCTGTACTTGTCTTTATTTTCTGTTTTGAAGTAAATATATCCTCACCCTTTTAATGCTAAATCCTTGATTTCTTCCCACTTCACCTCCACTGTACTTTTGCCATCTTTCCATTTGTTAGACCTTCTCCTGAAATCTCTCTTCAACTAAGAAATTTGTACATTTTTAAAATTATACTTTTTTTCCCCTTCAATTTTGGTCACTGGTTTACTGCATTACCTAATATCCATCAGAAATGTGTTGTAATCACTTTTACTTCAGTTATTTGAGACCTGTCAAGGTTTTCATCAGGCCTGATTAGAAGATATCTGACACGTTCGGTCCTCTCGTATTCCGCTCTACCACATGTGTAAATCCTCCTTCCCTTACTAAGATGTTTGTGAATCTCTGTTCCCTTGTATTATTACTTCCTTCCAAGTGGACACCTTATAAATTTAAATACCAGTAATAATGTAAATTCTTCATTCACTTCTGAACATTGAATGTGAATTTAATTTCTCCCCAGGAGCCTCATCTTCATTACTCGTTCTTCCACTGTGGTAAGCAGCCAACAACATGATTAAAAAAAAAAAGAAATTAGCTCTTATTTTCATTCATGTACCAGCAGTCCCTAGCCTAAAAAAGGCACAGTCCTGACCCCGTCATAACTTGGCTCCTTTATAGCTTCAGCTAGTTAAACGTAGAAAGTATCTCCTTTTCCCTTCTATTTAGGTGTTGTCAGTGGTGTCTACAGTCACAGCCTACAAGGCAATAAGTAGCATCCCAGTCTCCATGTTTACCTGCCTCACAGCGTGGCTCAACTACAATTCACTCCAGGCAAATGCCGGGATGTTTCCTTCAAAAGGTCATGGCCAAACTCTTTCCAGTTCCTTGTCCCCAGTCCCATCCTGCCTCTAATGACCTTGACATTGATGACGCATAAACTCATAAGTAAAAAAAAAAAAAAGGTGGTTCATCTGTTGCTGGTCATGATACAAGATGTGCAAGAACCCCACCCTTTTATGCTCTGACTCCTTCACTACCTTTCTCAGGTTACTCTCTATACTATAATTAGTGTCATATCAATAGTATCACCCACAACTCCCACTATCATTACTCTACCAATCTTTTTTTTTTTTTTGCTGTCATCAGTCTTTCGACTGGTTTTTTGCAATCCTCCATCCCTCCTATCTTATGCTAACCTCTTCATGTCTACATATCCCTAACAACCCACGTCCTCAGTTATCTGCTTCATATGTTCTAATCTCTGTCTTCCTCTACAGTTCTTACCTTTGACTGTTCCCACCACTAACAAATTAACCAATCCAGCATGTCTTAAAATATGACCTACCAACCTGACTCTTCTTTCTGTAAACTTCTTCCACAAACTTCTTTCCTCACCCATCATTGCCAAAACTCGTCCATTTTGTACTTTGTCTAGCCATTTAATTTTCAGCATTCTTCTGTAGCACCACATTTCAAATGCTTCAATTTTCTCTTTCTGGTATTCCTAAAGTTCATGTTTTGCTACCATAAAGTGCTGTGCTCCACACATAGAGTTTTAAAAAGTTCTTTCTAATTCCTACATCAATGTTTCAAACTAAAAGATTTCTCTTTTTCATGAAGGCTCTGCTTTTAACTTCATTCTTGCTTCGACTATAGGTTGTAATTTTGCTTCCCAAATAGCAGAATTCACTTACTTCTCCTATTGCATCCAATCCTATTTTTATATTTAATCTACTAGTATTGGCATCATATCTGCTACATTTCGTCACTTTTGTCTTGTTTTGATTTATATCTTCCTTCAGTATTTTTTTCATGCCATTCAGTAACTTACCAATATCCTCAGCCCATTCTGCTAACCAGACAATGTCATCAGCAGATCGTAGCATACTGATTTTTTCTCCCTGAACACTTAATGCCACATGAAAATTTTTCTTTTATTTCTGTCAGAGAGGCCAGATGGCTTTGGCGCGTGGGGATGGGTGCACCAACCTGCAGCGAATTGTTATCACGACGTCCTCTGCCGTTCCGGAATTCTTCTGCCGCTCCTTCCCGCGTTTGGCTGTTGTTACTATAAATTTCCTAACACCACTGCGATTTAATCTACCAGTCGCAGAACTGGTTGGAATGCGGGGAAGTCTTGCAGAAAAGAATTTGCGCCGCGAACATTTAACTTATTTATTGGCCACAAAGTTACACAAAATATGGCCGAGGAGCGGGTCCACTTCGCTTCCAATTAATAGTAATTTTCCCAGCAGACGACAAAGTTAGTTAGGCAGCGGGGAGACCAGGCGAGAGCCGATGTGAATACTATGATGTCTCCGGGCAAAGAGAGCTCGCGAAGCGTGCCGACCGGCCTTGTAACCTCGGATTCGCGTCAGCGAAGTTCGGAAATTGCCGATTCGCGTCAGCTAATTCCGCGGCCGCAAACAACCGGCGAGCGGTCTGCAGCTCGACCTGCACCTCGCTTAACAAATTCCACTTTATTTAAAGTTAATAATTTTGAGGTCTCACATTTCCTTTTTTGCTTCTTAGACATAAAAGTTGAATATTAATGGCGATAGACTACAACCTAGTCTCACACCCTTTTTAACTGATGATGCATGTCTCTCATGGTTCTCTACTTTTATTATAGCTACTTGATTCTTATATAATTTATAAACTATTCTTCTATCTCGATACTTTAGACCTGACTTCTTTAAAATTTTGAACATCTTATCCCACCTAACATTATCAAAAGCTTTTTCTAAATCAACAAACGCCAAAAAAGTATCTTCATAGGTAACAATGAGAGGAAGCAAATGCTGCAATGCAATATTTATATGGAAAGGACACATGAAATACACCCAACAATCACCTTTGTTTGAGTGTTGTTTTGTGTTGCTGCTGCCCTCCTCCCTTCATCTTTGGTGAGTGTTGGGTGTATTTCATCTGTGCTTTCCATATAAAAAAGTATCTTTGTTTTTCTTGATCTGCCCTTCAAGTACAGGGTGTCCAGAAAAGGACTCCCTGATTTCAAAATTAAATATCTCGAAAACAAAGATCGATAGAGGAATGCAGTAAACGGTATGTTTATTGTGACAGCTGTAAGAAGTGTATACAGCAGTGTGAAATAGCAGTAAACGGTATGTTTATTGTGACAGCTGTAAGAAGTGTATACAGCAGTGTGAAATAATAGTTACTGCATTCCTCTATCGATCTTTGTTTTCGAGATATTTAATTTTGAAATCAGGTAGTCCTTTTCTGGACACCCTGTATTAATCTTAAAGCCAGAATTGCTTCCCTCATACCACTTTTTTCCTAAACCGAAACTGATCTTCACCTACTCTCTCTTCCACTACCCTTTCCATTCTTCTGTATATTATTCTGGTCAGTAATTTTGAAGCATGTGGTGTTAGATGAATGGTGAAATTCTCACATTTGTCGGCTTGTGCTTTCTTCGGAAATGTGAAGATGATATTTTCATTAAAATCAGTTGGAATTTCTCCTAGAGATATAAGAAGTTTTTCAGGGATCTCATCAATTCCAACTGCCTTATTTGCTTTCAAGTCATTCAGAGCTCTATTAAATTCTGTCCTCAAAACAGGATTTCCTAAATCATTAATGTCGACATCACCTTTTCCTTACGGCATTGTTCAAGTCATCCCCATCCTACAGTTTCTCAATGTATTCCTTCCACTGGTAGCTCTATCATCTGAGCTTAAAAGAGGTTTCCCATTGGCAGATTTAATGTTTACACCTCTTTTCTTCATTTCTCCAAAATTCTGTTTGATCTTTCTATATGCAACATCTAATTTACCTTAGACCATTTCTTTTTCTACTTCTTCACACTTTTCTTGTAGCCATTTTTCATGTGCTTTTTTGCATTCCCTGTTTATTTGATTTCTAAATTGCCTTTATTGCTCTCTTCCTGCTTCATCCTGAGCATTTTTGTGCCTTCTCCTCTGATCCATCAGCCCTAAAATTTCTTCTGTGATCCAAGGTTTTCGGGCAGCTTCTTCCCTAAAGCCTAATGTTTCTTTACCAGTTTTCATTATTTCGGTCTTTAATGTATTCCATTTGTCCTCGGTTGAGCTCCTTTCAGAGTTACTTCTTAGACCTAGGTCTACCATTTCTCCAAATTTTTCTCTCCTTCTAGATTGTTTCAGTTTATTCACTTCCAGTCTGTTCTGTTTACATTGCTTCCTTATTCGCTTGAATTTTATCCTGCTTTTGATTACTATCAAATTATGGTCAGAGTCTATGTCCACTCCTGGGTACGCTTTATAGTCTAGAACTTTATTCCTGAATCTTTATTTGGCCATGATATAATCCAGCTGTTATCTGCCTGTATCCCCCTGGACTTTTCCAGGTGTATATCCTTCTTGCATGGTCCTTAAACAGTGTTTTTGCCATGACCAGCTTATATATTTCACAAAATTCTAACAACCTTCTTCCTTGCTCATTTCTATCTCCAAGACCAAAACTTCCTACAGTATTCCCCTTTTTTCCTTCTCCCACTATTGCATTCCAATCACCCATGATTATTAGATTTTCCTCCCCCTTCATGTATTGGATTAGTTCTTCAATTTTGGCGTATATTTTCTCTCTTTGTTCATGATCTTCCTGTATCATGGGTATATACACTTGTACTAATGTGGTTGGCGCAGGTTTAGTTTCTAACCTCATCAAAATAAACCTACCACTAAAACTGTTCATAATAACTAACATGTTTCCCTACTCTCTTATTCATTACAAATCTCATTGACAGCTTGTGTGCTAACTATCCTGTATTCCCCAGACCGGAAATGATGTGCGTCCTTCCATTTAATCTCACTAATCCCAACAACATATAACTTAAGTCATTCCATCTGCCTTTTTAAGTTTTCTAACCTACCTGCCATATTAAGACTTTTAACATTCCACACTCCGACTCGTAGAATGTTTCTATTCATTCTGATGAATCTTTTTCTGAGTAGTCCCCACCCGGAGATCCGATTGGGGGACTATTTTACCTCCAGAATATTTTACCCAGGAAGAAGACATCATGATATATGTAATTTGAGAGGATTACATGTCCTCGGGATACCCTATGGGTCTTTAATGCAGTCTACCCTTCTTAGTGAACCCCATTATTGTCTATTACGTACCACATTATTACCCTAGGTTTCAAAAAACTTGTGACCGGGTAGCCTGTGCCTAAAGTATCATGCAGAAAAGAGTCTTCACATGGATACTAATTCTATGTACATTTTTCAAATTTTACTTTTATTTTTTCACAGATGCTAATCAAGCACTCTGATTGCTTCTTTTTCTCCTGGACATTCTTTCTTCTCTGTAAGTTAAAATAAAAAGGAAACATAAAGTAGACCTGTCATTTACCAGACGTAAAGAAAGAAGGACTTGGATGACAAAAAGCACTACACAAGCACAAAAACAAATATTTTTGAGCTTTACCTATGATTATATAGGTTGAAGCACATGCCTAGATTTGCAGGCACTTAAATGGTTAGTATTTGACCATTAGGTTAAGATAGGAGATGGCGAGAAATGGCAAATGCATTATTGTTGGAACTGTTGTTTGTGGAAAAGAAATTAGTCATAATTTAATAGTTAAAGAAATATATGAGTAGTGAAAATATTTCACGAAAATGAACAGTATAAAAGAAATAAATATAAATTACACATTCAAATGATATTTAGCATGGTTAGGTGCTATAGAGGCAGGTAAGTGCTATGTGAGATGGAGATCTGGGGAAAAGAGGGGGGGGGGGGCAGGAGAGGTGTGCCTGGTGTACAGAATGTGTTGTAAGAGCAATTCCCACCTCAGAGATCCTTCAAAGATGTGGTTTTAGGAAATGCTTTGATGGCGCTGACTGTGAAACGGTTATTTAGGTCACGAGAGAGGTGGGAGCTGGGTTGATGGCTGGCACATACACCATATGCTTCAACCTAAATAGTCATAACTAAAGGAAAACTCCAAATATATGGTGTTTTTTGTTTTTGTGTTTGACCACAGCCTTCCTTCCTTCGGGTTTACTAAGTGATAAGTCGACTTTCCTTTCCATATTAATGTCACCTTGAGGTGTTTTTTTTTGCGTCATTGTTTCTGATATTGTTGAAGCTAGATATTTCAAAACAGGATAGCAATGTGCTCAAGTGCTTGACTTGAAATGTTAAGGTCCCTCAGTTTGCTTCAAAGAGCAGCAAGGTGTTTTATCAGATGTTTACTTCTGGAAAATTTGTTTCACATGTATGATGTATACTGTGATTACTCATTCATTGAGATTCCATTTTGAAATTTGTCATCTTTGACACATTGACTTTGAACTCCTGCTTTGTGAGGATCCAACATTTCTCTGTTTTGCGGATTAAATTAAATTTTTAATTTTGAAAATTTTTACACCATGGTATTTTTTGCACTTTTTATCTTCTCCCTTCTTTGGAAAATCATAGATAATGCTTTTACGAACATTTTGGTATCTTTTAACATAAGTTTGAATATTCTTTTAATTCACTCTTCAAGAATTTAGAAATTCTGATGTCATCTACTCCCACTATATTGAGTTTAATTTTTTCAAAGCCACGTAGGATTCTCTCTAAACCTTTAACTCCCAAATATATCATTTCCATTAATATTTGATCACAGGTGATCAGCTATATTACTGCTATCAGTATCTTTGTTTTACCTTTGTGCAAGCCAGTGTCACTTCTCACATGACTGATCACTGTTAAAAGGTTTTTTTTTCACCTACCGAGCGTGGTGGTGTACGGATAGCGTTCTGGCCTCGCATTTGGGAGGACGGCGGTTCGAATCCCCGTCTGGGCATCCAGATTTGGGTTTTTCCGTTGTTTCCCAAATCACTCCAGGCAAATGCCGGGATGCTTCCTTACAAAGGCCATGGCCAAATTCCTTCCCATTCCTTGCCCCCATCCTTTCCTGTCTCTAAAGACCTCGATGTTGAGAGACATAAAGCAGTTACAAAAAAAAAAAAAAGTTTTCAACTAAATGAGTAGCAACTTCATTTGAGTAATTCTTTGCTCACTTTGTGGACTCCTCTATCACTTTTACTTTGTCTCCAATTGTCAACAGTTATTTTAGTTTTTCAGGGGAGGTCTAACATGTAGACACTTTTTGTGCTGAGTGTATTACGTGTTTTTCATATGATTGAGGAATTGATCAAAATATTTTGTAACTACTTGACTTGTTTTTATTTGTGTAGTCACAACCTTCCTGCCTTCATTTTGTTATGGATGAAGTTTACTTTATCTATACTTTTTGACTGATATGCCATAATGCTTCTTCTCTTTAATTTTTATTGCCATTAGTGTAATAATTATTACACTAATTGCAATAAAAATTATCAGGGTGAGAGAGGAGGGGGGATGGGGGTAGAATAAAAGCAGGGGAAATGAAGGTCCAGAGAAGTTGAGTATGGACAGAGTCTGAAACAACAGAATTAGGGAAATACTAAACGAGGAACAGGATAGAAAAGTCAAGACTACAGTACTATGCCCTATAAGAAGAATGAGGAGTGAGTAAACCCAGGAAAATGTTAGAAATGGAATTCAAGACAAAAGAAATCTGTAGGAAAACCAAGGGACAGGTGCCTTAAAGGGTTCAAGAAGACAGTGACAGAAGAGAGGTGGTGGGTGGACAGAGAATGATGGAGAAGCTTGTGTTCCAAACAGAGCCAAACCATGGTTGGAAACTGCTCTAGATGATGATGGTATTGCACAATGTGCGCATTATCAGTAAGAAACTTGAGAACTTCATCCACTGAAGAAAACATATGTCACACTGATATTTTCTCATCACTTGGAGATGGATTCCCACATACCTAAATCAAGTTCTTTTCAACTGAGAAACTTTCATTTTCAAGAAATGAAACATAAATAAAACCACCTTTTGATGCCAAATAACAGGCATCTTAATTGGATTTCTTGATTGAATTATATATATGCTTTCACATTTGATGTCTGTCCCAGAAGTATCCGACATTCCTTCGTATTTTCCTGCTGGTGTTATTGAGCGTCATCGGGCTGGTGGCACCCTTCAAAGTAGTCCGCATTTGAGTGATAGTACGCTCCCAATGACCTTTCCACTTTTGGAAGCAATCCTGGAACTAGTTTTTTTTTGGTATTCCTTTTAGAGCGTACATTGTATTAGTTTCAAGCTGTTTCTTTGTCACTGAATTGGTGTCCTTTGAGCGGTATTTTTAATCTTGGGAACAGCCAAAAATTGCAGGGAGTTACTTCAGGACTGTACAAAGGCTGACGGAGCTGAATGACTTTGTACTTTGTCAAATATTGCTGCATGAGGTTTGATACACGTGCTGGCATGTTATTGCGATTAAGAAGCCAGTCACTGCTTGACCAAAGCTGATGCTATTTTCTTCTAATTCCATCACGCAATCTTTTCATAACTTCAAGATAATATTCTTTGTTGATCGGCTGACTTTTAGATTTGTATTCGTGGTGCATAACACCGAAGTTGGCACGTATTTTTCAATCATGGCTCCATTGGCAGCTTCCACTGTGGGGTCATAACCATAAACACACTATTCATCACCAGTTATATTCTTTCTAAGCAGATTTTTGTCTTTATTGACCATTTTCAAATCATCCTGAGTGATTTCAAGGCAAAGGTTTTTCTACTCCACCATTAACAATTCTCACACACATGAACCAATTGCAAATTTTCAGTTATAATCTTCCAAACACTAATTTTTGGTATCTCAAGATCGCATTCTAGTTCTTGCACAGTCAATTAACGATCTTCATTGATTGCAAGTCACATCTGTTTGATATTATCATGAGTTTTTGTCGTCGAAGGCCGCCCAGAGCGTGGGTTGCTATCAACAGATATGTGGCAATCTTTGATACAACTCTTTTATTTATGTTGTGCACATACACTCATCCCCAAATGCCATCTTCATCATTTTGATACTCTCTGCACAACGCTCTTCGAATTTAAAGCAAAATTTAATGAAAATTCGTTGCTGCAATCTTTCCGTCATTTTTTATGATCGCAAAATCCCACAAAAAAACAAAACGCTTTCTATACAAATACACACTGCACTTGATCTAAGGCGTCCCAGTGACAACTGTGGCATCTAGGGAGTTTGTGAAGCTTTACTGTTGACACTCAAATGCGACATATGCACTAAAATTGTCAGGAATGAAGTATGAAGGAAGGTTGGATACTTTTGGGACAGACCTCGTATGTGAAAGCAAGGTTTGTATTTGGAGGTCGGTTGGGGAATGATTTATTGCTTACCTTGTGTAATTTAAAATTATCACTGTCCACCACCTTCCGAAAAACATATATATTAATTTTGGGAAACTACTTCTGTTTTTAGCATTTGAAAATGACCCTAAAATTGTGATTTATTTAGTAGTCATAAATGCTTGAAGACAAAGGTATATTTATCTTTAATCTTAACATCTGTTCAAAATAAAATCAATGCAATACCTCCTTACAGTTGCCAAATATCAAACAAACAGTTATCCTGACTAGAAACTGAGAAATTGCAATACATCTACGTAGTTAAACTTTACAAATGTTCACAAATTTCATATGCAGCTGAAGCAAAAACACTCATAGGCATATCGAGAGTGATTCTTGTTTTTACAATGATTACAAGCAACATTATGTATTCAAATTTAACTGGAAGTTATGGGATGCCAGGGAATTAATTGGTTCCAACTAATAAGTGATTGAAATCTGTCTTTCAATGGAATGCAGGGAAAAAAGCACTCAGTTTTTTAATATACCTAGCTCAGTGTTTATAAACTCGGCGACACAAAATTCTCACTCAGTAGGCCATTACTAGTCTATCTCAATGATTTATTGGAGTACACACTGTTTTTCATTTGCATATAATTACTGTGGTTGTCTTGGCTGCATCGGCAGCGTGAAAGCATAGCAGCAAGGGTGCTATCATTCATCAGTCACGCACCTGTCTCACCGTGGTACAGTGAAGCTCTCATCACCCAACAAGCATATGCTGAGCGCTGTGATAACATTGATCGGACTTGGCATTAAGTCGACCAAGCCACCAGAGCGGAGTTACCAGTACTATCGCCAGGAACGAACTTGCCAATACTCTACTCTGGAGCGAAGTCAAGTCCCTCTTTCTCACGGAAAGGTTCCTCTCTTCTCTCTTGTAGTATGCCCCCTTTCACTCGGCGTGTATCATACAAAGACAAAATTATCTCAATTTACCAATCACACGAGGAAATACACAGACAGGATTGGTTCCACAAAAGTCTCCCTTCTTTGCTGGCAAAAGCATCCACCAGCCGTTTGCTAAGATTCTTCCGGTCTCACTGATATCTTTCAGGAGGACACAAGCAAAATCCTCACCACGTTAACCTTGCAAAATCCTGAATAATACCAAGGATGAGCGGCCACCCTTCCTTCACAGGGATTACTTTCACCTCGCTAGAGATAAGCTCTTGCTATTGTCCATTTATCGTTAGTATCTGTCGATCCAGCATAACGGGTCTCTCAGCTGTATGCACCCTCCTGCCTCAAGCTCAGTACAAATAAAATTCCATTTATTTCTTACATTAAAAAAATCAAATCATATTATTTATTTAAAATTTATAGGAGATGACCAATACTCTTCATCTCGCTACAAGTTTTAGATGAGAACAAATTACACGGACCTGGGATTTGGGAGAATCCAGTTTCAGTTACTGGTTCAGTCTAACAGATTTTGTTTTTCCATTTTTTAAGAATTACTCTAAGCAACTGGGCAGGTTGGGCGTCTCAGAAAAAGGCCATGGCTGATTTCCTTCACTGTCCATAATCCTTTCCTGCTATAATGACATCTTGGTATGAGGCCAGCTGATACGAAAATACAATTGGCTCTGTTGTCTCATGATGTAATGCAAGTTTGTGGTGGATAGTCTTAAATAATACTTTTATTTTTCGAAGGCATTTAATCTCTAACACATATGCTTTGTAACAATGATACCTGCATGTGGAGTGAATACATGTTCTAAATAAATGGTCTAGAGGGTAAAAGTTCTCATAATTTTGGTATTACTTTGTGCATCACAGGAAGAAGTGAAATGCGTCTGTTTCTTTTCATAATTTTTGTAAACGATGTTTGAAACAACATTAATGACAGTTTAATGTTGTGCACTGATGATGCCATTTTTAGGGAAATGAGACAAGAGTTCAAGATGCAACCTAATGCAATAAATGACAAAATAAATGTGCAGTGTGTGTACATAATTAACAAAAAGAAGGCATTTCTGTGTTTACTTACATATATTTTCATTACTCCAGCTCTTGGAAATTTTGTAGCAAATTTGTTTACATATATAAAATTATTCTTTGACTACAGAAAATTTTTGAATTTTTTACTGTGCGAGTTGTTTTCTTAATGAGTTTTGAAGGTTAGGATGAATAAATGAATTTCTTGTATGCTGTCAAATTTACAGTTTGTATTGAATAATTTTTGTTTTACTACAGGAGTATTTTTATTTTTCAGCTGGTGCAATGAAGGCACTTTATGCCAAAGGAATTGTTCACCGTGACTTAAAGCCACAGAATATCCTTTTAAGCCATTCTGGTGGCAAATCATGTCCCCAGCCACATGAAATAAGGTTGAAGATTGGTGAGTAAATTAAAATTTTGAGATTTAGCACAATTATGCATTTCACTTCTACATTTACTTGTTACTTCCGCATCACTCATATACAAATATCATTTGGAAACTAACAAATGTTTCTCTTTTTCATAATATTTTTTTAATTAATGCTGTGGAACTCTATGATACATTTAATGCCATATACTTTCCTTCATTTTCAAAGTACTATCTTCGGTAGTTCCTTGAAACAATGTCATTGGTTTACAAATCTAACTACCCATAACTATATCAGTAATTTTTCCAGGAAGAGGGTAGATATTTTTGTAAGTTTCTGACACACCTTATCTACTTTTTGATTCTTTTTTATTTGTGATTGAAATTTCTTGTACCATTTATCCATTAACTGGCAATTTATAGGCTTGTTAAATATCCTTTTGAGCAATAATAACTGACAAACCAATACCTCCTTACCTTTTTCATTGGATTGTCTTTCTCTCTCTCACCCCCCCTCCCTGCCCCACACACCACAGATTTCAATTTACTTCATCCTATATATGTTCTTTAAATAATATAATTACAAGGAAAGGGAAAATGACTCATCACTCACCAAAGTTGAAGGCAGCGACGAGAGAAGAACATATATAACGAACACACAAATAAACTCAATATTTCAGTTATTAAACCTTATTCATGATGAAGAAAATGAGTCATGAGGCTCGGGAGGTGTGTACACACCGAGGGTTGCTACATGACTCAATGTTCTTTGATCTATATGAAGATTGATTGATGGCTGTCTGATATTCTGACTGCCACATTCACTGCAATACAGTGTTCCCTGCGTGGTTAATCACTGCTGGTGCATTTATTGGTTAATGGGTTTGATTACTCCCTGGAAATGGCTTTTGGGTAACATGTGCAAGACTCAATGGAATCCCCAACAGCATATTATCAGTGCAGTTGGCTCCTGCTCCAATCCATAGTTGGTGATTTCCCCCCACCCTCCCCCCAAATATGTTTCATTGAGCACAATGGGTGAGCGATAACACTGGCATTCGGGAGGGTGTTGGTTCAAATCCCTATCTGTTTTGAAGCATTTTATTTCATAATGAGATGAGACTGGGGACTAGGAATAGGAAAGAATTCAGCCGTGGCTTTTTGAAGGAAGCATCCCAGCATTCGCCTGGAGTGATTTGGGGAAACCATGGACAATATTTCAGTTTAAAATCTAATGCATGCAAAGTGGAATGGGCCATTTGGAAAAGAAGGGTACATGCCCCAAGACAATGCACATGACTAAGCAATTATATGGTAAGCCTTGATATGTCTGCACCTCCCTTTCTAAATGGCCCAATCCACTCTACATGAATAAGGTTTTAAACAGAAATATTGTAAATTTGTATTCGTCTCATATTTTGTATAAACATCAAAGCCTTCCAACCTTAAACTTTGCTGAGTGATTTTCACTATACTTCATTATTTGCACTTCCTAAAAGTCATTTACTTTTCCTTGGTATCATTAAATGCAGTCTTAATACACTGTTATCCTGTTCATGATTTATGTGTTGTGTTTCTATTAAGTAATAGACCATGATTTTGTGCAGGTTTTATTTATATGACTGAAATGAAATGTTGTATAGTAGGACTTTTTTAGTCATTAATCCTACATCATTAGTTGAAAGAATTCGTGTTGTTGGTCCAAAAATTTTAGAATACCAACTTGAAAGAGAATAATGGTACAATACTACTATGGGGGGGGGGGGGAATGGTATTTCCATCAATGGATATTGTGAATTTTTTTTGCTTTACTATATTTTTTGCATTATTTAATTTGATTTATATAAATACTTGAGTATTGACATTTTGTGTTTATAATTAATTGATATATTTCAGTTTTATATACCATGAATCTTGATCTCTTTTGCAGCTGATTTTGGATTTGCAAGGTTTCTTCAAGATGGAGTCATGGCAAAAACATTATGTGGATCTCCTATGTACATGGTAAGTTTAATAATTATTCTGTTATGCTTTGATAAAAATTATATGCAAAATATACAAAGTGGGAGTATATAACAAAACAAGGAAGTATAGGGAATGGAAACCCATCACTTAGTGGACATAGTGCCAGTAGAGCAGTGATGAACACAAAAATGACAAACATATGATACAATATCTTGGTATGAAACCTCATCCTTCCAAAGGGTGAGTCCGGTGGCAAGGGGATCAAATGTGCACACACTGAATCTCACCAAATGACTAAAATCCAAGTTTGTTGGTAGTGGTAGTGGAGAGAATGCAAAATAGTCCATTTATAATTATGAGGGTACATAATAGTAAAAATAAGAAAGTAATAAATACATTGTGGCCTTTAGGGTCTCAGCTTGTGTTGGATGGGCTGAGGCATTAAGACCGTGAGAAATGCCTCTGCAATTTATTTTAGCAGCTCTGGCAGGAAACCCTACTCCCCCTTTCACGAAGGCATAAGCCGTGTGGCTCCCAGGCAATGCTTTTCTCCGGAAAGTAGCTAATGGGAGCGGATGGAAGACGAGCCTCCCGTGCATTAAAAGTTGCAGACTCCGGCTAAGTGAAGGAAATCCCTGAAATAAAACCCTGGTCCTCTAGGTTGGGGGTTGAACAGTGGGCTGGTAACCCTTTGTGTAAAAACCTGCTTACTCGTAAGTTTCAAAGGGTAAAGCTAAGTGGATCTACCAGTAACAACCAGGAAATGAAGAAAGGTAAGTGAAAAGGATATCAAATAGCCGATTCATTTATTGCCACCTGGGATGTGAGAGGTATTAGCATTAAAGAGTTAGAAATAGAAAAATAGCCCAGAGGCAAACATAGAAGTCTAGCAGTAATTGGCAAGATATAGAAAAACCTCATAGGAATCAAAGACGGGAATGAAAACATTTCATTTATAGGGGAGTGGGAATACTAATTGACCAAAATTGCAAGACAGCTCTTGCATCCTACAAATATGTAAATGAAAAGATAGTTAGCATATGATTTAAGGTACTGAGAGGACACTCTCATATTAATAGTTCAATATACACTGGAAGAAGGAAGAGAGAGAAACACTATCATACTCAACGGATGTAGATTCACCTGATTAATAAACCAAACTATCTAATTTTGGCAGGAGATCTTAATGTCAGAAAAGGCAATCAGTAAATCGAAAATGTTGCTGGAAGGGTAAAAGAGGACCAACTTAACAATAAAGGGATTAAACTGAGAGAATTCCGCATCTTTAACAAATTTCCAGAAATGAATACTTTCCTCAGGATGGGAAATATTGATGGTTGTATGACATAAAAACACAAAAACTCAACAAACAAATGACATAGTTATTTTTGGGCCTTAGCCCTTTATCAGCAAGAGAACATTATGGAGTGTGGGTGTTGTAGAAGACTGCCTCACAGAATGACTATTGGCCAGAAACATGTTTGAGGTAACTTCAAACAGAGGACAGTGCGAGGAATAGTGTTTTGGTGATAATACCCGAGCACAGCAAAATATTGTGGAAAGAGTAGATTCTATATAAATAAAAATAAAATGCTGTTTGCTGGTAACGGCATAACTTGAGAACAGCTTGACCAATTTGGCTATTTTCTTTTTTAAATGTTCATAATAGCCCAAATAATGTTTTTAGAGAAAGAAAAAAATTGGAAAAGTTGCCCAGAAAATTGAAAATTCTTAAAAAACTGTGCTTTTTTATGGACTGATTTGACTAATTTTTTAAAATATTTGTAACAGTCCTAATAAATATTTAAGAGAGAAAAATTGGAAAAGTTGTGTGAAAAAATTTGGGAAAAAGGTTTTTTTTTTCCTATCGACCGACTTAGCTAGATTTTTTAAAGTGTCTCTAATAGTTATAGGAAAAATGGAAAAAGTTGCCTGGAAAATCCCAGAAAAACAGAAAGGACTTTTTTCTTTTAATTTTCGTATGAACTCAAGACCACTCATGATTTGAACGATGGATATGCATAAATCTTTTTTGTTTTGATCCTAATGCTCCCGGGATGGAAATAACTCAGAAAGAAAAATTGGAAAAGTTGGCTGGAAAGGTGGAAAATTTGGGAAAAAACTGAAAGTAATTTTTTTTTTTTTATGAACTCATGTTTGTGTTGTTGTAGTGTGTGTGTGTATTTTTTTTTTTTTTTTTTTTAAATATTCATAGTACTCTGAATAAGGTTTTTACAGAAAGAAAAATTGGAAAATTAGCTCAGAAAATTGGTGAAAAACTGAAGTTTTTTTCCCCATGAACCAATTTTTTTATATTTAAAAAAATATGTGTAATATTCGGAATAAGATTTTTAGAGAAAGAAAAAATTGAAAAGTTGTCTCGAAAATTGTAAAATTTCGAGAAATCCTAAAATGCATGTTTCTGTGGATCCAATTTGACTATTGTTTTTTTTTAAATGTTCTTTATCATTGGAATAAGGTTTTTGGTTAAAGAAAGATTTGAAATGTTTATAGGAAAATTTGGGAAAAACTGAAAGTGATTTTTTTCGATTGGATTTTTTTTATTAATTGAAGACCATAACTTTGATTCGAACTATTGATGTGCATAATTCTTATTTTATTTTGTTCCTTATGCTCCAGGGATGGAAATAACACACACACACTGGAAGATCTGGAGAAAAATCAGGAAAAACAGATTCCAGCCAATTTTTGTGGTGTTTTGCATTCTGTGTAACAAATGTAGTTATCTTATCTCTATTCCATTGATAATAATTGAGGACATGTGCTTGATATTGAACAAGATATTACCTCTGTTAGTCATGACAGTGCCCAGTCGTCCGATACATGACACATTTAACCAAGAGTTGAAATGCGAAAAACGATATGATTGTAATGAGTTGAGAGAATCATTTCGAATGAATGTTCCACTGTTGAATTGGCAACAAAATATGCTCATGGAAGTTGTGAATGATGGAACTAGAGTGATTTTCTTTTTGGACACTCCTCGTGAAACTGAAAAAACTTTTTTGATCTAATTGATTTTGGCAACAATTCACTTGTAGAATGAAATTGCACTTGCACGTGTTTCATTAGGAATTGCAGCTACATTATTGGAAAGTGGTCAAACAGCTCATGCAGCATTCAAGTTGCCATTGAATATGCAAATCATTGAAACTACAACACGCATCCTTTCGAAGAACTGTACGATGGGCAAATTTCTGCAGCATTACAAATTGATCATTTGGGATGAATGTACAATTGTGTATTCAAAGTATTTGAAGACATTGGACTGAACGATGCAAGATCTACGAAACAATCAAAACCAGTTTGGTGGTGCGATGATCGAAAAGTAATTAATTGAGATTTCAAGCTGAATAAAAGTAAATAAATTATTTGGTTAGCTTGCAAGTTAAATTGTTGAACAACTTTATGGCTCCTAGTCGATCACATTCCACACACATCACACATTTCCAGCATTTGAGAGGTGTACTACCGATAGAATTCATCTTGCATGTAAAATTTCCCATTTAAGTACTTCTGAATGTTATCCTCCTCAAATTGAATAGCTATGAACACATCATTAAAAAAATATATCACTCGGAGATATGTTTTTTTCACCACATATCAAAGTTGACGGCTGCAATGAGAGAAAACACGAAAGGTGGACAAACAAATTTACTATATTTCATTAATGACCTTCTCCAAGTAGTAGAGAAATGGGCCATTAGGTTCTGGATATGTGGGAATACAGGAAATCACCCAATGACTCAACAACTTAGGATTCCTGTGGCATTGAGACTCGGAAAAAGCATGTAAACACATAGAGCAGAATTTTTGAACTTATAGCCCTTCTTCAGTAGTAGAGTGAGATGGCTGCCTGATGGAGGGTCGCAGCCAACTGAGTTTAGAAAATTCTGATTTGTGTGTGTACGTATTTTTTCTATTTCTCGACGCTGTAGTAATCCTCTTCTGTGGTAAACGGTAATTTTCTCCTATCCAAATATTCAATATATCCGCTTTCAGTGCCTTTGTTTCCTATTAACATATATATGTATATGTTTCCTGGTTACTAGTTACACTAATGGTATAAATGTGAAAGTAACTCATTCTTTGTCTGTTTGTTACATTTTCAAAACTAAACTGCTAATCCAATCTTGATGAAACAACTAGATACTATTTGCCATTAGGAAAAACTTTTTTTTTTTGCTGTCGTCAGTCTTTAGACTGGTTTGATGCAATCCTCCATCCCTTCCTATCCGTGTGCTAACCTCTTCATTTCTACATACCCCTTATCAATCCACAGTCCTCAATTATCTGCTTCATATATTCTAATCTCTGTCTTCCTCTACAGTTCTTACCTTCGACTGTTCCCTCCACTAACAAATTAACCAATCCTAGCATGTCTCAAAATATGACCTACCAGCCTGTCTCTTCTTTCTGTAAGCTTCTTCCACAAACTTCTTTTCTCACCCATCATTTCCAAAACTCGTTCATTTCTTACTTTGTCTGTCCACCTTAATTTTCAGCATTCTTCTGTAGCACCACATTTCAAATGCTTCAAGTTTCTTTCTTTCCGGTATTCCTAAAGTCCATGTTTCGCTACCAGTAAAGTGCTGTGCTCCACACATAGAGTTTTAAAAAGTTCTTTCTAATTCCTAGATCAATATTTGAAACTAAAAGGTTTCTCTTTTTCATGAAGGCTCTTTTTGCTAGTGCTATTCTGCTTTTAACATCATTCCTGCTTCGGCCATCGGTTGTAATTTTACTTCCCAAGTAACAGAACTCACTCTACTTCTCCTATTGCATCCGATCCTATTTTTATATTTAATCTGCTAGTATTGGTATCATTTCTGCTACATTTCATCACTTTTGTTTAGCTTTGATTTATATTCAGTCCAAAATCTTCCTTCAGTATTTTGTTCATGCCATTCAGTAACTTCTCAATATCCTCAGCCCTCTCTGCTAACAAGACAATGTCAGTCAGCAAATCGTAGCATACTGATTTTTTCTCCCTGAAAACTTATGCCACATGGAAATTTTTCTTTGACTTTCTTCATTGCTTCTTCTACATACAAGTTGAATATTAACGGGGATAGACTACAACCTTGTCTCACACCCTTTTTAACTGATGCATGTCTCTCGTGATTCTCTACTTTTATTATAGCCACTTGATTCTTATATAGTTTATAGAGTATTCTTCTATCTCGATACTTTAGACCTGACTTCTTTAAAATTTTGAACATCTTGTCCCACCTAACATTATCAAAAGCTTTTTCTAAATCAACAAATGCCATAAAAGTATCTTTGTTTTTCTTGATCCGCCCTTCAAGTATTAATCTTAAGACAGAATTGCTTCCCTTGTACCGCGATTTTTCCTAAACCCAAACTGATCTTCACCTACTATCTCTTCTACTACCCTTTCCATCCTTCTGTATATTATTCTGGTCAGTAATTTTGAAGCATGTGATTGTTAGACTAATGGTGCGATAATTCTCACATTTGTCGGCTTGTGCTTTCTTTGGAAGTGTGAAGATGATATTTTTATTAAAATCAGTTGGAATTTCTCCTGTTTCATAACTTTTTGATATCAGCTTGAATAATCTTTCGATTCCTTCCTCTCCTAGGGATTTAAGAAGTTCTGCAGGGATCTCATCAATTCCAACTGCCTTATTTGCTTTCAAGTCATTCAGAGCTTTATTAAATTCTGTCCTCAAAACAGGATCTCCTAAGTCATCAATGTCGACATCGCCTTCCTTTTCCATTACACTATTGTTCAAGTCGTCCGCAACATACAGTTTTCTCGATGTATTCTTTCCATCAGTTAGCTCTATCTTCTGACCTTAAATGATGTTTCCTATCGGCAGCTTTAATGTTCATACGTCTTTTCTTCATTTCTCCAAAATTCTGTTTGATCTTTCTATATGCAACATCTACTTTACCTACTACCATTTCCTTTTCTACTTCTTCACATTTTTCTTGTAGCCATTTTTCTTTTGCTATTTTGCATTTCCTATTTATTTGATTTCTAAATTGCCCTTACTGCTCTCTTACTGTTTCATCCTGAGCATTTTTGTACCTTCTCTGATCCATCAGCTCCAAAATTTCTTCTGTGATCTAAGGATTTCGGGCAGCTTGTTCCCTAAAGCCTAATGTTTATTTATCAGCTTTCATTATTTCGGTCTTTAATGCATTCCAGTTCATCCTCGGTTGAACTGCTTTCAAAGTTACTTCTTAGACCTAAGTCTACCATTTCTGCAAATTTTTCTCCTGTGTGCGAGATTGTTTCAGTTTATTCACTTCAAGTCTGTTCTGCTTATACTGCTTCCTTATTCGCTTAAGTTTCAGCCTGCACTTGATTACTATCAAATTATGGTCAGAGTCTATGTCTGCTCCTGGATACGCTTTACAGTCGAAAACTAGATCCTGAATCGCTGTTTGACCATGATATAACCTAGCTGATATCTGCTTGTATCCCCAGGACGTTTCCAGGTGTATATTCTTCTTGCATGGTTCTTAAACAGTGAGTTTGCCTCTACCAGCTGATATCTTTCACAAAATTCTAGTAACCTGCTTCCTCGCTCATTTCTTTCTCCTAGACCAAAACTTCCTACAGTATTCTCCTCTTTTCCTTCTCCCACTATTGCATTCCAATCACCCATGATTATTAGATTTTCCTCACCCTTCACATATTGGATTAATTCTTCAATTTCAACGTATATTTTTTCTATTTCTTCGTCATCTTCCTGTGACGTTGGCATATACACTTGTAATAATGTGGTTGGGACAGGCTTAGTTTCTAACCTGATCAAAATAATCCTGTCACTAAACTGTTCATAATAACTCACCCGTTTCCCTACTTTCTTTGTTCATTACAAATCCTACACCAGTGACTCCATGGACAGCTTGTGTGCTAATTATCCTGTATTCCCCAGACCAGAAATCCTGTGCGTCCTTCCATTTAATCTCACTAATCCCAACAACATCTAACTTAAGTTGTTCCATCTCCCTTTTTAAGTTTTCTAATCTACCTGCCCTATTCAGACTTCTATCATTCCATGCTCCGACTCGTAGAATGTTTCTATCTATTCTGATGACTCCTACTTGAGCAGTCCCCACCTGGAGATCCGATTGGGGGACTATTTTACCTCCGGAATATTTTACCCAAGAAGAAGCCATCATGATATATGTAATTTGAGAGGATTAGATGTCCTCGGGATACCCTTTGGGTCTTTATTGCAGTGGTTTCCCGTTGCCTTCTGCATCCCCATGCCGTTGATCATTTCTGAATCATCTGCATTTAGGGGTCGTTTCCAACCCCAAGGGCAAGAGGGTGCCCTGACCCACTCCCTGCTCTTACGCCCTCCTTTCGGAGGCCGTTGGCAAGCAGTGGATGACTCCTTATACCGGGAATCATTCAGTCGCCAGAGCCTCGTCCGTGCAAACAGGTGCACCACGTGAAGGAGAGGTTGACATTTGGTTGGAAAAGGCTATTATAGCCTCTCCCAAACCCTTACACCCTAGGAAAGACATAGAATACATTTTAGTGTATAAATAATAAATATAGTCCTGGAATTTGGAAAACTAACTGAAAGGCGATAGACAGGTGCATAACATGTGTAAGTCTCTCTATTACTGCTCAGTATAGCGGCTTGGTAGCGCAGTAGTTAAGGCACTTGCTTTGCAAAGTTTGGAATGCCATCTGTGGTTCAAATCTGAGTGGGAGCAAGAATTTTTAAGAATTGTTTTTGATC
The DNA here is from genome assembly GCA_031002005.1 of Vandiemenella viatica. NCBI lineage: Eukaryota > Metazoa > Arthropoda > Insecta > Orthoptera > Morabidae > Vandiemenella > Vandiemenella viatica. The sequence goes on from JARYHS010013631.1 coordinate 49,795,739, forward strand.
ATATGAGCCACACTTGGATGCTCCATTGTCCAGATTTCACATTAAATTATAGGTCCCACAGATTCAGGGGTGGAATGCATGCTAATGCATAGGTGGCTGAACAATGCCATACCTGTTTAACCTTTTAACTAAATTGGTCCCTTAGGCTTTGTTTCTCTTGCAGTCAATTTTTGTGTGAGCTATATTAATATATTATAAATACGAAAGAAAGTCTCCATCTCTCTGTTACTTTTTGACGACTAAGTGGCTATACCGCTATTGATGGAATTTGACAGGGTAATAGTTTTCATTGCAATTAACTTTGTTAATTGAATACGGTTGTGAAATTTAATTTCATAATATGTTTGATTATTTAAAATAAAATGTTGAACTTTGTGCATTCATGAATTTTATCTAATGGACTCCAGTTCTTATGCAGGCAGGTATAAAATATATTAAATGTATAACAAATATGGAGTAGTTTGGCAGCTCCAATGTGATTAGTGGGGAAAAAGTGGTTAAGGCACTTGCTCTCAAAAAATTCTGGCTCCGGTCCCAGGTTTTCACCCTGGCGGGAGCAAAAATTTTTAAGCTATGAGCTACACTAGGATGTTCCATAGTTCAGATTTCATTTTAAACTGTAGGTCCCAGAGGAAAGGAATTGACCTTTCTACCTCTGAGACACTGGCTTAATATGCCTCCTTCTGGAGGATCCAACCAACCTTTGTATTGTGGACTAAGTTAGTTTTTTATAATATATACTGTGAATATATCTAATCTATCCAGCAATTCTTCACAATAAGTAAAATTAATTTATCAAAAACTTCTTTAAGGATTTTGATAAACTCTTACATACTGAACAGAAATCGAAATAATCTGAGCTAAGATTGGTCAACCAGCACTAGGTATTTATAGTCTTATCTCGCTTAGTGTACAGGAGTTCTTAGAATCAAAGATTGATAAATAAGAATTTTCCGTAATTAATCTGATCATTTGTTATGATCCAGAATTACTACAGTATACCGCAATATGTTCATCTTTGTAACATTGTGTAATTACTAAGTGATTTGCTGATTGTACACAGCATTTTATGAGAGGATTCTTTAAATGTGTCGGATGTTAGCTAGGGGGAAAATCCATGTTAAAACTGCATTTTTGCAAAATGTACAGGTCTGCTGTGGTTCATTCATTTGTATTATAACGAGCTCCACGTCACTGTTTGCTTTCAGTGGGGTCTAAATATCCTGATGGGGAAAGCTGCCTCTAGTGGATTAGTTAAGATCGTTTTTGTGCTACTACACTATGTTAAAAGTACAAATGTTGTTGTAGTATAGATATTGGACGTCCAGCTTCTATCTTCTCTTGTTTATAGTGTATTATTAGTGCTTTTTATTTTTTTCTGTGTGTCACCATTTTTATTCAATCCTCTGCCACCTGAAGAAACACACAATAACATTCACTCCCACAACGAACACCACCACCACTGCCCCAGATCTCCACCCAAAAGTGACAGATTTTACTTCATTCACATGGCTATCACCTGGCAAAAATTGTGTGTGTCATGTTTCATTACTCAATTACGTGATTTAGGAGTTGCCTGATTTTGTATTGTGTATTTTGTTTCATTGAAGTTCTCCTGCCTCCTACTTTGGGTAATTGCTGCATTTACTTTGTCCTTGTTTGAATCTACATGTTCATTCAATTTAGACGTGAATGTAAAAGATAAGATATTTTAATTGACTTAGTGTAAAGACAAGTTTATACCTACATTTATTATTATCAATGTGAGTGTATAAAATCAGTTTGTTATGTGCAAATTTTACTTTCTAATAACATGGTATGTTGTTAAATATATAGCTTTATCTCATGTTAATTAGTTATTTCAGAAAACTATAATTATACTAAGAATTTATTAATATTATTACAGGCTCCAGAGGTAATAATGTCACTTCAGTATGATGCTAAAGCTGATTTATGGAGTTTAGGAACAATAGTTTTCCAGTGCCTGACAGGCAAAGCACCTTTCCAGGCTCAGACACCACCTGCTCTCAAACAGTTTTATGAGAAAAATGCAAATCTGTCTCCAAAGCAAGTATTTTAAAATCATTTCTATTAATTAGTAATATTTTAAATTTGATGTTATTAAAATTAATATTGGTATAACTGAGGATACAGTTAAAATGATTACAAGACTTCTGCAATCATTCTGCATATTATCTCGGTTCTCTGGATTTATTAAAACCTAACATTTCAGCCATCTTGCTGTGGCTTTCATCAGAGGACTCAGTTCTCTGACGAAAGCCACAGCAAGATGGCTGAAAAGTTAGGTTTTGATAAATTGGTGCGGCTCCACCCAGAGAACCAATATAATAATGAGGATACAGTTATTTAGTATGTTTTTTGTGTTTGATGTAGACATACATTTCTTTTGTAATTACATAAAATAATTTAGCTATGTGTAAAAGTGTGACAAAAAACAATTACAGTGCTTTGTGATATGATTAACCTTAATATGCACCTGGAATATAACCTATTAGTAAGTAATATGCTAATTTTTCTTTCTAGAATTCCTCCTGGCACATCACCTGAATTAACCGATCTGCTAATGGGTCTTCTACGCCGTAATGCTAGGGATCGAATGAATTTTGACACTTTCTTTAACCACCCATTTCTAAAGGGTCACTCTGAGGCAGCCGCTGCACCTACCCCTCCTCCTCCACCACCATCTTGCCCTCTGCCAGGTAGGTGTCATTTTTATCAGTTGGTTGCCTAAATATAATTTCATTTTTCTTCATTAACACTTACAGTGTTGACCCATTGGGCACAATTCCCTCCTTGTATGCTGGCTGATTTTCGCTACTGTACAGTACATTCAACTGAGCATAAAATAAATTTTTTGGAATCCAGGCAAACAAATAAAACTGTATTTTATTTACCTGATAGTAGTCAATTTTTATGTCAGTTTTGAGAGTTGCTGTCTTTCTTTTCCACAGTTTATGTTGATTTATGATGTGGCATGTTTTACAGTGAAAAATTAAACAAAAAAATTGTGAAATAGATTAACTTTTTGCGTTATGCCATTTATTATTAGATATATAAAACAGATGTATTCTAAAGTGCTTTGCTTAAGATGATAAGTAGAAATATTTATTTCTTATAGTGTATAAGTGTATGGCAGAGACTAAAACATGGTTCGATACATAGCCCTGCATCACGTGTAAGGACATAGACCGATACCGGGGTTGTATATCGCCTAAGTGCCTTAACTTACACTCTTGATAGCACCTCACTGTACGATGAAAACTTACTGAATATTTTAATTTGGTTTGACCATGTAGCCAGGATGACTCAACTAAATGCCTTAGGTCGCCACAAAATTTGTTACCCACAAATTGAAAAAAGGGTTTTATGTTAACAACTGAAGTACACAAGTTCACTGTTAGTAAAATCCAAAGTTTTATTTTTCAAAGTCTAAAGTTCAAAATTGCATTTACAGTTGAGCAGGCATATCGAACATTCGTTTCCAAAAGTCGCAGATTGTGGAGAGAAATCTAACCGACCGAAACCCCTTTAGCAAATTTACAAGTTCTTAACAGTCATTGAAGTTATGATATAACATGACACGATCCAGCATGATTGAACTAGCCGGCATGGCGAGTTACGACCAACCGAGACGAACGACAGACAGACGCAGGTTCACTCACATAATGCTAGGCAGGAACAGACCGCGGACAAGAACAGACAAACCATAATGGCGGCGGGCCCTTTTTTTATAGAAACGGCTAGGACCAGTGACGTCAGCAACTGTATCACATCTTTTTGCTTCCGCATAGCTCAAAGTATGTGTAATTTATTTGACAATCCCGACTATAAAAAATGTTTGAACTTTGTCAGTATCTAGACTTATCTACTAGAAGTCCGACGGCAGTCTCTTGAGAAATTTAGAGTAATTAATTTTAATGTTTTAGCTGTTTAAGACTCCGTGTAGTGATACATTCATATTCGGGTAAATCCCTAAGTGTTCTAGAACTTTTTTACGCGCGTGCACAACAATCCGCGACAATCTATTTTACAAAAACTTAATTTCCGGACAAATGCTTAAACTTTTTATGAAAACCCATATATGTATGAAATCGTCATAATTAGCGCTATCTGCTGATGTAAAATTTAAATTGATATTTCTTTTAATAAAAAAGCTTATTTTTTTCTCTTAATTAAAATTGCTAATTAATCTTTACCAAATTACTTAATTTTATTGCCAAAATATCGGGGATAGTGCTGACTACAGCTGGTGATAAAAGTTCGGTTGTAGCTTTAAGCAATTTAAAGATATTGCAAATCTTAGGATTCTTACTTTTACGATCGCGTGTTTCAAAACTTGAACAAATGGGAATATCTCTTAAACCAAACGTTTCCCGATATGATAAATACACTTTAAAATGATTATTATAACGAATTGTTACTGTGGGGAAGATTACAGGGAAATTACTTAAAGTTGAAACTACACTCCTCGAAATTACTAAGTCGCGCCAAAGCAAAACTAGAATTTGCCAAAATTCTATGGTTCTTACATTCCCCCTGAAGATTGAAGTTATTTTCCCAAGAAAACTAACTGAATATCTTGACAATAGAAAAAAAAATTAAATTCCCCAAAAGAAAATGAATTATTCCCACAAAATTGAACTATCGCATGTCGGTTCGGTTCTTTCTCTCCACCATTCATACTCAAAAGCAAAAATTAACAATCAAAAAATTTAACTTTCACTCGTAACTATTACAAAAAGTTCTCAAAAACTCATTCACTCTGAGAATCAATATTAATGAAAAATTATTAAATGTCATACAAATTAAAATAGAAAAATGTGAAATATCAGATGATCACAAAATTATTAACATGTGTACTAGTATAAACAATCACAAAATGGTCAAAATATCAGACAAATTATCAAAATAAGAAACAAATGGTTATAAGTACAAAAAGTACATTGAAAAGGGTATTACCCATAAACATATGAAAATATCAAATTTGTTTTAAGAAAAAAAACATTGAAGTGTATTATTTTAAAACATAGAAATAAGAATTTGTAGTGTTCTATAAACAAATTGTGAACAAATATTATGAAATTCCATGTAAGGATAGTCTTTCGTTTTCTACAAACATCCTTGTTTTAACATTGTTTCGATTTATTTTGTTATGGCCTTAAAACTACCTTTTTCCCTTTAAACACTGATCACAGAACTCCCTAATAATGGGTGAAAACCCAAGTCCTGTAACGGGAGCAGACTGTAAGGCTTGCAAATTATACAAAGCAAAAGCCTTAGGGGGCATCCATAAATTACGTGAGGTGAAATAGGGGAGGGGGGGTCCGGCGAAATCTCACCAGATCTCACCAGGGGGGGGGGGGGGTCTACGGAAATCTCACGTGAGATTTTGCGAAAAATTTGGGGATAGTAGAGCCAAAAAAAAGCGATTTTAGGAGGGTATTTCGTCAAAAAAGTTAGCGTGTGACCTAAAAAAAAAAAAAAAAAAAGGTCTACGAAAGTTTCGAGGGCGATTTCTGGGGGGGGTTCTCACGGACCAGATCTCACCAGAGGGGGGGGGGGGGGGTCCGGCCAGATCTCACGAAATCTCACCAGGGGGGAGGGGGGGTCCAGAAATCCGGAAAAACACCTCACGTAATTTGTGGATGCCCCCTTATGGCTAGATCTGCCGAGCAAAGTCCATCATCCCCGGTTCCTGACGCAGCAGGAGTAGCCTGGGGAACTCGGTCAGCTAGCTGGTCTGTGAATGATACAAAACAGAAAGAAGACGGGAATTAGTGGCGGCCAAACTGTTCTTAACCACTAACATATAAAAGTAAAATACAAAAGTAGATACAAAAGTAAGTGTACAAGAAACATAGTAAATACAATGATGTTTCCCCAAGTTGTTGGGAAATGAAATACTAAATAATGTTTTTCCTTAGCAAAGGAAATAAAAATAGTTACAAATTGTAAGTAAGATTCAAGAAAATTATTTTCCATATAAGTGTACCAATAAGTAAACGATGTTACAAGAGTAATACAAAGAAAAATTAGAAAGAAAGGTACACAAAAAATACAAGCATATCCATATTAAATTAAAAAGACATAGAAAGGTGAACTTGGTTCATGCCAAGTTAGTGTATCACTTAAGTATAATGAAGTTATTATAATAATACTGAGTATAAAGCATTGTATTTATTTACAAAATATTGTCCCCAAAATAAAACGAAACATCCTAAAAATGTATAGGGGAAAAATTATAAGGAAACGTAGTTTCCAAGCAGCAGTACACTGCTGTGTGAAGTGAGAGTATAAAAGTATTGTATGTATGAAACGTAGTTTCACTTCATCAGTATACTGATGACAAAATGTTACAAAATATCTCTCGTTAAGTATCACAACTCCAGTTGTGTTCACCAGTATACTGGTGCAAAAATGTTATATATCATTTACAATAGGTATATTATCCTCTTGTTGTGAAAAATAGGTAGGTCATAGTAGTGTGTACTTATAATGGGATCTCTGTCCCCTGGACCAAATATATCATAATAATGTTACAAGAGAAAAAAGTTATATATTCAAGTGAGTTACATTTTATCAAAATCAATTCAAGTGGTATAGTCTATGACATATACAGAAACATTGTTCTCTAAATCTGGTTGCTTAAGGCCACTATGAAGTGCCTAAGGTGCATCAAAGCACAAAAAATCCTCAACCTAAGTTGGGTAAATAAGACAATGTATAAAGCAAATTTCTTAAAGAAGTTAAAAGATTCAAAGAATTTTAATATTAATATTATAAATGTTGAAAGTATGTGTTATTTTCATCACATTACAAAACACATCTTAATCTCTTCAGTGTATGAAACAATAGGTATCACTGACCCCAAAACTCTCTAAGGTACATAAAATAAACACTTAAGATAATGCAAAACTCCAATTCGAACATCAATTCAATCTTTAACAACCAAAAGATGAAAACTTCTATCAGTTTTGACGTCACATCTCTAAGAATCCATTACATGTTACAAAATTAGTCATATCTGCGCATATCGCAATAGTATGCTGATGGAAATGTTATCTATGTTATATATTTTATGTTAATTAATAATGTAACTACATCAGTGACGCCTTTGAGAAAAATATAAGGTCAACCCAACTCTTGTGGTGAAGCCTATTTTATATATATGTATGAGTGTCATGCCCGTAGTATGGAGGAAGTGTATTTGTCTTGGGTCATGCACTAGTGTAGGTCGCCCTGTGTGTTACTTGAATGTTTTGTACATTTGAATTGTGGTCATCCTCTCTGTGGAGTGATGCCTAAAGGGTGGTAATGCTAATATTAATGATGGGATACTCAGGTGACTCTCTTCTTCCTGGCCCTAATAATTATGGGATTCGCAGGCAAGTCTCTGCTTCCTGGCCCTAATAATATATTATAATAATAATGGGATTCTCAGGTGAGTCTCTATTTCCTGGTCCTATTAATAAATAATAAAAATATTTCATTCCCCCAAAATGGTACTATCTTCTCTTCCAGCCTCCCCCATAAACATAGAAAAACAAGTCACATCCTCACACATACTTTAATAGGAGCATCTACTTCCTCTTCTGTGCACATAACTTCCTCTCGTCGATACTTCATCTCTACTTCAATCAGTTCCATCCCTGATGCCTTAGAAATCCTATCTGATTCGAACTGTTGTATGATTTCCCAAGGTAGATGGTAAATTATTATGATATAGTACACAATAGAAAAGCAAAGTGGTAGCAACACTTCATGCTCCCTTACATCATCCAAAATCAAAATCTGCTGTGCAATAACTTCAAATAAACAAATACTAAAAATCCCAAAGATACAAAATAGAAAAATATTACAAATGACATAGATTGTCTTATATATCCTCAAAAGGTAGGATAATTGTGATGGCATCTTGTGAGGTACATTAATTTTAAGTTTAATTACATTCCTCCTTTCTGCAAAAAGTGTCATTCTTCTGTTTGCTGGTAAGGGGTTCAACAGACTTTTCATCTTTATCCCCCTCCCAAAACAATCATAACTCAAAATAGTCTTCTTTTTATTTAATGGTGAGGGGTGGAAAAGACTTTTCATTTTAGTCCCCCTCCCAAAACATTCATAACTGGAATTCAAAATAAGTTTCATTTTAGCAGTCTTTTTGTGCTGGTACAGCATAGGCAAGTGAGTTTGTGAAAAAGAAACCCTGTTTTCTTTTACCATACAGAATGCAAAGGGTTTCCTGAAATTATCAGGATAAAATTTAATAAAGTACTCACTGCCTGAAAAATCTCTTACATTCTGAAAAAGAATAAAATTCAAAAATTGTTTATTAAGACCACAGTGTTCCCAATTAGGAATAGTGATTAGTGGCAAATCAGTAAGGATGTTGTCAGGAAACATTTTCTGAAATAATTGATGTTTCAGCTTATCCACAAATGTAGGCTTATATCGCCTTGCAAGCTGTTTTGGTTTGGTAATATTAGGCTCATATGAGCAAACAGCCTGTGGTATGGGATCAGCTGCTTGTAAATTAGTACTCTGATCATCAACTTGTACAGTAGTGAAATCAATTAAATCCTCACTGTCAGATAATACTACTGGTAAATCTTCATTATCACCAAAAATATCACTAAGTAACTGTGAAGGGCTAGGGCCTGAACTATCAGTAATTTTAGTTTCATGCAAAACATCTGTTTCAATATCAACAAGGTCAGATACAGTATTATCATTCACAATAGGTGGGTCAATGACCTGTGAGGGATCAGCTGAGGGCTGTACATAATTTTCAGTTTTATAAAAATGAGCTGTATTTACTGAAATAGGGTTTAATTGTTCACTAGTTATGAATGAATCAGCTATTAAACTATTGCTAGGTTCTGTCACCTCTGTGGGTGCAGAATAGGTTTCAGAGTTTTCAGAATTATCCACAATTGGATCAACTGTAGGAACAGGTGGATCACTACAGGCTGATGCAGGCAAAGGCACAATTGGATCAACTGTAGGAACAGGTGGATCACTACAGGCTGATGCAGGCAAAGGCACTGCTTCATTATCAATTAGGGTAGCAGCAGTAGTAGGTTGTAGTGGTGGCAAAACATGAAAAATATGCGTAGTATCCGCAATGGTACTTGGATCAACTGTTTGTATATTTTGCTCCAAAACAGTTGTGCATTGATGCGAAATACTACCTTCAGTGTTATTATCTAAGGTTTCAGTAATAGGTGTAGCAACCACATTATTTACAATCACCAGGTCATCTGAAAAAATGCTGCTAGTATGTGTTTGCAGCTGTTGGTTTTGAATGGGAATTGGCTGTAATGAATGTGGGTTTGTTTCCTCAGATGGCTATGAGTGAGATTCTATATAGGCAAGCCTAGCTTGAATTACTTTTTCACAAAAAGTTTGAAAGTTGAAATGTGCATTTTCAATAGTCTTAGTTTTATATTCCTGGAGACCTTGGATATAGGAAGTAGCTAACTTATACAGCTGATTAACCTCTTGGTGAAGAGGCATTACCATGTCATTAATAGTTTGTAGTACATCAACGTTCACCTTAGGAGGTACATCTACCAAGAAAGCACTAAATATTGTTTCAAACTTTTGTTTGGTTTGAACTAGTTTATGCAAATAAGTACTCACGGCATCTTTACTCAGATTTTTAGAATTACGGAGTTCCTGTTGAAAGGGAACAATAAGTTCTTGGCTGAAGAAATGTGTGTAAAGTCAACATTGTAGCCCTTATTTGCAGACCGTTCGGCATAGTGCAGGTGATTTGACAGCGCGTTAAACTGAAATTTTGAAGAATTCTTAGCTGCATTGCAGTGAGAAGCGACATCTATAGTGAAGTATCCGATTTCGGCGTAAGGGAGATAATGCATACCAGCAACTTTTAATAATGCAGTTTCTTTTTCTTTAAGAGATTGTATTATGTCCTTAACTTCGTCAGCTTCGAAAGGTTGCCACTTAAAATTTAGTTTGTTATCCAGCGGAATGTTAGTAGCCGGGCAACTAATTACGGATTCCATGGTTACGACAATTAATACTTAAGAGTGACAATAGTAACCAAAGTGCACATAAAAAACACAGAAATTATCAAAACTGGACTCTAACCTGAAAAACCACACAATAATCAATAGAAAAAAAATTTGTACACTCTGGGAAGACAATGGTCATGAAATATAAAACAGTGCAAAGATGAACACAGACTCAGAAAGCCAATACTTGTAAAATTTTATCAAAAACTGTCTGTGGTACGATGTATCTAGCATCAATAGACTCTTTGCACTGAATTTAAACAAGATGAAAAATGTGGCGCATCTACAAGAAAGAAATTCGTTGCACACAAAGTAAACAAAAATAGAGTTGAAAAGTTTATGTTCGCGCTGAACAACTAAATGACAATTGATTGTAATATTCTGCCTCAGTAAGTAGGGAATGATTGCAACGCAATAATTTAATGCAATGAGTGAAATGCCGTTGCATAAGAGGAGGCAGTGTTAGTAAAAAAAAATTCACATGAAGTTCTCGAAGAAACGATGCTGAAAAAAGTTGTACTTAGCTTTGTAGAAAACTGCATGGTGAGCTGCCGCGCGTTGGTCTGTCGTTGTCGGAGCCGCGGGAAACAGCTGTTGGTGTGGGTAGTCCCCCGGGCATGTCTCGTCTATCAGCTGTGAGGCCAGACGCTGGACGGCATGGTGTGAAGTCGTGGTGTCCCCGCGATGTACCATGGCGAAGCGACGCTCATCTGGTATCGGGTGCTGCATCTGGCCTCAGTGAGCGGGCGGTGTCGTAGTCGTCGAACTCATGATGAGGTAGTTGCCCTCGTGCCGGTTATTCCCCGAAGTTCCTAAATTTTCTCGTTGCACAGAGGTCGGTAATTTCTCCTCCACCGTTTGAAATTAATCAAACGTGAGCCTTACAGTCCCATGTAAGGACATAGATTGTGCGCTGAAATGTACGGACGACACAAGATTTGTTTAACCACTTACCACAGATGGAGGAATTTTCATCAGGGGTGTCAGTCGGTCTTAACTTCTCTCCACAATCTGCAAACTTTTGGAACGAGTGTTCGATTTGCCTAATCAACTTTGAGAATGCTGTTTTGAACTTTTGATTTCATTTAAATAAATTTGAAGATTTTTTGGAAAGTGATCTGTTTTATTCCGTAGCTATTGAATCACCTTTTCAATATTTGAGGTCATCAAATATTGTGGCGACCTTAAGCGTTCTAGTTGAATATCCAGGCAACATGGTCAAAGCAAATTAACATAGTCAGTAAGTTTTCATCGAACAGTGAGGTGCTATCAAGAGTTTAAGTTAAGGCACTTAGGCGATACACAACCCCGGTATCGGTCTAGTTCCTTACATGACAGTGAAGACAAGGAAGCTGGAGCTAGAGGAGTGTGGACTGTGGATCGATATTCAAGGAAGTGTAGGGCGTCTTTGTGAAGGAATAGGGGTGTTGTACAAAAACCCTCAATCTTCAGAAAAACTGCTACATAACCAGTGGTAAACAGGTATTTAATGGTTTCATATGCCTAAAAAAACAAAAATTCTTTTCTTGTTAATAAATAAACAGGCTAACATTACAGAAAGGAATATACAATAAACCCAAACACATTTTACACAGAATTGAGATACCAAAAACAGATCATGAAAATAACACTATCCATTCACACACATTCAAACTCTCAACACAACTCTGATAGCAATAAACAAGATGACTACTGCAGATAAATGAGTTACAGAAAGGTGGACTAGATTACATCTAGCTTACACAGCAACAAACCTAACAACAGTAATGTAGTAAGTAATTAAAAAAACATCAAAAGTTACAATTTTAGAATTATGTCAAATAAGTCGCAAATTTCAATGCAGATTCACCATTGTTATTGCCCCAGTGAGAAGTGAAACAAGTACGGCAATGAATGAAAGAATAGCATTTCATCAACGTGATTTATTAAGAGTTAACTTCTTTGAATTGTTAACACAATCTTTCACATTACTTTGATGCATGTTACGAGAAAACAGAAAAACTGATAGTTCAGTGGCACATAAATGGAAAGCCCTCTGTAGGTAGAATATAATAAAAGAAGCAAAAGTTTGGCTTTGATTTGGAACTGTAGTGCATAAGAGTACTTAAGTTATAAGAATATGATGAGTGACTAATTGAGGAGAATATACTTCACTTAGTGGAGAGAGCAATGAGGGGATGTACCAGAGAAGTAAGGGAATTGGCTTACAAAACTTTTGCTAGACCATTGTTTGAATATGGTAATGTAATATAGGAGCCACATTTTTAGTATCAAATACTAGAGTTGGAGGGAGTGCAGAGAAAGGATGGTAGATTGGTCTGTGGGGATTGCCACAGATCACAACCAGTAACTGATATGATAAAGCAACTGAAATGAGATTTATTGGCAGACATGAGGAGGGTGAAGACAGACATGGGAGTGTACAAGATATATATTAGTGATGAGACATGATAAGATATTGATTTAAGAATCAGTAGTGCTTGGAAGGGAAAAGATAACCACTACCACAAGCTGACACTCAATTTCAGGCACAAAGTGTGGGAAGATTTTCTTTTGTAGGTAAGGATGTCGGGGATTAGAATAATTTACCAAGGGAGTGGATGAATGAATGACCAAAAGTGCTGAAAGAATTTAAAGTTTCAATTTGTAGATGGCAAAAGTAGGTGGGGACAAGTAAGGGGAAGAATGGGTGTGTAGGGAAATTGCCACCGGAGTGTGCACTTCATCGCAATTAAGGTTGTTATTTGAATAGATTTTTTCCCTCCCTTACCCTTCACATGTTGTTTTTAGCTTTTTTGTGCTAGGTATTAAATTTTATTGCACTTTTAATTATTAATTTTGTTATAGTTGTTCATAAGTCATAACTTAATTACTGAATTCTGTGGACAATAAACTTTCAAAGCTAGTTCAGCAACAGTGCAGTCCTTTTGAACAGGACGTGTATTAGTTCAATACATTTTCTCCATGCCTCCACTTTTGCTTTTCAGGAAAATATTGCAACACTTCTGTTGGGAAAATTCTACATTTCTGTTCTTGCAAGTGTCACTTGAACACACATGCTATAAAGTTTGTGGTACCTGTCAAAAAATTTCCTCTCAATAACATTATTAATCCATAATATCAGTTGTCATGCTGCCTATAAATCTTATTTTTTATTAGGTTCATTATTTCAATCTTTAGCAGAATAAAAAGTTATCTCGGATGTGAAATTTAATTTCAAGCTTGTGTAGGAGAGATGGTCCCTTGTGAAGAACAGAAATAATGTATTCCGAGGACAAAAAAGATTTGTTGGAAAATAGAAATTGGAATTGTGTTTGAAATAAACATGAGAGTTTGAAATTTGAAATGAATTTTCATGTGACAAAAGAAATGGAGAGAAAGAATGCACACAGACAGGAGGGACACATCATTTAGTTAAATCTGTCAAAATTCTTTCAGGTGAACTTCCACCATCACCTGCCACTTTGTTTTCTCCTGTGGCGGCAGCGTCGGCTCAGACAAGAATTGAAACAAGCTCACCTGAGCCAGGTACTGTCAAATAATTTTTTGAAATACAATTTTGCATTAATTTTTACTGTATCTTCCTAAACTAATACACCAATATTATTTCTTATATCATACTTGTAAATAAATGGGTGGCTTGTATCATTTTTTTAAAACTTTTGGTTTCTTTGTCTTAATGAGGATAAAAACATAGTTCAGTATGTTTTGTGTATCTTAAACATGTATCTTCCTTTCTTTTAAATTTAATTTATCTGTTGTTTCTATTGTAATCAGCAAATCTTTGTGAATAATGGTTACATCATTTTCAAGTTACAGAAAGATTGAAAAACCAGTGATATGATATTATAGACTAATTGCTTTTATGTCAAAATACCTTTAATGAGTAATGCACAGTTTTTGTGACAGAAGTATGATTACAGAGTGAATTAATTTGCTGGCTTGTAAATGACTACTTGGTTACAGATAAGAAGGTACTTTTTAAATAGGGGTACTTTAGTAACGAGTTGAATTATCAAGGTGACTAAAATATGAGATGAACAAAAAATTTAATTTTTCTAGTGTAACCATTAATCATTATTAAGATTTTGCAGTCATTGGCTATGATTAATGAATTTACTGTTCATATAGTCCTTTGAGATTATAATATGATGTTCAGTTGTGATTAAAAAAAAGTGATTATTGGGCATAAGCCAGTAGACAAGGGAAAGGAAACATTGTATTATTAATTACTGGATGGTTTTTATAACTAATGAAAGATCAGGGCATTGGATGCATGATTCCTTATCCTAGGATACATAGGATATCACTTGCATTGTGTCATTTAGTTAAGTACCAAACCTAATGAAAGAGCTGTATATTTGGACCTGGTATCATATGATACCTGTGTTCAATTTCCAATCTGTCCATCTGGATTTTGGAAAAAATACTGCAGTTACATGCCGAGATATTGCTTAATGTAAACCTTGCCTAGTATTCTTCTTTTTTGTTGTTAACTGCCCTATCCACCTATAATTAACTTGTCAGTAAACCGTATAGCACCAGTAAAAAAAGAATACAAAAAGAATTGATGCTATTTTAACTATCAGTATAATTTGTTTTATTGGCTCCACTGATTCCTTTCAGTTATTTGTTTTTTCTTTCTGTTCTATGATCAGGCTTAGGTAACTGCAAACAAAATGAATTTGTATTTAATAGGTCTCCTTAATGTGTTTCTCCTAATTCCAGTACGTTCATCATCTCTTCGTCTGATTAGAAATTAAAATAAACTACATATTTCCTTTCATTTAAACCCTCTCATCTTTTTCTGGGTAGATGTGGTTTCAAATCCCCTTCTGGCCATCCAGATTGCTGTTTTCCATGGTTTCCAAAAATCACTCCAGGTGAATGCCGGGATTGTTCCTTCAGTAGGCCCAGGCCCAATTCATTCCCATTCCAGTTCTTCCCCCCTAAGATGACCTTGACTGTTACAAGGCATAAAGCCATTAAAAATGGAAATAATTTTTTTTATTTATTTGTGACTTTTGCTATCAGGATTATTTTAATTTTATTATTATTCTTTGCTGACTATATATTGCAATGAGAACTGAGGGTGGGAGAAAAAACAACTTGGTGGGAAGTGAGGGTGGGGGTATAAAGGTATAAACCAAAAAATAATAAACCTATATGTAGGAACCTGTCACAGAAACATGGTAGATGTCGGCTGATGATCCTTACTTGCCTTTTACACCATGTATATATATATATATATGGATAAAGGAAACAAAGAAACTGCCGCGAGGCACTGAAAATAAGATAGGATAGGGAAAATAAACAGTTACCCGTCACTTACCACAGATGAAGGCAGGAGGGCGAGACACGTTTTTGTGTTTTTACGTGTCTCGCCCTCCTGCCTTCATCTGTGGTAAGTGACGGGTAACTGTTTATTTTCCCTATCCTATCTTATTTTTATATATATATATGTATATATATAAGGTGGGAACAGGCCTTTCAGTACCAACTGGGGACCAGACAACCACCTGGACTAAATTTAAGATAGCTCCAATTTTCCTCTCTCCTCCGACCTTTGCCCCTTACCTGCCATCATTTCCCACAAAACCATCGCTCACCAGAGCTCTCTCTTTTTGTACTTAGATCTATTGTAATAAAAAAAAATTTCTCTCGTTGTTTTATATTATTACATTTTTTCCGTGCGTAGTATTTTTTCGTGTGTAATATTTTCAATAATTTTGCGTTGGAATAATTTTTTATGGGGGCACTTATAGATCGTTTTCAGTAGATTCCACCCCCCCCCCCCCCGGGTTTCCTTGGTTTGTTTTATGCCAGTGACCTTATGACCGCAACCGCGTTTCCACTGTGCAGTCTAATTATCATTTTCGGGCTTAGGTCCTTCCACCCCCACCCCCGCCTCCTGCCATGTTGTTTCTCCCCCCTCCCTCTCCACCCCGACCAGCCGACCATGTGCACCCCGTGCGGTCTCCTCAGTTGGTTGCTAGCTTCCGCGGGGCAGCCATCTCATCCTACAACCTGATGAAGAGCTAAGCTCGAAAATTTGTATTATGTTTGTGTTTGTGTGTTTCTTCGTGTTTTGACGCCGCTGGAGCCCTCATCTTTGGTAAGCGGTGGTTTTTCTCCTATCCCAATGTCTAATATATATATATATATATATATATATATATATATATATATAAATTTGTGAAATAAAAATATTTGGAACTTTAAAAAAACAAATTTATCAAACAAATTTCAAAGCTACAAACTACTGAAAGATAGGCTCTGGTGAGTGATGGCTCTGTGGGAAAAAGTAGGAGGTGAGGGGGATGGGTGGAAGGAAGGGGGGAGGGAGGAAAATTGGAATTATCTTAAATTTAGTCCTAGTGGCTGCCTGGTCCCCAGTTGGTACTGATAAACCAGTTCCCACCTTCTATGTTCTGAGATGCTTTTGTCCGAGATGACCCTGATGGCACAGACTGTGAAGCATGTGTTGAAATTGTTGGTGCCATGATTGGTGGCATGATAAGATACATGGTGGTCAGGGTTCTGGGTGAATACCAATTGTTTGTGTCCGTTCATTCTGATGGCAAGTGTATTTGTGGTCAGATCTATGTAGGATGCTGGGCAATGGTTACAGGTCAGTTGATAAATAAGGTGGTAGGAAACACAAGTGGTAAGTCCTGTGATGGGGAAGCTATCCCCATTTAAGTGGTTGGTGAAGGTGGTGGAAGGTGGGTGCATATTGCGTAATTTGCTGCGGGATCTGTTGCAAGGAAAAGAACCTTGGAGGTCTACTGAAGCAGATTCTAGGTGTGTGAGGTAAGATTTTTGGAAGGAGGGTTCTCATCTCAGGACAAGCTCGTAGGAAGTCATAACCTTGTCGCAGGACTCGGTTGACAGGTTCCAATCCTGGGAAGTATCAGGTGTCCAAAACGGAGCTGCGGTTGGTTTTAGGGGGTTTTGGGCTGTTGATAGGTTGTAATGTATCCCGTGAAACGTGTTTATGAACTAAATCTGGTTGGTTTATGTGGATATTAGGGCTCTGGAGATGTTGCTAGAATACTGTAGGAGGGCCTGTTCGGTGGAACGTATGTCTCTCCACCAAATGCCCATGCTATAGGGGAGGGAGCATTTGACGTGACAAGGTTGGCAGCTATCATAATGAAGGTACTATTGTAAGTTGTTGGGTTTGATATGGACAGATGAGTTGATGTAGCCATTCGTGACGGATAGGTTGACATCCAGGAAAGTGGCATGTGTTTGGGTGTAAGTCCACGTGAATTTCAGACTGCTGGTGGTATTGAGTTTATTGACAGAACTGTGCAGGTTTTCTTCCCCATGGGTCTAGATCACGAAAATGTTATCAATGAACCATCGAATTAGAAAAAGGTATTGCTCAGTATTAGCTCGGCCAGGGTGATTAGGAAGGATCTGGTGGGGAGGCTATTGGGGGGACGCTAGTCTAGAAAATGTTCCATGGCACTCAAACCATGACAGTGAGGAATATTGGTATATAGATAGTTTACATCAATCATTACTAGGAACGAGTCGGGGGGAAGAGATGTGGGAACAGTAGACAACAGAGAGGAAGTGTCGGGTGTCTTTGATGCAGGAGGGAAGCTGGCTGACAATGGGCTGTAGATGTTGGTCCACCAAGGCAGAGATCCACTCTGTTGGTGAACCACATGGGTTGCCAGGCTTATGAACTTTAGGAAGTATGTATAGAGAAGGTGTGCGTGGCTTTTTTGAAGTGAAGAGCGAGACAGAATGAGGCGTGAAGCCTTGAAGGGGTCCACTAAACTGTATACAGTTTAATGGCAGTTTGTGCTGCCACAGGTTTGTCAGGAATGGCTAGTGGTGTTAGGCTGAGATACTAATCCAACGTGGTCTTACTAGTTAGGATGACTCCCTGGATTACTGCTCCTCTGGCGTCCCTCAACGTCTGGATGCTAGACTGGTTCTGCTAGTGATAGATAATCTATAGCTTGTGCGACTAACAGTGGAGAAGGGAGCTATCAGTGAATGAACAAGTCTTCACAACTCTTCTGTTTATTAATTGCTAGTAGCAGTAATTACAGCTCTTACGACTCCCCTCCAACAGAACTCCATAGCTCCACATAGGCCAATCAGGTAGTCTGCACTTACTGACATCTCTAGGTGTTGTGGGCAGTAAGGTGGACTGGGCATGCGGCGGCCGGCGGTCCCCGGTTCGGCGCTCAGACGGACATAGTCGTGGCAACAATCACTCTTGCGACTGACTGCCACACCTGACCTTTGGTCGGCTTATTTATCCCCGTCAGTGTCGCGTACTCACAGCATGATCGCTTACCTAGTCTTACCAGCCAGGCAACGACCCCGATGTTCGATCCATGTTCTCGAAAACTTGGCACGTGAGAGCAGGTCACAATTTACTGTCTTCAGTTGGTCAGCCAATGACCTAATGGTTCCATCAATTTCTCGAAGCTTCTTACGCGCGACTGCTTGTGTGAACGACCAGCCAATTTGCTGAATCACTGACGCTAGCGTCCCACTTGTCATGCTCCGGGCTATGCCTGTCACTGCCCATGCTTGCCGCCTGCCTCAACTCAATACAACAATTTTATCTATACCATAATTAGCCTATTACAACAGGATGTATCAAAAATAATCATCTGATTTGGCACGTCTATATTTCTGAAACTAATAAACCTATACAATGAATTTTGTTTTTTGATGAATGGGAAATTCAAAAAGTTTTTTTTCATACCTTCATACCATGTGTTCAATATGCCACTCTGAGATGGACGGCATATGTCAATGCGGTATTCAAATTCTTCCCACACTGCAGCAAGCATTTCTTGAGTGACAGTTTCCACAGCTGCTTTTCTGCAATATCTCAGTTCATTCATTGTTGTTGATAACGGAGGCACATAAACAGAGTCTTTTGTAAACCCCCACAAGAAATAATCACATTACAGTCAGGTCTGATGACCTTGGAGGCCAGTAATGTAAGGCTGAATCATTTGGTCCAGTGTGACCGATCCATTGTTCAGTAATCCTTTGATTTAAAAATTCCTGTACTTGCAGATGCTAGTGTGGTGGTGCCCCATCCTGTTGGTAAATGAAGTCGTTCGAATCAATCTCCAACTGTTCTCAAGCATATCGAGATATGTGCTTCTGGTAACTATGTTCTCGGCAAAGAAGAATGGACTGCACACCTTTTCCTGTGAAACTGCACAAAACACATTCAATTTTGGAGAGTCCCTCTCATGTTGTACATACCCCATATTCTCACATTATGACGGTTCACCTTACCATTTAAATGGAATGTTATCTCATCACTAAACACTAAGTGTGGAAGAAAACTGTCATCCTCGATTTTGTCAAGAACGAAATTACAGAACTCCACACGTAGTTGTTTGTCACCTTCACGAAGAGCTTGCAGTAGCGGAATTTTGTATGGTTTCATGTGTAAACGTCGACGCATCACATGCCAGACAGACATTGGAGGCATGTTGAGCTGTCGAGCTGCACGGCAAATGGATTTCTGTGGACTCCTTGTGAATGTATGGCGGATGCATTCAACGTCTGCTTCAGACACTCGGGGGCAGTCCAGCGATTTTCTTTTACACAACCAACCTATTTCTCGGAATTGTTCATGCCATCGTCTAATGCTATGTGCTGTAGGAGGATCCACACCGTATTAGTACTAAAGTCACGCTGAACAGTTGTTACTGACCCGCACTGTGCAAAATGTAAAACACAAAATTCTTTCTGTTGTCCCGACGCCATTTTTACTAGAACTGAAGTGGGTGCACCTGCTGCAACCTAGCGGGAACCATGTAAAACTCGAGAGTTTGCTCTTTCCAACAGTATGTCGTTGAAACACACATCTCAAATAACATAATAGTTACGATTTTTTAAAGAAAATTGGATGATTCTATTTGGTACACCCTGTATAATCTTTTATTCTTTCATTGACTGGATGTGTGTGTATATATATATATATATATATATATAACTGAGCAGGAAAATGCTTTAAGGCAATAAAACTAAGGAAGGATAGGGAAATATGACCTAACACTTACCCCTGATGAAGGTGGCTGGGAACGATGAACACAAAAGAAAAAAGAAAGGTGCAATATTTCGGCATACAGCCTTATTTGTGCAGAAGTGAGACATCAGGCGGAGTCAGATGTGTACAAGTCTGACTCCGCCTGGTGTTTCATTGTTTTTCCTGTTCTTGAGTGTTTTTATGAGTTCACCCCATGAAACCATCATCTACGGTAAGTTGTGGTTCAATTCGCTATCCGCTTTTTGTAAATCATTCGCTACTTAGCTCCTATTATTTCCCGATTACTATATATATATATATATATAACTTGCCAAGGCATTTGTTGAAGGCTATTCAAAAATTTGATTAGAATTATTACAGGAAGCCATGGAACTATTATGCATTGCTGGGTCAAAATTTTAATCCCATTTCTTTTGTAAAAAGGCTTTGAATGTTACGAGTTCCTTATAAGACTTGGCATAGAATGCAATGAGTGAAAAGTAACATTTGAGTTCGATGAGTTCATGCATTTTACAAATAGTGAAACTCTCAGAAACCTTAGTAGTATATGTTTTTTTTATAATAAAAATTTAAATATTGGAGAATGGTAATAATGGATTTGTCTCTAGGCACTGAAAATAAGGAAGGAAATGGAAAATTACCCGTCATTTACCAAAAATGAAGGCATGTGGTCCAGACAAACATACTTTACAATATTTCAGTTTCAAATCTTGTTAATCAGGGAGGCTTGGTATATTTGGCACTCACCACAGCTTTCCTCTTGAGTCATGCGGTAAGCTGTGGCGTATGCCTTGCCAAGGGTCTCGATCCTCCTTACATTAATAAGGTTTTAAACCAAGAGGTCGTAAAGTGTGTTAGTATCGTCTAACCAACTTGCCTCATCTGTGAAAAATTTAAATATAAATGAATAGGACCAGTGATAGAAAAACTTCATTAAATCACTGTCATAAGTAGAATATGGAGGATGTTATAAATAATCACAGTGATTGTCAGTTGCAAAATCATTCAAGAATGCTACAGTTGAATAATAGTTCTGTGTGTTTTAGGCTAAAGCTAGCATTTTATTTGGTTAAAAATGTTAATATCTCTTAATTAATCTGATTTAATGTAGCATCCAAAAAATTTAGTGACAAATGTTCTTCTCATTTAACAAAATATCTTCCTGGTACCATCAAATATCGTTTTTTAAGTGTGGTCGAATGTGTCATATTTTTCACTGAAATCAAAATATTACCCAACTTCTGAACATTCCTTTTCAGTGATTTCCTCAACTCGAAACCTTCACATTATGAATGTAAAGAGTTTATAGACAGATTGGGACACAACTCAAAATTTGTTCATAGTCCTAGCTTTATCACTCATTAGTTCACATTTTGAGCTACTTTTCAATTCTGTTTATTATGAATTGCTACTATAACCCACACCAATCACCACCATACCATATGTTGAGGCCAGCATCCCAGTTCTCTGTATCTGCACCAGTGGTAACAGGTGTTCTTTTGTGCTCCTAGTAGGTTGTGTATTGTTATCAGGAAATATTTTGCCTATCCTTTACCTAATATGGTAAGCATAAGTGGTGATAGAAGTAGTGGCTAAAACTGCAAGCCATCTCAATTAAACTTGTCCGAGCATGATGGGTGAGTGGGTAACACTCTGGCCTCGCATTCAGGAGGACATGGGTTTTGAATCCCTGTCCGGGCATCCAGATTTGGGTTTTCCACGGTTTCCCCAAATCACTCCAGGTGAATGCCAGGATGCTTCCTACATAAGGCCATGGCTGAATTCCTTCCCATTCCTTGTCCCCCATCCTTTCCCGCCTCTAAGAACCTTGACGAGGTGTAAAGCCGTCAATTAAATTTCAGGTGGTGATTAAAAATGCCTGTGCATACAACAATTATAAGTAAACAGTGAGTCATAAAGAAGAAATGGGAATACTTTTTGTTAGAACACCAAGGAAAAAGAAAGGTACTTCTTAATTTCATAAATATTCAGAAGACTGCTTAAAGCTGTTTGATGAGCTGAAAGCTAAGGCTGGGAGAAGTCCTGCAGATGAAATATTTTCTCAAGTTATGGATATTTCCATCACTTTAAAATATGTGCCAATGCACATCAACATGTCCATTAGCAGTGACTCATTGAGCACAGACAAATGTCTTAAGAAAATTATTTGAAAGGAAGGTTATACTCCCCGGCAAGTTTTTAATGTTGATGAGTCACAGCTATTAATGATGCTATCCAGTCAGTAGTAACAATTATCGACGATGTTATGCAGTATTGTTGCCTGATGTATGAAGAAAAGAAAGCCAATACAAAAATCCTTGGGTCAGTTCTTCAGGCCAGTTGCCAGTTGGTAACAAAAACTGCGTTAGCATCTGAATAAGTTGATGAAATTATTTTTTTTTCCAAAAAATATATAAATATTAAAAATATAACCGCAATTTAAACTGGAAATTGTGTTTTCAATAAAAACATGAGAAAGGGAAAAAAATGTGAATTTGGCAGAATGAAAATACTGTTGAAAAGTGTGGTCATTTTATAACTACGTAAAATAACGACATCAAAAAATTCAAGCTATAATTGGCCATCTGGAATAGAATACATTCTTAAATAAACTAGTATATCTAAACCAAATTTGGTAAAAACTATTGTGAGTATTCATTAACTAATTGTCATGCAGTTGTATGTACACGCAAAAATGAGGATGAATGGTTAACACACTAGCCTCGCATTCGGGAGGACGTGGTTTTCAAAACCCCGTCTGGGCATCCAGTCTTGGGTTTTCCATGGTTTCCCCAAATCACTCGATGACTGCTAGAATGCTTCCTTGAAAAGGCCATGGCCGAATTCCTTGTTGTTCCTAGTCCCCAGTCTTTTCCCTCCTCTAATGACCTCGATGTCAACGAGGTGTAAAGCCATAAGCAGTCCTTGTCCCCCCCATCCTTTCCTGCCTCTAATGACCTCAACGTCATAGAGACTTGAAGCCATAATTTAAAAAAAAAAAAAAAATCAATAGAAAATGAGGGTACACAAGAGGCCAATATTGGATACACATTTAATATGTCAGCTTCCTGTAGAGATTATTTTGGATGATAAAAGGAAAGGATAGTAATTCACTTTAAGTTTTGCTGAGATGTAGGAAGATTCTAAGTTGTTTTTTACTCTCTTTGTGTAATTCCTTTGTTTATATTGTGCATTTTTTCACTCTTGCGCCATTCAGTATATGAGGGTAATCCAAACATAAACCATAATTTTTTCATACAACTTTGTTTATTGTAAGTAAAAATGCAACTGAAGTATCTTATTTCCTCCATTAGATAGGAAGTATTCTGATCCCATCATAGAAAAGAGAAGATGGCTGTCTTTGTAGCCAAAATCTTCTTCAGTGGGCCAGACGTATGGTAGTCACATGGTGGGTGCTAAAGGGATTGATAGTGCATTATCATGGGTTAGAACTGCTACAGGTGGCCATGTATTATCGTGCAGAAAGAGGAATTGTTTGACAGCATTGTTTGTTGCAATAAATAGTCTTGGCACCATTCAGCAGCTGGCACTAGTAGGGCGCACGCATCATCCTTCGAGTATGTAAAAAGTCAATCAAGAATATTCCTTTTAAGTCCAAAAACAAAGTTGCATTAACTGTTCCAGCGGACAGTCGCATCTTGGCCTTAATCAGTACTCGGTTCATTATTCGTCTTCTTGTTTTCTGGGGTATAGTGATGGATCCATGTTTTATTGCCGATCATGATACGGTCTAAAAAAGCCTCTCTTTCTTCTTCAAAGTGATTCAGAAGTCACTCACAGATGTCTTTCCACATATTCATTTGTGCCTTGTTGCGAAGAAATGGAACCTACCTTGCTGATATTTTTCTGTATTCAAGTACATCTGACACAATGGTGCATACGGTTCCAACATTTACACCCATCTCTGATGCAATCTCGACAATAATGCAATGAGCTCACATATGGCCTGAATATTGATTGATCCTGGTTGCCAGATGCCATTTATGGCTTTGATTTTTCACTTTATCATGACCATTTTGAATCTTCTTTTAACCAATCAAATACTTTGGTTTTACTCAAGTAATATCACTGAACCATGCTTGGAACCTATTTCAGATTTCTTGATTTCACACCTTTGTTGGTGAGAAAACTAATAATAACACATTATATTCAACATGGCGCCGATCGGACTAGCGGGTTTAAACTGTTCCGATAAAAGTGATAAGAAGGAAGTAAAAAGTGGTAATAAATGTAAGATGTGTTTCAAACAAGTGAGGAAAGGTATCCAGTGTAAATATTGTAAATGGTGGTTTCACGAAAATTGCTGCAAAATAAATATAAAACTGGTAACAGTTGACTACTCATGGTCGTGTGAATCGTGTGTAACGGAAATGTGTTCAAAACAGTACATGGACATCATCAGAGACAAGGACGCTATAATTCAAGTATTGGAAAGTGATATTAGAGAATTACAAATAAAATATGCTGCTTTGGAACACGGATGCAAAATTTTGGAGAACAACAAAAACGTTAGTGTTAAAACGAATGAAAGTAAGTGTTTCGAAACTTTTAGCTCAGTTGTAAACAAGAAATGTTCTGCATCTAATAAACTAGAAGAAAAAATTCCGAAAAATGCGGTGTAACTATAGTACCAGTAGACGAAGAAAAATCTCAAAATATTCAAAGAGTGAACTTTCCACCTTGCAAAAACAGATTCAGTTTACTTGAAGATGGCGATGTTATAGAAAAGGTAAATGAAATAGGTTTACGAGTCAAAGTGCCTAAACTAACGAAGCTTAACGAAAGTGAAGTGATTAAAGAGTGTAGTGAAATTCTTAGACCAATTATCAATGGTGGTAATGAAACACAAAGCCCAAAGACATCAAATTGTAAACGCAGAGCTAGGCCAGTAAAAATACATATTTATGCAGACAGTCAAGGACGAAAATAAGGGATATTATCGAAAACAGTTCCAACCATCACACCTCAGCTTCAATAAAACCAGGAGCAAAATTTATAGATGTGGCGGCAAGCTCTTCACCTACAGATGCTACAGGAATGGCAGTTTTTTATCGCTGGATCAAACGATGTAGCAAGAAATGAGGGAAAATTCTTCTTATCGTCTCTAAGAAGAAAGTTGCATGCTCTACAAAACACAAAAATTGCACTCTTCTCAGTATCATTTCGGCACGATCTTCCATTCTGGTCATGTGTGAATGCAGAAGTAGCTCGAGTAAATGAAGAAATGAAGAAACTCTGCAAATACTTTAAAAATGTGTCTTTTGTAGATATAAGTAACTTAGGTAAGAGATTTTACACCGTTCATGGCCTCCATCTGAATGATCTGGGAAAAGGTATGTGAGTGAGAAAATTATAAACCTAGCCGATGAGTTAGACCTCACACAGACTCTGAGGTTAGAGCCAATACCACTGGGTTTCAAGGGAAATTCTTTTTTAGAGTTAAAAAACTAGATGTGGGCCTAGCTGGTTTATCAACATTTACCGTGGAGAACCAGTCCAATGACAAGCAGGTTACTAGGCCCATGAGGTTAGTCAAGGAAAATAACTTAAGTCAGAACACAGTTAGCATTAGGAATTCGTTTAAGATAGGTTATCTCAATGTTGAAGGTATAAGAGGAAAACATGTACTTTTAAACGATTTTGCTAATGAAAATATGCTCGATTCATTATGTGTGAGTGAGCACTGGTGCAAGGGTAATGAAATTTCTTTTCATGTATTAGATGATTTCCAGTTAGTTAACAGTTTTAGCAGGGTACAGCGGATTCATGGGGGTGTGTCGATTTATATTAAGAAAGCGTTAATGAACACTAGTAATGAATTAGATTTAGGTTTTTTGTGTAGCGAATTGCATTTTGAAGCTACAGGTATATATTTCGAGCATTTAAAAATAGTTATTGTATCACTTTATAGGTCACCCAGTGGTGACCCACTAACCTTTTTAGAAAAACTTGAGAATTTATTAAATTTTTTTCTTAGTACTAGGTGGAGAAAGTTCAGTATAGTGATTGGTGGAGACATAAATGCTGCATTTGATGTGACAAAAGATACACACAATGTAAATGAATTTAAAAATCTGTTAAGACAATTTAATTTCAGTTTTTCTAACTGTAAACCTACAAGGGAGAATGCTTGTCTTGACAATATTTTTACAAATGTTAGCAGAGATTTAATGTGTTCTGATGTGGCTGTTTTTTGCCTTCTCAGACCATGATTCAGTTTGGATTGAAATAGATATGCCTAATTTGAAGAACAAAGAGCACAAAGATCCTAAGGTGGCCATCACAAGACCAGTAACGCAGGATAAAATGTCTAATTTTATGGTCTCACTTGGGAATTATGATTGGAAAGATTTGTGTAATAGTGTTAGTCACTGCTCTGCTAATGTAGCATTTGAGAGATTTTTCTGTGCTTTCATAAATATTTTTGAGACAAACTTTCCACAGTACAAATGTAAAGTCAATCCCAATACATGTAAAATAAATAGGCATAACAATGTGTGGTACACACCGCAACTAGCCAATATGAAAAACAATGTGTTATTGTATTTAGATTTGTATAGACTACACAAAACAGATACGACTAAGCTAAGATACTTAAGAGCTCGAAAGGATTATAAACACGCAGTCAATGAGGCTAAGAAACAACATAACATATTCAGTATAGAGTCATCCAATAATAAATGTAAGAAAGCATGGAGTGTGATAAACTCAGTGGCCAAAACCAAACGAAAAGAGGCTGTAGCAGTAACACCAGATGAATTTAATAACTTTTGTATACAGTCGGTGAATGACATTTGTGACAGCATTGTTAGACCCCAGGAAAGTGTATCTGATATCATAAAATGTCATAATGTAAACTATACTTTGAAAGATAAATTTGTACTTTCGGAGGTATCACCAGATGATGTTTTGGGTATTGTACATAACTTTAGACCATCTGATAGTGTAGATATATATGACCTTTCTAGTAATATGATTAAAAAGATAATTGGTTGTATATTATTTCCTCTCACTTATTGTATAAATAAATGTTTAACTGAAGGTGTGTTTCCAGAGGTGTTAAAATTATCTAGAGTTGTGCCCATTTATAAGAAGGGAGAGAGAGATTGCCCATCTAGTTATCGCCCTGTATCTCTGACACCAGTTTTTTCTAAGGTACTAGAATCTGTTATCTATAAACAGTTATCGGTTTATTTGGAGCACAACAACATTCTTTCTACTGTACAGTTTGGCTTTAGGAAAGGCAAATCTACTGCTCATGCTATTGACTCTTTGATTAAGAAGGTTCTAAGTGCTTATGAGGAGAAAAACTTTGCTCAGGCAACTTTTTGCGACCTCAGTAAGGCCTTTGACTGTGTAGACCATGATTTACTTCTTAATAAATTACTTCATTACAGAATCATTAGTGACAAAGCTGGTAATATCTTTGAATCATTTCTTAGTAATCGTAAACAAATTGTATGTATTGGAAAGGCAAGATCCCAGATAACTGAAATCAAGTGTGGTGTGCCACAAGGCTCAGTATTGGGACCATTGTTATTCATTTTAATGATAAATGATTTGCCATTTTATATAATGTCCCACTCCATTCTATACGCTGATGACACCACTTTTCTTACTGTAAGTTCAGACTTTGAAACTCTTCAAACCATGACTAAAG
The DNA here is from genome assembly GCA_031002005.1 of Vandiemenella viatica. NCBI lineage: Eukaryota > Metazoa > Arthropoda > Insecta > Orthoptera > Morabidae > Vandiemenella > Vandiemenella viatica. The sequence goes on from JARYHS010013631.1 coordinate 49,823,523, forward strand.
ATACCCTATCCCAAGTGTCAATCTGGTTTCGAGCTAATGGGTTTTTGCTCAATGAGAGTAAAACACAACAAACAGTATTTAGTCTAAGAGAATACCCAGTAGATGACTATGTAGGTTATGTTAAGTTTTTAGGTATTGTTATAGATAATAAATTGTCTTGGGATCCACACATTAAATACGTTAGTGCAAGGTTGTCTAGAGTGGTGTACTTGTTAAGAAATTTAAAAAATCATGTACCTACAGCCTATGTAAGATCAGCGTATTTTGCTTTTTTTCAGAGTGTTATATCCTATGGACTTTTATTTTGGGGCAATAGTACACATGTTCAGAATGTCTTGGTCCTTCAAAAGAAGGTAATTAGGATTATGTCAAACGCTGAAAAATTTGCCCATTGTAGACCACTGTTTATTGAATTAAAAATATTAACTGTAATAAACTTGTACATTTACACTGTTCTCCTGCACACAAAAAATAACCAAGCTGAATACCTTCTTAGACAAGATTTACACTGTCACAGTACGAGAAATAATAGGCACATTGACATACCTTACTGTAGATTATCGAAATCATTGAACAGTTATGAAGTGTTGGGTATGAAAATGTTTAACAAACTACCTCTAGAATGGGTTGAAGCCCCATTCAATCTATTTAAGCAGACATTGTATAGCTGGTTAGTCACTAATCCTTTTTATTCAGTTAATGAATTCTATGAATGTGGAAATATGAAATAATTGTGTGTGGAGTGTGCAATTTAAATTGTTTTTAATTATGAATTTTGTCTTGTTTGTATTTTCATATTTGTATTCTTGACGTTGTCTATTGCTATGACAGTTTAATGACAGTAAAATTATTATTATTATTATTATATTATTATTATTATCATTTTGCAACAGATGTTGTTACTTCTTTCTCAGTCATACCCTACTTGAAATTGCAGATGTTAGTTTGAGAGCTATTGGCATGACTATCCTCTCTCTGTCCCCCTGCCACCGATTTACCACTGTACCACAGTGCTCAGGTTACTTTGCGAGTTAAACGAACAAAGTTCCAGCTCATATTTGAATGACCGCCATAGTTAGTGGAATTTTTTCCCCTGTTATCAACCATATTTTCCATTACAGTTGATTGTTTTCTGTAAACATTTTATAGTTAAAATTTGTGAGTGAATTTGATGAAAATACATAAATAATGAGGTTTACTATACCTTTTCTTTAATTATGTGCAAGTTTAAGTTGACAAGTGGTGAATTGTGCGTCTTGTCATAGGATCACCGGTTTCATGTAGAGGTCAAGGCAGCAGCTCCAGTCCTGAGGAAACTGATGATTTTGTTTTAGTACCTTCAAATATTCCATCTGATCAGTCAAGTGACAGTAATACTGACAGACAGTAAGTAGATAACAAATAAATCTTTTCATATTGTTGTTGGTTTATGCAACAGATTAAATCAAAAAGTTTTACTTGGCAAAGTTAGATTCAAATAACGAAACATAAGAAATATCATAAAACTTAATGTGGTATTATCACTTAATGAATCTGAAATATATAATGCCATCACATTGGATAAGTGAAAATTTAAAGGTATTTTATAATGATCTTCTGTATTTGTAAGACATTTTCTTGTGTCATTTTCTCCTGTCGTATACTTTCCTTAAATGTTATTGCTTTTCCACCCATCCAGAATGAAGGCGGTGAAGCCGAGTCTAGCAATAGCAAGTCCTCCGAGGCCGAGCTTTCTGCCAATAAGTGAACCAATACCTGTGCCTACTCAGAGGGACATCTATCAACAGCTCCACACAAATGATGGCCTTCAATCCCCTACTAAAGTTGGTGACATTTGTTTGATTGGTTTATAATTCTGAATTTTGAAGGTTGATTTATATTCTCACATATCTTTTATTCGCTTCTGAGTGAAAGTTTGGAATATTAGAACCATATACTATTTATGTAGGAATGACTTTGTACTTAATGTCACATTATCAAATAAATATGAATATGAACACATGTTAACTCAAATATTCTTAGTAGTTAATGTGTTCTGACAGTGTTAAATGATCTAAAAAATTATGCTTATGAAATTTTGCTTTCTTGTTTATATGGTGTTTAATTACTTTGTGTTTGCTTTATTACAGAGTTCTGTTCCTAGGTCTCAGCCCATTAGCATGAAGAGAGGCAGTGACTACACAAGAACTGCTCCTCCTGACCTAAGTTCTCTGTCACCACCATCAGTGAGTTTTTGAGAAATTGCAGGCTATTTTTCTTCTATATTGGATAGATACTTTTAGTTTGTCTTTTATAGATTGTTATAGATATAAAAACTAGTTGCATTAATTTCCATTATTGTTTCTGAAAATGAAATGCCAGAATGAATGTTTGAATGACTTTAAAATTGGAGAATGTTTAGAACAGTGGGACCATAATAAGTGATTAAGATTGCACAGTGATGGCAGTCCCAGCAGTGCCTCCCTTTGTGGGAACAGACAGATCAATGTTACACCATACTGTCATTGCAGAGCCATCAAGCAGTGTGGAAATATACAAGCAAGTGCAGGTATGCCATGTCGACATCAAAGAGCACAATATCAGCGTGTGAATGAGTTTGAACATAGCAGAATTATTGGTCTCTGGGAAACAGATTTGTTGTACCGTGACATTGCTGTTTGTACAGGAAATGCTGTTGCGGCAGTGATGTGTGAGTGGAACCAGTGGAAAAAAGAGAGTTATGCACAATTAGAAGCAGTTTACTGGACCACACAGTGTGACCAAAGTGCAGAATGACCGCTGTTTTGTCTACAGTGCTGGCTTGTTGGAGCACTGCTTCATGTATGGACATGTCTGCACAAATGACTCGTACTAGCTAGACTTGTGGCATGTATAGCATTGTGTTGGCTTTCATTGGTCAGAAACCACCCATGCCACAGACTGCAGTGGGCACATGAATAACAGTTATGTCATGTTGAGAACAAAACATGGTGTTTTCAGATGTGTCCCACTTCAACTTCTCGATCAGTGATAAACGGGTTAAACCCTACTGTGGCAAATGGAATTGGGCAGACTGCATTTTTGAACGGCATAACAGACAAATGCCAAGTGTCATGGTTTCGGGTGCCATTGGCTATAACGCGTGATCTTGCCTCCTACAGATTGAGGCCAATCTCAACACAAACCGCTAAACGGGGGAATTTTAGTGACACATGTTATACCTCAGTAGGACAGTGCTCTGCACAATTTGGTAATGAATTTGCAAGCTTTCTTCAAAGAATGATGGATACCACTTCTTCCCTGGCTTGCAGGTTTGTCTGACATGTCACCCAATCAATATGTCGATCCTCCTGCAGCTACTGTCCATGCATGGCAATTGAGACTACAAACTGTGTGGCAGCATATCCAGGCTCTCTTTGATTCTATGACACCAAATCTAGAGGCTTTGCAGCATGTGCTAGCTTCATACCTTACTGAATTCTCACGGTCAAAGTGCATTTAAAGTAGTTGTCTTAATCTGTTGAAAAAATTTCATTTTAATCTCATGTCTCTTTCTGGTTGTTGCAATTTTCACAAGCACTAGTGCTGTATACATTAATTTGCTTGGTGTTCATAAAAGATCTTCTTAAATGTTAATAAGGAAATTAAACTCATCGCTTACCAAAGATGATGGTCAGAGGGCATCCATGAATAAAATTACTAAAACACTTTACAGTTCATCCCCCCCCCCTTTTTCCCCAGTAAAACCTTACACATGCATAAAGACATTTGGGAAGGGGATCAGATGCATGCACACCACATGATTTCATTTGAGCATGTCTGGTTCCCTTTCTTCTTGTTTTATCTCTGTGCATTAATAAGGCTTCGTACTGAAATATTGTAAAATGTGTTTGTGTATATTGTTCTAATGACTGTTTCCCCTCCTCCCTGCTTTATGCCTTTTCATTGCATTAAAGTATTTTCTTTATTATCCTATATGTTAACAGTTACGATTTCTTGTAACATGTAAAGGCATTCACTCTTTTAAAAGTTTTATGATGGGTTACATCATTTGTACATAAAAGTAAAGTAGAGGCATGTATGGAAAATGGCTTCTGGTAGGCTATGGCTATACATACAAATTATTTTTAAATACACACCCTAAATATTTTTCTGCAGAGTTTTCTGTCATTGTTGAAGCACTTTTCATAGCAGGACACAATTTTTTTTTTTTGTATACTTTTGTTGCAGAAATTTACTTATGATTTTTACCATTTTGTTAACGGTATCTTTGTTTTTGTCGTGGAATTGCCAGCCACAAAAAAAAAAAAAAAAAAAAAAAAAGAAAAGAAAGATGCAAGTTGCTGGAAAAAGTTATAACTGCTTGACGAAATGTCAGGGCTGTAAGTTGAGTGATCAAATTTTCTCTATCTGAAGGTCATCACGTGCATTTTCACATCTTTAAATAAAAAAACTTCACCCATCTTTGTGCCATTGAATCATTCATTGTTCTAATCTTTTTGTTACAATGACTTTCTCAATTTATGCCCTTGTTAACCCATGAACATCCCAAATTTGATGTTGAATTAGTTTTGGTTTAGTGTTTCACATGTTCAAGAAATGAATCATCTGTCTAATTTCCAACATGAAGTGTGTCCCGATTTTCTTCTAAATTGTAAATTCCTATGAAGATGCTTGGCTATGTACAACTAGTCATATATGGTTTCCCTGCCATGCTAGTAAATAGAAAAAATGTTTTTGCAATGATACTATGGCAGTGTTTTTTTAAAAAAAGATACATTTTGTGAGTATCCTGTCATAGCAAAGTGTTTGTAGAAGGGCTTGCTGAATGTTTTTAGTAGCGAGCTATGTCAGGGCCTACGCCGTACCTGATTATTCCTGAATTTTGCAATTCAATAAGTTCTTTTGTAGTAAAGCGATCCTCAACTCCTGATAAACACCCGATAAAATTCACAACACATAAGTTCACTGCATTTATTGCAAAATAGTCAAAGTCTTTCTTACTGGTATCAGGTTACAGCAGAGTATTGAAAATGAATTTAAATTTAATTTGATCTTTTTTTGTTAGATACAGGTTACTTTCTAGTCATTCGCTCATTACACAGCAGTAGGTCACCTGTACAAAGTTTCATTTTGATTCATACCAATGTAAGTAAAGTGTTTATCTTAGAGTTCAAAATCACAGTGGGTTAGCCACCACCATCTACTTACATTTCCCCTACCTAACTCTTCATCACTGTCTTCCTGCTCATGACATGCATAGTGACATGACACATACTTCCTCAAAATTTATGTTTCCCATGGCTTTACCAATCATCACAAAATTTTGACATAACATAGGCCTAAATGTTCTACTTTGTTACTATGACTTTCTCAAATTATGCCATAGTTAACCCATGTAAATTAATCAAAGCCAATAAACCAAAAACTTAAAACACTCCCATCAGATTTTATTTCTGTATTAAAACTTTTATTACAGAAAGATTTATTTTTAATTCTGGTTTATTTCAATAGCAATTATACTCCAGTACAAAATTAGATATCAAACAAAAATAGTTACTGGGTTTTTAGCATAACTTTGGAATTAAGTATTAAATACTTCCCTTTAACTACTACCAATCTTAGTATTTTTAAATGGTCTTTCACCTAGTTTACATCCCCTCAGTTAATTTCTGCCATTTTAAAATTTTACATTTTAATGGTCTGATTGCATCACATTTTTCCAGTCTGCAAAACACACCCTTTCACTGTCAAAACATTTGGAACCCTTAAATTATTATCGTATTACTGCTCCTTATGTTTTCCTATTTATTTATATATATTAGTCTTTACTTATTTAAACCTTTTATTTAAGAACTATGTACACTACATTTTTAGTGTTTTATGCCCAATTGTGAGATTCCTTCCTTTATTAAAAATCGTTATTGTTACACGTTGTTTTTTTTCTTTAAACATCATATTTAACATTATTTTAGTATTTTAAATATTATATGGTAATGTTACACTATTAGTGAAACAATACGGTTTGTCTATATTATCGAATTCCATTGACTATGTTGTCTACGATGTCACCAACCCAACAGTTTTACTTAAATAACATCTGTTCCACAGTTTTCACATTAATGAATAATATGTAAAAATGTTTGTTTGTCACAAACAAAACCACAAATAATACAATGTTCCTTTCTTGGTTTTGTTTCAAAACCTGATACCAAACAAACTATATCTCATTTAAAACACAGCTCAAAAACCTTGCTATATTACAAACCACCAATTTGAAATACAGGATGATTCTTAAGTCCCTCAAGGATCTCGGACATTTATTTTGCTGTGGCTATGAGTGGTTATGACAGGTACAGCAAAAATGGCCATATCTATAGATGTCATGCCAGATATCAATACTTTATTACAGTTCCTGCCACACTGGTGCTAAATCACATGGCAAAAGTAATCCCATTTAGGGGGAAAAAATCACATGGCATTAAGTCAGGTGATTGGAAGAAAAGGAGAATTATCTCAAGTAGCACATCCAATATGAAGACTTGAAAGTTTAGTATTGAAGTGATCACATATGGCCTGATAAAAATGTGGTGGAGTCTCATATTATTGAAAATGTAGCCATCACTATCTTGCTGTAACTGTGGCTTCAGCCACAGATCCAGCATGTGCAGGTACAGTGTACCAGTAACTGTAAATTGCATATATTTTTGTTGAGGAAATAGGACAAAACACGTTGACTTTAGGAGAATAGCACACGTGTTACATTTTTACATGAGGATGTTCTGTGCCCCCAATCCACATATTTTGCCTGTTCGCTTTTTTAAATCCATATAAATTGACTTTGTTACTATAATCAGCTTCTCAGCAAAACCATCTTCCTGTAGCCAATCTGAAAATTTGTAGAGAACTGCAAACTTGCATTGTAATCCAGCAGGCTCAGCTCCTACAACAGGTGCACCCTGTATGGTTTCGCCTTAAATTTAAATTTCACTGGTTCACTGCCAGATTGTGTTGATGGAAGTTGAGCTTTCAACAACATACTCTGCCACCATTGTTAGGTGTGGTGCTCACACTGTGACAGCCAGAACTGCACTGCTATCCTCTGGAACCGGCGCGTCTTATGTAGGTGTGAGGAGCACTTAGCTATATAAGATTTGCCGGCACCGGAGGATGGCAGAGCAGCTCTGGTTGTCACTGCTTGAACACCATGCCTGAAGATGGTGGCAGAGAACACCACCAAAAGCTCGTTTTTTTTATCAACACAATCCGGCAGTGAACCCGTGAAGATTATATTTCAAAGCCTTTGTTCTCACATGGTTTCACCTGAATACATTTGTGTAGAATAAGCCATAGTTGTCTGAGACATTGACGTTTTCTTACTTGCACAACTGGTTGAGTTAAGAGGCTGTTGGTGAATGTTTACCCCGCACAGTCAGTGGTCTCAGTAGATGTTCCCAGCCAGCCTGTATGAAATTTCCATTTTACTGTCACAACTGATACAGTCTAAGATGCACAATGATTTCTGTTCAACACTTGATGTTATGTTGTTTAGACTTCACTCTAGCAATTGAATCTGACAATATGGCAATGTGGCTATTTCCAGTTGAAACTTGGAGAGATTCTGTAGCCGTAGACGTGACTATTTTTGCTGTACTTGCTATATACACTGCACAATAAATGTCTGAAATTCAGGAGAGATATGTAAAACACTCTTCATTGATTTACGCGTAGTATTTTGTTGAAAACTGACTGAAAACTGTTAAATGGAAATATCATTTTCAACTGTGTATTATGTTGCAATCCACTTTTTCGGTTCCAAGTGTGACTGAAGTCAGTAATTCAATATGTCATGAAACAAAAGGTGCAGGTTAGCATACTGAAATGAAAATAAGGATAAGATGTCATACATCATTTTTTTTCTGTTGATGAAGGGTTTATGCCTAAAAAATAAGTTTTGTGTGTGTTTATATTTTTTGTGTGCTAACATCATCTTACTGTCGTCTTTGGCACATGATTGTTCCTTTCTGTATCATCACTATGTTATGATTCATATACCTGATTTTATTTGACCAGTACCCACCAACTATATTTTGTTTTGTACTAATGCGCACATAGCAATCAGTTTTGAAGGAACTATTATGTATGTTTTGGATGTAGGTAGAAGTACACTATATTCTGTAAACATTAAAAACATAATTTTTTATTTTTGTTTAAACCATAATTTACCGGCAGAATAATGACAATTACCCTACTCAGTTTTCTTGATTCTGTTGATCCTCATTTATCTGGACCATAAGGATAGGGAAATATGACCCAACACTACTTACCACAGATGAGGCAGCTGGGATGACGAACACACACACACACACACACACACACACACACAAACAAAACAAGAGAAGCGTAATATTTCGGACTACAGCCTTATACGTGCAGAAGTGAGACACCAGGCGGAGTCAGATGTGTGCACAAAGACCGACTGCCTTGTGGTGAATGGCATTGCCAGTGCGGATGGGGGGGGGGGGAGCTCAAATATTGGATTGATACTGTTGACGGTATATCATCATTGGAAGTGGTAGATCAACATAATAACTGGATGAGGGTACATAATATATAAATAAAAAAAAACACATATTGAAAAACTATAAGTGAAAAATAAAATATCAGAAATATAAGAATGTAGCCCTTTCTGTACATAGCCACTCCAAGGCTGTACCCCTTGACATTAACCACAGCCCCGCTTTCATCACTTCTTCCCTGGCCTCGAGTCTATTATCCTAATCCTTCACCCTGGGCATGACTTCTATGTTCCTTCCACAGATGCGCACAATTCTCCATAAAATCCTTCCCACTGCCCCACGCACGTTTTAGCCGACCACCAAATCTAAAAAATATTTTGGTTCACAAGTACTCACCTAGTAATTCCCCCAAACTACCACAGGGATCATTCCCATGCAACATACATCGCTGTAAAACATCCAGCATGCGTCCAGCCACTACCACTTACTCCAGTCCTATGACAGGTGAAACATTCCCGATCATTGGTCATGCTACTTGAGTGAAAACACACCTCATATATCAACTTACATGCCTCACTACTAAACCCCTAGCTTTCAGAATGAATGGCCACAGGTAGACAGTATATACTAACAATGAGGCCCATCCAGTTGCAAAACATGCCAGTTCCCACAAACTGAATAATTTGAATGTGTGTTTCTCAGTTAGGGCGATCAGAGTTTTCCCTGACAACACAACCTCCTCTGCACTATGTAGATGGGAACTAGCCTATCATAATATCCCTCTTGGCCTCAGTCTCCAATAAATTCCTCCCACCAGACCCAGCACTTATTATCTATACTATTTACATTTCTTATATTCTTATAATTCTGATATTTTATTTTTCACTTATAGTTTTTCAATATTTTTGTTTTTTATATATGTATCCTCAACCAGTTATTATGTTGCTCTACCACTTTCAATGATATATACCATCAACAGTATCAATTATCAATCCAATATTTGAGCTCCCCCCCTACGCTACCATCAACGCCGGCGATGCCATTCACCAGACGGTGGTCTTTGCGTACACATCTGACTCTGCCTGGTGTCTCACTTCTGCACATATAAGGCTACAGTATTGCGATTCTTTTGTGTTTGTTTTTTTGTGTTTGTCGTCCCAGCCGTCTTCATCTGTGGTAAGTGTTGGGTCATATTTCCCTTTCCTTCCTTAGCTTTATTGCCTTAAAGCATTTTCCTGCTCATTGGTATTATATATATTGCTCATTCTCTGTGGGTTTTCTTTCCTAACATTATTGTGTTAATAAAGAGTGTGTTCTGATCTGCTTTTTCCAGACATTGTCACACAGACGCTGGTAACATGTGACTATTGTTTTTTTTTTTTTTTTATCTTTTCACCTCATTGAAACTATAAATTGATCAGAAGTCCCAATTTGACCTCTTATGTACAGTGTTTGTCCCTCAAATTAAATTACTGTTGCTTTAAAAAAAAAAAATTAATGTCTTGAATCCCTGAACCACAAACTGAATGAAAGGCAATTTAGTTAAAGTGTTTTACGATTTAAAGATTAGGGAATATGTTTTCATTTCACTGCAGATACCTTCAGATCTTCTCTCTTTCAAAACACAGGTGCAGTTCATGATTGGCACACCTCCAGGTGGTGGTCAGCGCCGACGTTCAGCCTCGGGAAGTTCATGTGAGACCCCACCACCTGTTACAACATGGCAGGTGTCTCCAGTCTCTGGCGGCAAGCTGACACCAACTAGTTCACCACTGCGTCGTTCAGGTATTACATTTGAAAATAATTAGCCACTTGATTTGGTGATGCTCAATTTGATTTTTTCTGCAAAACTGTGAAGAAATCATCTTATTCGTTGAGTTTTTTATTTGATGGAAGTTAGTTGTGTATAATTTACTGAAAAATCGTGTGGTTACCCTCAATTAATTTTGACTCTGTGAAGTTCAAGCAGGAACACATGTTTTGTCACATATCTTCCTTCTACATCCGATTGAGGGTTTCAAGTAGTAATAGATGACTAGGTATTTCCTTGTGGAATTAGGTAACATGGTAAATCAATCATAATTTAATACACAACAACTTTTAAAAAATGACACAAACTACTCAAATTACAGAAATTTATAATTAATATAAGTAGTTAAAGGTAAAATATTTGAAATGGGTATGCCTTCTACATAAAATTCTTCTTAATCCTAGCTGAATGTCAAGTGTTGCTACCGTGTGTGATGAGTGAATGATAACATTCTGGCTTCGGGTTCGGGAGGACGTGGGTTTAACACTTTCACGCCAGAGCCCGAGCCCGACTCGGGCTGCATGGTATTGTCGTGCTGCCGGAGCCCGAGCCTGACTCGGGTGGCAGTTAACTGCCTATTTCCGCCGCCTTGTAAGTCAGATCCTGATTTTTCCGCACGGTATTGTGTCTGTCAATGTTTTTATATTACATGCTACCATCTATCGAGTATTTCTGAGACTGTCTTCATCTGTACATTATATTATTTCAGCTACAGAAACTCCCCCGTTTTTCTTGTGTGCGGCTAGTTGCAGAAAGTTTTCGTTGTCGTATGCTCTGTGGATTTCTGTTATATTGGGGGAAAGATTGCAGGACGAAGAAATATTACCTCTTTTAGATGAAGTGAAAGACGATTCAGGTTCTTAAATAGACACTGAAGAGTGGGAAAGTGTTTCAGATAACCGTAAAGTGATTGTAAGACTTTTAGATAACAGTATAGTGATTGTAAGACTTTTTTCAAAATCTGAAAATACGTAGTCATACATTTGATTATAAACACTTTGTTACCTTTCTTCTAATGTCATACCCCATTTACATAAAAAGTGTACAAGTCAAACTACAATAATATGAAAGTTTCTTAGCTATAGCGTTAATTAAGTTATTAAAATTTAAAAATCACGAAATATGGCCATTTATTTGAGCACCCGGGAGAGCAGAAGGCTCAGGCGCGAAAGTGTTAAATCCCCGTCTGCGAATTCAGATTCAATTTTCCATGGTTTCCTAAAATCACTCTAGGTGAATACCGGGCTAGTTTCTTCTAAAGGTCCGGGCTAGTTCCTTGCCTCCAGTTCTTATTTTGTCTAAATTGCACAAAGAAAACAAATACCAAATATTTAAGAAACTTTTGGACTAGTCACAGTAGTAATGGGAAATGCTAGCAATAGTTAAAAATTTGGGGAGGAAAAATGAAGTCTTGGAGGGTGTTTCACTGGATGGTGTAGCACAAGGCTGCCCAATCCCAGGCCAGCAGCAGCAGTCTGGTACACTCTAGATCAAAAGCCATTCCAAAGGTCTGAATATATATATATATATTTTGTTTTAATTTTAAAAAAATCTCTGCAAAAGTCTCATTGATGGTTTTGATTGTAATTAAACTGTGTTTAGGGTACCTATTAGCTCGCCAAAAGCATTTCCTCTAGCTATTCCCAGTAGTAGTATTCTATAGTTCGATTTTGAAGTTGCTTATATAGGATATAGAAATTTCATGTAAAGTAGTTTTCAACGTGAACGGATTTTCCAGCATTCCTTTTCATGACTAAAGCTTACCATAAGAATAATTTTTAAGTGTGTTCATTATGTCCGTAAAAATTTAGATTAAGAGATAATTTGGTTTGTTTAAGTTTTAAACCATGCGGTTAAGAAAGCTAAAATCTAAGATTCGAAATAACTTTGAATTGAGTAAATCACATCCGATCTTTTATCACTAGCTGTCTTAACATATTGTGAAAGTAAAATTAACTAATTAGACTAAATTTAATTACCATGTTTAATTAAGAGAAAAAATAAAGATTTTAACTAAAAGAAATAAAATTGAAACATTTATATCAGGAGATATGTCACAATTTAAGAGCTTGCCCACCACATCACATATGTGGGTGATAATGGTATGACGGGTAGTATGCTTGGTTGGTTAGGCTTGCAGGTTCGATTTTCTGCAAAGTCAATTCACAGGTTGCTTTTAAGTTAACATCTGATTTATTTATCAAGCACATATATATCCCAACCACCACCACTAATTATACTTGTTTATCTTGACTGTGGATAGGGCTATATAGTACTTCATTTCCTCCAATTGCAAATTCTGACCACACTTCTGTCTGTTGAGTCTACAAACTGTGTCACCACTTCTCACTACTACTAGCTTGTCATTCGTCACGAAGCACTTCCCTAACGTGATCAGCGGACAACATTTTAATCCTTTTAGATCCACTATACAATTATACAGGGCACACTGCGACTTGAGCCGACTCCTGCAGCTGCCAGCTACAGACCGACTGTCATGGCGGCTAGCTCCAGACTAATTCAACAATTACTTTTATGCCACGAACGCCTCCGCTCACAACAGTGCTTTGTGGCGACTTCGACTTTACAAATAATATACCTGGCTTAATACTGTCCACAGATAGCTTGAATTTAGAGGATTAAAAATATACCTTGATTTTTTTGTAAAAAGTTTAAGCATTGGTAAGATAATTAAGATTTTGAAGACAGGTTGCCATGAATTGTTGAGGAAGTGTGGCAAATCGCGTCAGGCTGATGATATAAGAGACTTCAAGTTTAATCTTATAGAAACCTTTATGAAGGTTGAATTAAATCAAACTAAATAGAATACAATATCAGAAAGTCCATGTATTAATTATAAGTTAAATTATCTAGTGCACTGGGAGATATTAATTTTTCAAAGATTTTGCTGATGTCATATAAATTGAAAAGTTAATAAAAGTACCTGCAGCCATCTTGAAAATGCCCAGTCGTTCAGTGATTCTCAAACAGTTAACTTCGCGTCGGTTCGCGGAGCGAACTGCTCCACGTGGGCAGTTCTTGCGGCACATTGTAATAAGCAGTAATTGTTATCTCACTTAGAGGAACTTTGTGAGTGTTTGTCTTCTCGAGTGAATGTGCTTAGCCCGTCAATCTTCTATGGAACAGTTGTCCGATGCATTATTCAAAATTCTGGCACCGACAATGTGAGAGAAACTTTTCAATAATATAAGTATTTTGTGATCATACAACTTTGTCAAGTGAACTTATTTATTGTACCCTTCATGTTTTGGGTTTATAATATGAATCCATGGTGACCACTTTATTAAATGTATTTACCAGAAAGCTACACAGATCATGAACTTAATTGTTCACAGTTTAGACAAAGTGTTGCTAGCTTCCAGCAATAGCTATCTGCCTAACATGTGTTACTTATATCTTTGTTATATTTAAATATTTATTGCAACCATAGCCAAGTATTACGTGGCCTGCAGGCTAACTTAGGATCTAAATTGTGGCCTGCCGGCTAATGTAGAATAGAAATTGTGGCATATCTCAAAAAAAATTTGGGCGGCCTTTGTGTAGCAGATTTATAGGGCTGTATCTGCCATTTTAATCAAGTGCAGGATTAATAACTCTTGAGGTGTTTCCCAATGCCTGAACAATAAAGGCTTTCCCACTTCCAGGTTAGTGCAAGGAATTTTATATTGGGAAGCAACATCAGAAACCAGTGAAACATAGACTCCTCCATCTGCTTCAGTTTCATAAGTCAGTGTATGTAAAAAATAATTTCCTTTGTACTTCAAATTTAATTTAATACCAGAATGAAAAAACTGTAACAATATAAAAATGAAGTGTTTAACGGAGTGTTATGGTAATTCACTTCTCTGCAGTTGCTTAATTAAATAGAATTGTTACAAAATAAAGCTCATTTTTATTTATTGTCCCTTGTGCTGTAAAAAAAGCTTTCAGTTGTCAACTTGGTCCAGGATGCGATTCAGCCTAACCCCAACTCCGCTAATATTGCCGCTAGAAAAGCAAAGCTTCAATCGCACTCAAATTAATCCATTCACTGTATCACATGTCAGTGTCACCATGCATCGCGATATAAAATTTATCCCAAATCTTCATACCTTTCTTTCTTATTACCTGTGATGAAGATCGATGTTATAATGGCTGACACAGTTTATTTCTGCTGAAATAATGACCCCAGTGAAAATGAAGGCTGCTAAAAATAAATCTTAACAACTATTCCATGTAATATTTAATTGTGGTTTAGGCCACATATATCACTATCAATTTGGAACTTCTTTCATTTAAACCATGTAATGATTTCAGTTTAAAAAAAAGATAATTAATATGCCAATTTAAACGAAATACATACTTTTCTTTAAGTATTCTCACAATTAATTTCTTAGCAATTGCTTAACTAAATAGAATTGTTATGAAATAAAATTAAATGTAATTCCTCATGCCTTGCACTGTAACAAAAAGTTTCCGTTTCCATCCGGGTTCAGGTTGCATTTCAACCTAACCACATACTATTCTAAACTTGTCACCAGAAAAACAATATAGTACTTCAATCTCACGCATATTAATTCATGTACTGTATTGCATTATAGTGGCAATAATGCATCGCTATGTAAATTTGGGCTCTAGCGTAATCTCTGAGACTCATAAAGGAATTGTCCTGTTGATCTGAAAATTGTTACACATGTTAAATGTGTGTTGCTCTTAGAGCTGTAAAATATATATAAACTTCACTCAAAAAGTGCCATCACGCGAGCGACTGGGAGAAGCTATATAGCGAAGTATAATGATCTTGCACACGTTCTTTGACGATATTATTCGGGAATATGTTGCTTTCATAGCCATCAAAAATATAAATATATTACAAATTAAACACAAAAAAAAACTGCAACAACTTTGAACCATTAGCAAATGTAGGAATTCAGTTTTTACTTTTGAAATGCAACCTGTACTAAAATGGCATTTGGTTCTTGTTGTTAAAGCGTAATTCACTAGAAATTTGGATTTATTAAACATTTTAACTATCATGATTTTCGTGCAGAATCGTTAGCAGCTCCTGTGGATAGGTTGGAATGTAGCTCAGAACAGAACTGACATAGTTGCTTCGTTTTGTAGCTTAATGAACTTTATTTTAATTATAAAGTTGGTTTGATTTTCATCGTTTTTGGTCACGTAATATTAGTATCGCTGAAGGTCGCATACGATAAAAAATGGCGTACTCTAATCGCTTAATGTGTAACATTACGGCAATTTTTTTTTGCTTGAACTTTGTGCTTTATATACTATCTTGATGGGTGTATTAGAAACATATTACTAAGTAATAAAGTCGAAGGAATGTTTGCGTTACCATTATTCATCACTATATGCCTTCTCCCAGTAGCTCGCTGCTTAACATTACAGCACTTTTCGAGTGACGTTTGTAAGGATGGATATATTTTACAACTCTAAGAGTAACATATATTAAATAATATCACCCAACGAACATATGCAACAGTTTTCACACCCAAACGACAATTCCTTGATGATTCCCAGTGATTGCACAACAACCTAAATTTGATCAAAAATCTTCAACAAAAAAAGGGGTATAACCAAAAATCTTCAACAAAAAAGAAAGGTGTAAAACCTTTCTTTTTTGTTATCCGTGATTCAGACCGATATTACAATGTTTGAATAACTGATATTAGTACATGTTGCGGAAATAATAGCTTCAGTAATATTAATCAATGAAAGCAAAGAAGATTAAAATATACCTTATAAACTTACATTATGCCAGGTAATATTTGTTTTTGTTTTAGTGTAGGCTGCACAGTTTGCAATCAGTGTGCAATTACTTCCTTTCAAACTATTTAATAACTTCAATCATAGGACACAGTTTAAATTATTTTGAAAAAAAAAAACTAAATTATTCATGCCCTCTGCTGTAGCGCCAAATGCCAGTTGTAATTCTGACCCATGCTAAGTATCAAATTAATCAAAGCTTTCTCTAACAGTGATGTTCGAAAATTAAAACTTTTATCTTACATATCCATGGACAAGGAATACTTCTATTCATCAAAAGAACAATACGCAAATATAAGCATCTAATGATTGATATGACGATTTAAACGCAATGCATACTTTTTATTCAGTTTTCTGTCTTAATTTATTTGCATATGCTTAGAAATGTTATTATATATCGTGCATAACTAAGAAAAATGGCGTGAAGCATGACTTCTTAGAGTGATGTCATGACGTGACAGTTGACGTCACACATGACAGACTTGCTTGTTGTATGTATAGATTACAACTATTATTTTTACTGTAAGTTCTTCCACAATATACCATGTTTGCTGGATTGTCATTTCTACTTGTCCAACAAAATTTTGCTTGATTAGGGGAGCTGTGTGCACATGAACATGTTAAAATCTTTATCTGACCAGCTAGAAGAATCCTAATGCCTTATATAATGCTCTGGTGCTAGTTGGATGGTAATCACCTGCTTAAAGAATTCACACTATCTGTCCTATCTAAGGGCCTCATCTCCAGCCAAAGAAGACATTTGACAAGGTCTTCAGTGATACTTTGGTGTTTTTGATAGAACTGAACATAAGACCAATGTAACAAGAAAAGAATTTGAAGCCCTGAGCAACCTGAAAGAAGCACACAGTAAAGGGACAAGATGAGAAATGTCCTGCAGCAGTTTACACACAATGGTTCTCTTAATAGGATTGACACAAATACGATGGCTCTGTAGGGGTAGAGGAGAACCTTCCTTTCCAATTGTAAGGAACACTGATGCACATATATACCAGTTAAAATACATTTTCTGAGTTCTTCAATTGGCCTCTGTTGTCTCTACATCAGTAATTCCTTTAGATTTTTTGAAACCCTCTAGACCTTGAAGAATTCTCGTATATCCAGCTTTCAAGTGGTTTCTTTGTTTACTCGTGTTTTGCTGAAAGATGGACTTGAATTTGCACCCTTTCCAGTTTTCCATCTTTGACCTTTTTAAACACGTAAATGACATCTAACTGTTTAACATACAAAGGTAAATAGTATGAACATGGATGGTATTGTCATGGTATCCCTACTCTCTCTGATATAACTAACTTTAGTGTGTAGGATTTTGAGGTAAGTTTATGAATGATTCTTCTTGTTTTTGTGTGATATGTTGACTAGGCATTTGTTGTTATGTTCTGTGCCACCCAGCTTCTAAATAAATTGCTTTAACAGCTTAATGGAATTCAATCCTGTTTAAAATCATGATAGAACTGCTGTTCTGGAAATTGTGATTAATTGAAAACTGGATAAAGCACTGAGACATAGTTTACTGACCCACAGAGATCAGTATCTAGGAGCCAGAGTGAAGGGGACAGTGTCTATTTGACAAGGCATTATTCACCTGGTACCAGGGAGACCATGGTAATCTGCTTTGCTAACACTGTAAAGACTTTACTTAAGGAGTTCTGAAAAACAAACATGCCATTGTTTCTCAAAGGACTTAGGATATGCAAACTTGCAGAGGGCTGACACTGCTGGTCTGGACAACAGTCCTCGAGCACAGGTGATTGGTGAGTTTTGAGTGACAGTTGTGATTATGGATGCCAAATAAGAGATACCACACCACTTTTCATTCCTTTGACCAATTTATATTGCACTACACATGATGAAAGTGCATTGAAAAATAGTTTTAGACTGGTGAAGACTTCCACAGAATCTGTGATATTTAAGTCTCAATTCCCATATCTGAAGTGTAAATGGAAATGCGGTAAAAGTCTTGAATGTTACTAAATTGTTATGTTAAATCTTATTTACAGAAGATGAAATATTACCCAGGAAATTTTGTCTACAGAAAACCTAATCACTGCACAACTAAAGTTAAAATTTCTGCGGTGATGCCGACTGTAATTGTGGAAAAATGGCATACTGATTCAACATTCCAATCAGTTTGGGAAAGTAACAGCTGTTAGATGAATTATTAATGAAGGACACAGTGTTTAGTTCATGGACGATAACTCTCAGGTCTTGCATTTGAAGGGACTCAATTTTGAATCTCCTGTCCGACCAGCCATAGTTACCCAAATTCACTCCAGATGAATGGCAGGATGGTTCCTTCAAAGGCCATGGCAGAAATACTTCACACTGCTTATCCCAAATACTTTCCCACCTCTAATTACTGATATGTTAATTAAGTGTAAAAAACTAAAAAAAGCTTCAAATATTTGGGAAGTGGCTTCACAGTGGCCAACCCATTTATTCGCTTGAGGTTAGCAAATGATTCAGCCTTTGTTCTGCCTTGATCTAGGGATGCTGAAGAAATGAAAGAAAGAATAAAAAAATGTTGTGAATAGTCTCACTGAAGATATGCTGCACAAGATCTAGAATTAATTTGGTTATCATGCTGATGTGCTTGCAGCCTGTGAAAGACAGAACATTTGTAATTTGGTGGTAAAAACCTGGTTTTATGTGCAATTGATTGTGAAAAATATATATGTATATAAAATGTTTTGTTTATGAAATGTAATACTTTTAAATTGGATATTTTGGGACACCTTATATTTCTTCCAAGCATCACTGTTGTTGATATTGTTTTTAATTATGATCTGTTTTTACTACAGGTACCAGTTCACCTCTTCTCAGTGGCCCACTTGCTGTGTTACCACCAATTCTTGGTTCTCCTACTCGTATTAATGATAACAACAACCTTCGACATTCACCAATAATGCCTTTTGGCACGAGGGCAATGACATTACCTGAAATATCAGGTAACACAATTTACTTGCTGTGTTGTCCTGATAGGAGTTTAAGTAGACATTTATTTTATTATTTAATTTCATGTTGGATTAGACATGCTTGCTTTGTTGTCCTGATAAGAGTTTAAGTAGACATTTATTTTATTATTTAATTTCATGTTGGATTAGACATGCTTGCTTTGTTCTTGTGCCAGAGCAGTCTTAACGATGTGAAACGATTACAAGTAGTGACTTAACACTCTGTTAGTATATTCAGTTTACAGTGTTAATTGCAAAACAATCATGGTGACTGAGCTGTAATGCTTTGGTCTCACATTCTGGAGGAGCCATCCAGACTTTGATTTTCCAAGGTTTTCTAAAATCACTTACTTGTTTAGTTCCTTCAGAGAGGCCATGGCTGAATTCATTCCAGATCCTTGCCCTGGTCCTTTTCTGCTTCTAATGACCTCAACATCAACTAGGTTTAAAGCCAAAAGAAGAAAAAAAATAACCGCAAATACACATCATCTCATGTTAGTTACTATGCATCAATGCAATTTTTAACATCAATGCAATTTCTAGATAGTCTGATTAATTTGTAACTAATTTCAGCAACAATAAAAGCATACACATTTTAGTGATTGTAAATAACTTTGCAACCTTGCCTCACCATACCCAAAAACATTTAGTATTTTCTATCACTTTTAGTTACCAAATTCAAAGAAGAAAATTCATAGGCTAAAATGGATTTTGAAGGGAAAACTCCATCAGTTCCTAATTTAAATTAGTTTTTATACATAATGTCTTATTTCCTGTGATACATCATTGAATGAAGAAGCTCCTGATAATGTTTTTCCTGTCTGTACAATTGACAATAATTTGTAATCTTTGTGAATGTTATGTTTATTGAAGTGTTCAGGACTTTCAATTATAAAAATCAGTTGGGAATATATGTTTTGTCCTGCCATTGTAAGTACACCTAGATTTCTAAACAGATTCATGCATAATGTCAGTGGGATAGTTCTGCAAATATTTCTTTGGTCACATTTTTGTGATATAAATACCTTCTATGCTTATAAAGAGTTTCTCCAGAAGGAGATGTCATAACTTAGCAGGTAGTGGGAAATATAACAACTTCATTTTTTCAGTTAAAATGTTGGTAAGGTAGGATAGGGAATATAACCTATCACTTACCACAGATGGAGGCAGGAGAGCCTGAAGAACACAAAAACACAAACACACTTTACAATATCTGGGTTTAAAACCTTATTTACTTAGGTGGGATTGGGCTATTTGGCAAGTGGGGTGTGCATACACCATGGCTTACTGCACGACTAGCTATATATCAAAGGTGGTGGTGAAATGTTAAAGTAGATAAGCATAAACATAAAAATGTAAATTGTATTAATGGATCAGTGGAAAAGGAACAATAAAGAATTTAGAAGGATTTTGTAAAAATTATTAAGAAATAATCAATAAATGATGGATTAATTGGCAGGGTCTTATCAGTAATTTAGGCCAGGGGAATGTCTGTTATGCAAATCCCATCTCTGAAGATCAGATTCGGTGCCAGTTTCTGGGAAAACTCTGACTGCTCTCAATGTTAAGCAGTTTTTGGTTTTGGCAAGTTCTGCTACTGGAAGTTATAGGTTGCTGGTGTGGACTGTATGTTTGTGGCCAGCAAGGTCTGTTGCATGGCAAAGATCAGTGTAGTGGCTTTGGAGAATCTGAAGAAGGGTATGTGTGGACCAAGATATTCTTACTCTTGAGTTGTCTGCTAAAACGTAGGGGACAGTGTGTGGAATTTTGGGGAGAAGGATGCGCATCTCCTTTGCTGCTTTCCAGACATCAAATGATTTTTTTTTATTTTTTTTTTTTTTTTTTTTTTTGTAATTTCTATTATATTTAACGCTGCACTGCCCATTCTCTTCTGTGACATACGAAAATATTTAGATAACTTGTATCCATCAAGGTGGAGAAGACATATTTCAGACATATTTTTTAGATAGTGCTCTGTCAGACATAAGATATTTACACTAAAATTCAATTATTTTTTAGTTTTTTCTATTGATATTATTGACTCTTCTGTGTTCTGTTTAGCTATTTTCTTCTGACTATTTATTTATGAAAAGACTTAACTAGCCGTTGCCCACAGCTTTGTTTATGCGGGTTTTTAATGTATGAATTAAACCAATCATGTCACACATAAAATTTGCCAGAAAGTAAAAAGAAATTAATTTCATTCCTCCAAAACATAGGATACTGTTAATTTGCTGAAATCCTATTATGCAACCTGACAGTCAGGGTTTACTAAATTTTACCGGTAGTTCCTGTGTAAATTTTGTTCAACGAAATAATTGATACTAATTTGCAGATGCTTTTATCAGCTTTCAGATTTAACATCAAAATTAAACATATCTCATATACTATCAAGAGCACACAGTCTGTTCGAAACCTCATTAAAATCCTATCAGTGAATCCTATATGGTAAAAAATTAATATTTATTTAAATAAATTCTCAGGCCTGCAGCTGTTTATAAACTTTATTTATTTAAAATGTTGTGAAAAGGTTCATGTTTCATCGACATTCATTTGTTTATCATTTTATCCTAAATTTATTAGTTTTCTGATTGCACATCAAAATGAAATGTATCCTGTTTTACTCCCTGGACCAGTGGCTACACTTTGTTCAAAACCCCATCATCAGACCAGTGGTTTCTACATGAAAACCCACTCAGCGAAAAATTGATACTCATTTGTTTACCCTTTATCCTAAATTTCTGAGCTTCTTGACTTCACATCAAGATTAATAATACTGTGTTCTACCCCCAAAACCAGTGGCTGTAAATTATTTAAAACTCCATCAAAATCTGACCAGTGCATTTTGCATGAATACTGTTCATCCCAACAGACACTAAGATACAAATTTTAGAAACAGGTGATTCATCATTTATAAGTCATTAACATGGGACTGCTGCGAGTGCACATCCGTAATTATAAATCTAATAACATTGATAAATCCGCCATTGCACGGCATGCAGCCGAAACTAATCACGCCATAGACTTCGAAAACACCACCCTTATAGTGCGTGAGGATAAATGGTGGCCAAGGAGGGCAAAGAAGGCGTTAGAAATTGCTAAACACCCAAACAATATTAACAAAGGCAACGAGCTTAAATTACATGACGCCTGGCTCTTGCTGGCGCGGACAGAGCATATCACATGTCACCTCCCACCAGACCGCACCGCACCGCACCCACCAGGCCAACGAAACACGTGACGGCTCGGACCTTTTGATTGGCAGGGCAAATCGAACCCTCTAGACAGATGCGGGCCTTGGCTATAAAACAAGACCACTCGCTGATCGAAGACGCAGTTCTGCCCTGGAAGAAGACCGCAGTATGAGGGTTGAAATGTCGGCTACAAGAAACATGACGTGGCACCAACCGGACAGCCAAAAATCAATCATTTACACGTGGATTTGTCATTTTAGTGTGCAACAATTTCATTGACACTTTTTTTTAAAAAAATTTTTTGTGTTTTTTTTTTTTTCTTTTACCTGAATTTAAAAGCATTGTAATATATTTGTTTTTTATTCATAAAACAAGAAATGTACACATTTTATGAAAATTTTTCTTTCATATGGAAAGATAAACTAGACCCATCAGACACCAAAGTTAAATGAAGGAGGGTTGCAGTAATAAGAACATAATGCAACCATGAAAAACACACTATATCAGACTATGCCCTTACTCATGAATATCAAAATAATTGGCTGAGCTTGCACAATAATCTGTGGTCAACACAGACATGCAAATGATGGTTTTGTATGGAAATGATAGATGAAATACACCCAACATTCACCAAAGTTGAAGGGAGGAAGGCAGCAGCAACACAAAATAATACACAAACACAGAAAACACAGTATTTCTGTTAAAATCTTTTGTCAAGTTAAAAGAAATAAGTGGCTGAGCTCGCACAAGTCTTACGGTCAATGCAGCCACTCATAGAATTAAATTTACCTTCGGAGGTGGGGGGGGGGGGGCAACGATAATAATAATAATAAATAAAAAAATGAATATTTTTTAAGTAAGGTCTATAAATATATATGTGCTGGTTGTACAGGGTGAGGATGGAAGATATTAATGGAAATTAAGGCCTGGGGGATGTTTAGTCTGCAAGATGTGTTGATATGTCAATTCCTATCTACAGAACTCAGATTTTGAGGTAGTATCTGGAAGTACTCTAATGGCTCTGACTGTGAAGCAATTATTAAGGTCGCGGATGTTGTGAGTATTGGCATGGTGAACAACAGGGAGGTCTGGGTTTTGGAAATAAACTGATTGTCTGTGACCATTAATTCTGCTGGATAATGAGTTTGAGGTAAGGCCAATGTAGAAACTTTGACAGTGGAGGCAGGTGAGCTGGTATATGAGATGGGTTGTTGTGCAAGTGGTGTTACGTATTATGGGGTAGGATTCACCAATAGTAGGGTTGCAATAGGTAGTGATAGGTGGATGCATACTGCACGTTTTTCAATGGAGTCTCTTACAAGGGAAGGATCCAACCGGTGGTTTAGGAGCATCAGATGGTTTGGTATTTATGTACACGGTGATGGTTTTGACTAAATATAAGGAGCTTGTGGTGATGACAAAAAAGAGATCGGTTCTTCCAAAAATCCTCCCTGGCCCTCCCAGAACTTGTTTCAGCAGATCTCCCAACCTCAGCCACAAATATAGTCTTCCTCAGCCCATCATACAGCCCCAAGGCTCTTTCCCACGCAGTAAACCCCACTGTAAAATGTTAAACATACACCACACTTCCACCACTTTCACCAACTCTGTCACTGGGGAGAGCTTTCCTGTCGAAACCTCCCATGTAATATACTAAACTTGCAAACATTGCCTGGCTTCCTATACAGGTTTGACCACCAATCCACTAGCTATAAGAATGAATGGCCACCGACAGACAGTATTCACCCCGAATCCAAAACATCCAGTGGCTGTCCATCCCATCTCCCATGACACCAATAATTTTAATTCTTGTTTCAAGGTCCGTGCTATCAGAATCCTCCCAAACAGCAGCAGCTTCTGTGAACTCAGAAGTTGGTAGCTTGCCTACTGTAAGACCCTAGGCTGATACTGGGGCTGTAGTATAGCCTTAGTGCCTCAACTAAACTCTTGATGTTGACTCACAGTTCATTAGAAAATTTACGAAATAATTTTGATTTGGTTTGACCATGTAGCCAGGATAACTCAACTTAAATGCTTTAGGTCGCCACAATATTTGTTAACCCACAAATAGAGAAAAGGTTTTATGCTATCTACTAAAGCACACAAGTTCACTGTTAGAAAATCCAAAGTTTTATTTCAGAATCACAAGTTCAAAATTGCATTTAACAGTTGAGCAGGCAAATCGAACACTCTTTACGAAAAGTTTGCAGGTTGTGGAGAGAAATTTGAACCGACCGAACCCCTTTAGTGAATTTACAAGTTCTTAACAGTCATTAATATTACTATATAACCCGACACGATCCAACATGGTTGAACTAGCCATCATGGCGAGTTACAACCAGCGCGACGAAAGACAGACCGAAACAGACGCCAGACAGGAACAGACCACAGGCAGGAACAGACAAACCATAATGGCGGCGGGGTCTTTTTATAAAAAAGACTAGAACCAGTGACATCAGCAACTGTATCACATCTTTTTGCTTCCGCGTAGCTCAAAATGTGTGTAATTTATTTGAGATCCCGACTATTAAAAATGTTCAAACTTTGATAGTATCTGGACTTATCTACTAGAAGTCCAACGGCAGTCCCGTGAGAAATTTAGAGTAATTAGTTTTAAAGTTTTAGCTGTTTAAAACTCCGTGTAGTGACACATTCTAATTTGGGGAAAATCCCTAAGTGTTCTGGAATTTTACTCGCGTGCACAACAATCCACGACAATCTATTTTTCAAAAACTTAATTACCGGACAAATGCTAAAACTTTTTATGGAAACCCATATATGTATGAAATCGTCTTAATTAGGGCTATCCACTGAAGTAATTTTTAATTTAATATCTCTTTTAATAAAAAAGCTTATTATTTTCTCTTAATTAAAATTGCTAATTAAACTTTACTAAATTATTTAATTTTATTGCCAAAATATCGGGGATAGTGCTGACTACAGCTGGTGATAAAAGTTCAGTTGTAGCTTTACGCGATTTAAAGATATTGCAAATCTTAGAATTTTAACATTCTGATCGCGTGTTTCAAAACTTGAACAAACGGGAATATCTCTCAAACTAAACGTTTCCCGATATGATAAATACACTTTAAAATGATTTTTATAGCAAATTGTTACTGTGAGCAAGATTACAGGGAAATTCCTTAAAGTTGAAAACTGCTCTTCTCGAAATTTCTAAGTCCCGCCTAAGCAAAACTAGAATTTGCCAAAATTCTAAGGTGCTTACACTACCAATACAAACGGGGCACAAGGCACCTCCTAGTCTCTAGTTCAGATAATACCCAGTCAGTACTTTTCCTTCCCTCTATCCTCTCCTTGCTTCCACCCGCTCTGACTAAATTGAACCACCACATACGAGAGGTAATGTTTAACTTCATAGATTCTTTGGTTTAAAATTATTTTTTAAATTACTTATCTATTTATTTAATTTTTTGCTAATATTATAGTTTATGGTAAAATATTAACATCATTTGTGTTTTACCATAAACTATACTTTCAAGTTATAGGCATATTACATTAAGGGAGGAGAGTATTATTTAAGATTTAGACCCAGGGAGTATCTGATATCCAGACTATGTTAGTAGCCTTTTTTGGTTTTTCGCAGTACTTTTATGGGTCTACCTGTGAAATAGTTATTGAGGTCATGAGAATTGTGTGGGCAGTCGTATGCAGCATTAGAGTGGTCTAGATTTTGGGAGTAAACGTTTTGTCTGTGGTGTGTGATCTCGGGAAATGGAGTCAGGTTATCTGGTATATGAGGTGAAACGTGGCACAGGTAGCATGGCCTGTGATGGGGTAGTTTTTGCCAGTGGTAGGTTTTACCAGTGGTAGGTTTGCAATACATTGTGATAGGTGGATGCTTATAGCATAGTTTACAAGGTCTATTACAGGGGAAGGAGACATTGGATTGTTCAGTACAGTTAGATTATTTTGCACACAAGTATATTTTTCAGGTAAGATAGTCTGCTGAAGATTTGGCATACTATGGTAAGAATAGTAGGGAGACTTAACAAATTCTGTAAAAGATCTAAGCAAGTCATATCCCCCAGGGAGTATCTGATTCAGGGATTCCAGGCTCACAGATAACTGGATAAGAAAGACATGATTACAGTTGTTTTTGGATTCTATGTTTTAGTGTGCAGGATAGTTTTTGGCTTGGAATATCTGTTTAGTAACCTATTCTGGCAGATAATTGTGGGATAAAGGGCTTGTGTCAGGTTGTTGGACTAAAGAGTAAAACATTTTTTATTGGATCAGATTGGATGGATAACCTGGAAGCATTTTTTGTATTATGGACGGCAGCTATCAAAGTTTAAATATTATTCGAGAATTGTTGGTTTGATGTGGACACAGAAGTGGCTTTTATACACAGAGTTTTCTACATCAAGGAAGGCAGCAAGGTAGGCAGTGTGGGTGTGAGAGTGGGACTGTGTGAAGTTCAGGGAATGTATATATGTTTTTGTAGATCATAAAAATGTCATCGATACATCTGAGAAACATGGTGGGTAGTAAGGTGGTCTTTTGAAAAAAAAATATTTTTCCAATCTGCCGAAGAAAATTTTAACATAGGAGAGTGCCATGTAAGTGCCCATAGCAGTCACTCATGTGAGATTGAAATGTGAAATAATTTTTGGTTAGGATAAAGAAGGCCAGTGAAATGAGGACGGCACTGTTAGGGATTCGGCACATGTCAAGAAAGTGTTCAAGGGCACTTATGCTCTGGCAATGGTTCATGTTGATGTAGGAAGTGGAGAGTACCTCTGACATGTGTTGGGAGGTTATAGGTATTGGTTCATGAATTCAGAATATGCTCCATGACTGCGGGGCACTCAGGATTACTGACCTGATGCAGTAGTGCTCAAAATTATTTTAACAAGTCTAAATTTACTATCACCTTGTTTTCATGTACTTTTAAATAAACATCCTTTTCCATATTATTACTTATGATGTGCCTGCAACTATTGTGTATTCTCAAAAACATTTTTAAGCTTGTGCTCATGAGTATTTATTTTGACGGTTATTTAGTTCCCAATTGTCGATGATAATGCTTGCACTGCAGTAGGAGTTTTCTTTTAAACAGTTGGTTATTATTTATTTAACATGCTCAAGTCTAAAGAATTTTCAAATGGTTTTGAAAATGCTGTGATAACTGCCCTACAAAGAGGAATAACGCAATCAGAATTTGCTCGAAGTATTAAGGTGTCTTGACAGCTTATTAGTGTGTGGAATAAGGCTAATATCAAGTGTAAGACACTGGAAAATAAGCCTCGAAATAGCCATCCAAAAAAACTATTTCCAGTGAAGACCACCTGATTAAAAAAAAAATTATTCATGAGTGATGAATGAAAATCAGCTGTGTAAATATAAAATGCATTACAAGAAAACTACGACGTGAATATACATGGTTCAACTGTGGAATGTCGACTAAGAAATGTTGGGTTACATGGATAATGTCCAACCAAGAAACCTCTGATTTCTGCTAACAACAGGAAGCTGTGTCTTGCATTCGCAAAACAGCACATACAGGGATGAGTTCAGAATGGCTCAATGTGTTGAGGTGTGATGAAGCCAAATTTAATTTAGTGTCATCTGATGGAATACAGTATGTGCAACATCCTATAAACAAAAGATATGCTTCCGTGGCCAGAGTCAGTTGATTCTCGGTTGTCCGGGTGGCGCCGCGTCATGTTTCTTGAAACCAACGTTTCGACCCTCATTCTGGGGTCTTCTTCCAGGGTAGAAGATATGATGTTCAATACCAAATAACAAAATTAAAACATGGAGGTGGTAGTCAAGACACTCTACCACCTGAGCTACGCAAGGCGCCCATCTGAAAAATTGTATTTGTCAAAATACTTTTGGGTGCTTCTGAATATCTTGGGCTGGAGGTGGTACATGGTGGGGTCTGGAGGCTCTTAGGAGTAAGAAGAGAAATGGAATGGTGTGAGAGACCTTGGAGGTTGAGGACAGAGTTCTAGTCTGATTGGTGGGTTCAGTGGTGTGAGGTCAGAAAGCAGAGCTGTCGGAGAGCCACCTAAGGGTAATTACTCTAATCCATGACCACAGCGGTTGAGCCCATATTAGCTGGGAGAACTGAGATGTTTTAATTTGTTTAAAGTTCTCTTATGACCCACATTTCTGTATGTTCCAGGTTATTTGAGTATGTGGTTGAATTTAGGAAGGAAGATGGCAAGAGGTTTATAGTGACGAACTCTTGGAATAGAAGAATGGTTGGATGATGGTTTGTAGGTTATCACATTGATTCTCATTTGTGTCATTAATAATAAAATAGTACCACCATTGGATGGTACAGCAAAATGAAACATAGTCGCTAAAAAGATAATCCTGGTCAAATTTAGGAGTGAGAGAGAAAGTGAATCTTCTGAAGAGAATCACAAGCTGATGTTGGGAGAGTGAGGTAGATGAAGGATTACAACTGGAATTTTGGATTTGTCTGGTGGTGAGGAGTGGGTTGGGATACACATGATAAGAGAAGGTGGCAGAAGAACTGTGTAGAGAAAGTTGATAACTTGAGTAAGATGTGAGATTGTAGGAAAGAGTGGTTGAGAGGGAACAAGTTGTTTGTTGCGGGGGTTGTGGAGAAGTAGGACCAAAATCAAGTAGCTTTTGTACCTGATAATAGGTGCGGGACTCGAAGGCGAAGAAATGGTCAAAACCATGACTCACTGGATGTGTTGACCATTGGCACTTGTGTGAGCTCAGCCTTGTGTATCTTTGTTTATGAGTTAGAGCATAGCCAAAAAATTGTGTTTTTTGTTTCCACAGACCAACTTTGGTGGTGAACAGGTCTGCTTTATCTTTCATTTCCAAATTAATGTCACCCTATGAAATTTCTTCCTACTCCATTGTTTCAAAATATTAGTTTCAGTAATACATACTACTGTTTGTCAAAACTGAAACACTAAGAGAGAGACGTGATTACAATGAAATTTATTCCACAGGTAAGGACATTACAATATACAAATGATTAAAATTACAGAACTGTAACATGTACTTAGACTCTTAGAATTCAGTTCAGTATGAAGCCTTTATATGCTGCAATTTGAACTTCTAGAGGTCATGGCATGGAATCAAATAAAACCTGGATATGTTACTGGGGAATACACTACCACATAGTTTGACGCTCTGGATTCACATTCAGAAGGATGACTGTTCTAATCCCTGTGTGGCCATCCAGATTTGGTTTTTCCATGGTTCCCCCAAATCACTTAAGGCAAATTCTGGGACCAATCATTCTGCCACATTCGCAATAACTCGAGTGCTGATGTTACACTCTTTGACATTGACAAGGCAGGCCGACACTTTCTTGGACGTTCCATTCCGTTGTGGCTTTGTATTGACTGAGTGTGGTTTAATATTGACCTATCTGGACACTCTAAAGTGGGCACTACTGGGCCTACATGCACACCATCTCTCTCCAATCTTTATAATTTATTATGCTTCCATTATGGTCCCCCGATTTTGGAATGATTCATACCATTCCTTCTGGGTGTTGGAATTTTCACAAACATTAGTGTATAATGGTAAATTTTGCTGTGCTGATAAAAATTTTAACATTAAAGAAAGTATTTACTTCCTTCTTAGCAGTCAAGATTCTTTGTTTGCGATAACATAGTTAATAATAATTTTCGAATAAATTGAAAATTGATGAACTTTTGTTAAAGGTGATTTTTTTGTATGCTTTCAGAGGCTGGAGGCTTTCAGAGACTTTTTCATGATTCACCAGCCCCGGCAATGGAGGGACCTATTACATTTTTGGCTCCTGAGCTACCTGAGGAAACATTACTTGAAGTAATTATTAATGTTTCATGTTATAACATTTTATGGATAGTGTAGTTTTTTTTAAAAAAAAAAATCCTTACGTTATTTTTACAAGTTTCAATCCACATGTTCATGGCTGAGAAAACATTTAAAAATATTACTCTATCAGACATCATAGCAACTTCTGTGGAGTTATGACACCTTCTCCATACTAGTTTTGTAGAAGAACAAGATGTTGTTGGCACACTTACAATAAAATGTTTCTTTTTTGTTTTACTGGTGGACGAGTGGTTAACAGTCAATTCTGGTATTCAGGATGATGCTGGTTCGAATCCCGGTCCGGCAATTAAGATTTTTGTTTTCCATAGTTATCCAAATTCTCATCATGTAAATGCTGATATCATTCCGTTAAAATACAAAGCTTAAACTCGTATGCATTATTTGCCCCTTCAGTTATTTGTTTTCTCCATGATAGAATGTTTTCACTTTTATCTCACTGTTCCAGGGACAGTAATAATGAATTTAGATCCCTAACCTAATGCATGATAAAAACAATAAACCACAAGAGGTGGAGGGAGGGGAGGGGGGAATACCTGATAACTCTATTGTCTGTAAAACAAAGTACTTTGATATTCATTTGTCTTTGCTTTGGTGTTGAGAACCTGGAAACAAACTTGCAACACACATTAGTTTCAGGTTCTTAAAGATAATGGCAACAATTAAACTCTTGGTTTTTACAAGGAAGTTTTTTTTTCTTATGCAATTTTAATAATTTTATGTTATGTTGTGTTAGACTAAGATGGGTTCTCCTTTCTTTTTTGTCAAAAAGAGCGATTTAGGGAGTGAAATAGCTAAATGGTGCACACTGAAAATTTAATTGTTTAGTAAAGAAAGAAAACTATTAATTTTGATTAAATAAATTCCCAATTGTTTCTTTCAAAGAAAGATTAAAAAGAAAAAATAATGGGATTAACCCAGTTACTCAATATACAGCTGGTGAACACCACTGCTGTTTTAAAAATACCCACTTGCAAATTGAAATACCAACAGAAAATTATATATTACACTTTAGTCCTGATAAAAATTTATCATTTTGTGTTTTTGTTTCAATCAGTACTTGGGGGTTACTGCGCCACAAATCAATTCTTCATACTTGAACCGCTTCTCATCAATTTCAAGGTGTTTTATGACATGTTACAATAAAATAAAATTGGAGCCAAAATTAGTTTTGTTTGTGTGCTGAAAAATATTTCCAGGGGTAAAATAACACTCAAAGTTTCGGAGTTGATTCATACAAAAAATAAATAGTCAGTTACATCAAACAATTTCGTAAAAAGCACAGCTTCCTGAATCTGATTAATTAAGTTCCAAAGATGAGAGCGCCTCATCCATTTTGTAATTTGCACTATCAGCACAAACATATATATATATAGGAATCAAATTAGGATAGGGAAATGAGCCACCACTTACCTTTAGATGATGGATGTGGGGCGCAAACACACAGAAAAGACACAAACACAAATAATAAAGTAATTTTCGGGATAAACCCTTCGTCAATGGGAGAACATTATGAGATGGGTGCAGCTGGAGACTGCCTCACAGAAAGACCCATTTTAAATGAAGACATTAAAAAAAAAAAAAATAAAAAAAAGGGAAAAAATTGATATAAAAAATAAGAAGGCTGCAGCAAAAAAGTTGAATACATATTTAAAAATTGAGTATATTATTTTAAAAATAAAAATATGTTATTTAAAATAAAATAAGCAACAAAATATCTTGCACTGTCAAATTTTTTATTTTAAATCTCAAGTGAGAAATAGTGCGTAGTATGCCATCCTAGATCACTTGTATCTTGGGCCAGGAATTTCTTTGAGCAAAACAAAATATATACAATTATTTTACTTTACCATATGTTAAATTTAAAAACTTCTGAGACTATGAAGGTAAGATATTTTCTTTTCATGTCTGAATTGATATGATTTATACTGTATACATAATTTATTTCAAAAGTTAATTAAATGATAAAATGACTTCAATGCAACTGTATTTGTAGCTTTACTGCTGTACGCATTTCGCCTCTCATCGAGGCATCATCAGTGACCAATCTATTTTAAAATTTACATTGCAGGGTGGCCACAAACCGGGAATATCGGGAATTATCAGGGAATTTAATGTAACCGGGAAATTTCATGGAAATATCAGGGTATTCAGGTAATTTCGAAAATAATCAGGGAATTCAATTGCGACTACTCGGAATTTGGATATTTTTTTAAGGTCGTCTCGAATTTATTTTAATAATGAAATTTCTCATTAGATATTTAAACTTATATACATTTAACATAAAATAGCCAACGATAGTGTAAACAGCGCACTAGAACTCGCCACGAGTACGCTAATAGTCGAAGGGACTAGCGCCAAAAAGCTGCCACCGATGTTGCGTCACTCGCGAGCAACCAGGCGAGAAGACCGGCGTGCATAGTACGTGCTCCTGCCTTGTTATCTCGACTCGCACAAGCTCTAGCGAAAGTGTAAAAGTGGCATTAGAATCCTCGAACTATATGCTATGTAGCTATAGATAGCCCCCTGGTCAGTTGAGTTTGCTAGCTAAGCGACAATCTGTAAGGAGCCCAGCTGATTCCCGGGGGTTGATATCAGCTGTGTGCACCTCAACTAGCCATGATGAAAATACTTAAGGTTTTTAAAATAGTTTGTTGACCGTGTATTGCCTATGGAAACTGGTAACTGCTGTTAAACATGGTCGCCACCTGTTCGTTTATACCCCCAAACAGGAAGGGTGTACTGCAAAATAAAAGTTGGTTTTGAAAGTTTCACAAGTTCACATATATTCTGAAATGTCACTGAATTACAATTATGCAGTTAGCAAGGCATCGGAATGTCATCATACGAAAGATTGCAAGTAGAGAAGCATAACCAGAACCGATAATTCCCCCGAAAAGTTAACGTAACAAATCAACTCATGGTTTCTAGAATTTTTCTAAGTCCGAATATGGCCACCATCCTCACGATGCGCGCGCATCCTGCCCGCGTGCGACAACTTGTTGCTAGCTCGCCCGGAGCCCGCGCACTCTTCAAACCGACCCCCGACTGCGACAGACTGTTTCCAACGACTGATTGACGACTCACTCACCCCCTCCCTCAGCCGGGCTTATATAGGGGTGGATCAAGGACGCTACACTCCGGCGGTGTTCCGCCGGGATCTAAAATATTCCCTCGAGTTTATTTTTATAGCTTTCTTCAAAGGTGGTTAGTTTAAAATCTAAAGTGTTTACGAGTTATGGGAGTTTATGTGTGGCATGTTGGATGGCAAAATTTTAATTTATTCTTAACTTTTATTTTTAATGTGACGTCACGGCAAAATTCAAATAATCCCCTGATTGCGACATGTTCAGAAAATTTAGGGATTTACAAACGGCATAAGTTATAAACATGAAACTATACACAAAGTGTTGTCCCAGATCTTAACCGCTCAAAATCGGTTAGGAATTGATGAAGTTATCACTAAAAACAGAAATTTCACACCTTCGCCATTGTATTGAGTATATATTTCTATGTAGAACTCTGAAGGTATGTGATTTATCAAACCGGAAAAATTACTAAGGTGTAGCCTGTATCAAATTACGTGTTTTGAAATTTGTCCCCTCTTCGTGGGTGTGATATCTTGGGCACAGTAAAATATTCTATTTAGACCATGTGGTCTGTTGTCGTGTGGTTTTGAAAATTCTCTAACATCTGTTCTATTGCGTTAAATGACGTGAAATTAAAGTATGTGAAACTAAAAGTGTTCGTCTTTAAGGAAAACTACTTTTTATCTCGAAATCTTGGTAGGCTTTTGTGTCAAAAATTGGCAAAGTTGAGTGACCTATTTTGTGTGTTCGAATAACCATTTAAGCTCTTGAAACCGTTGGAAACTACGAGATTTAGATGAATTTAATTTTCTTTCGGACTGTTTTAATTTATTATTTACTTTAATTCGTGTGAAAGTGTTTAAAATTAGTGTAAAAGCATATTTTGGCTATGGTGCCTCTGGCGAGTTATTTCGAAATAGGATTAACAAACAGCAGGTTAGTGAAATGTCTTTTAATTGTTATAGAAAATTAAATAAGTGTATCTACTAGCTTTTACCTGTTCTTATCGCTTTCAAAATGGTTTAAAAGTGTTGGAATTAATGCTGAATGGTTTGATTATTTACGTCTGTATACCGGCTTCCTAGTTTTACTGATTTTTCATATTTCTCTGGGTTTAAACTACTTGGAACCTATTAAAACTGAAAGGGACGATTATTTAATGCATTTTCGTCTACTTTTTAACTCCTGAAATTACTTAAAAGGCCTAAAATCGTTTATGGAAACTGCTTATGCAAATGAGTTATCAATTTCCCCCAAAACTACTTCATGTTATTATTAAATGGTTAGAAACTATCAGAAACTTATCAGCTATTCTTCTAAACTGTCTCAGGCATTATTACATTTACTTTTGGAGCTTTTAAATGGTTGAATTACATCACAATCTGTTATTGTCATCCTGCTTCAGTCTGCTATCCAGCAATCGTATTTATATCTTTAAAATCTATTCGGAACTATATTTTACTGTGAAGTTACTGTTATTGTAGGTTTAGGCCTGGCTTTTATTAGCTTCTCACAGTCTTTACTGTATTAAAATCTATTCAGAAATACCTAAATCTGGTATATGGTAAAATTTAAGGGTTAGATCTGCTTTATAGTGAAATTACTTATTTCCCTCTGGAATAATGTTTAGTAGTTATGATAAAAAGTTTGCTTAGGTACTATATTTACTGTTATTTAACATTTATTTCCTTGAAATCTGTTCAGAATATCTCCCTGACCAATATTAGGATCTGATAGTGAAAGTTTACTTTTGTTTGGAATACCATTGATATATTGCAATGTAAGGTTTATTTATGTGCTTTGCTATCTGTTATTTATCTCTTGTTGCTTTAAAATGGTTTGTTTAGTTATTTTTTTAGCATCGGTATCTGTATGGTGAACTAAGCTTCCCTTTTCCTAACCTTTTCGATAGTAAGGTGCTTACAAATCGCTCCTTTTGTCATGATATTTCGTCTGCTGTTTACAAACACGCAAACACATATCGTGTGATAATATCTAATTTAAAAGTGAAAGTATTTTCTAAATATCGTTATTTTAGTTTATTATCAAATGGTAAGTTTTCTTAATTTTTATGATTATGTGCAAGAAAGATTGTTACTTTTTAAGTTATTAATTTATTTTAATCGTGAAATTTCTCATTAAACATTTCAGCTTATATATTTTTAACCTGAAATAACCGATAAAACGGTATAAATAATTTATTTTACTGATCATTAACTCTTGGTATTTTTTTCTCGCAATGTTAATTACCGTTATCTGTGTTCGATCGTCAAAGTTTTTTCGAATGTTGATTCGATGCGACAGTTTAAACAGCGTATTAGCGCTCGCAACGAGTGTGCCTCGCACCAAACACCCGCCACAGAAGCAAGCGGCACTCGCAAGCAACTACGCGAGAAGACCAATGCTAGCGTACCGTGTGTTCAAGCAGTGTTATCTCGATTCGAATAAGCTCGCACGACAGTGTAAATGAGGCATAAGAATAACCCGAGACACATTTCGTGCGGTCACATATAATTTTAAAGTGGAAATGTTTTCTAAATATCGTTGGTTTTAGTTAATTACAAATGGAAGTTTTTCTTGATTTTTATGATTATATCAAATTTTTCTACTGTAATTTTTTAAATTAATAATTATTTTTGAACATTCATTGGTTGGATGACAATTACATTTTGGATGTTATTACTATTGTTGATTATGTATGTATTTAATTTCATTATAAAAATATCAATTTTAAAAATTTTCAGGCTAATGAATTCGGCATGGTAACACACTTTCAAACTGATTTGTTGATTAATCCAGATTTTAATATTTAGTTAAAAGACGTTAAAATAATTCTAAAAGTGCAAAATGTTGCAATGCTACATTTTCTTTAAATAATATGGATAAAACAGCTATCAAAAGTCATGCTAAATGAAACATACTAACAAACTTAAGAATTTCAAAACTGTCTATCTTTTAAGTCAGTCGCAACAAGCTAGTAATGAGATAACTAAACATGGTTTGTCTGAAAAATTTACCGTTTCTAATCCTATTAAGACTCAGGAAAAAGAACAAATTCCGGCTCTTTTCTTCTCAAAGAAGAAGTAAGCTGTGCAGTAATACTTTGATGTATTCAGATACTGATGACTCACAAGTCAATGTGCACAGTGGGAAGTGACGTAAGAGTATTTAAAAAAAATGTTCAACGATAGCAAATAGTCAGAGGAATGGAATTGCAGCGAACTAAAATTACCTACTCAGTTCTTCTTGGGATTGCTCCTTATTATAAAAGTAGATTGATGGAATCTATAACTTTTTGTAATCATTTTGCTATAGGGTTTGATGAGTCACTCAACAAAGTTTGTCAAGAAACTCAAATGGATTTGGAGTACTGTAAAGAATGAAGTTTGTACACGATACTTAACATCTGTTTTTCTTTGTCACACAAGAGCTTCAGATCTTCTTCTGTCCTTCAAGAAAATGCTTCAACTTCTTATAAGCCTTAAAAGTTTAAAAATCTCAATAGATGGACCAAATGTTAATCACAAATATTTCGGTGAATTGAAAGCTGAGCTACAGAAAACTAGATAAATAAATGATACTTTGGTACTTGACATGGACAGCTGTGGTCTTCATAACATGCATGGAGGATTTAAATGTGGAATTGAGGTCACTTTCACAGTTTTTATGGTCAATTTATTATCTGTTTAAAGACATACTGACACGCCACGCTCAGTTAACAGACTATTCAGGATCAACTTTTTATCCTAAAAATTTTTGTGCAGCCCATTAGATAGAAAATTACATTTGGCTGCTTGTGCTATCGAAATTATTCCTAATCTTAAAAAAAATGGTGGAGGGATTTACAGCACGATAAAAAAGAACTGACTAGCACCAGTTACAAAATTGTAACTGACACTTTCAGATCCTTTGCTACCAGCAAAACTAGAATTTTTTCGGTCATTACCAGCTGAATCACAACAATTCCTACATGAATATCAAACGGATGCTCCTATAGCACCATTTCTTCACAGCTCTTTAGTGACAGTTCTCCATAGGATAATGGAAAGATTTATCAAAGCAGATGTACTGAAGCCTGTTGACTCATTATCAAGTATAGACTTAACTGATGAAATCAATTTGATTTTGTACAGTGAAATTGACATGGGATTTGGTACTAAAAATGATATTAAAATTTTTAAAAATATCACCAGTCTCATGATTTTACAATTGCAGAAAGATGCTGCACCTGTGAAAGCTTTTACAGGAAAATTGTTGACACAATCACCCTTACTTTACAAACTTACCAAAGCAGTCTGATCCTAGTCTTGCACATTTTTTCGACGTCAGAAGTAGGAGACTAAAAGCCTACTCACTATTTTGAATGAAAATAATTGGATCAGTGGTAATGAGGCTGATGAAATTAATAAAGATTTCAACAATTTATGTTCTCAATGTTCAGCATTGCAAGTTCTTAAAAATTATTCATGAACAAGTAAATGCCTAGATCATTTTTGGAATGAATTAATTCTTGGACATGCTAATCCAGTCAATAGTAAAACTTTTAAAGATAGTGATGGTTTTATCTCGTGGCAATGCTAATATTGAGAGAGGTTTTTCAGTAAATTCTGAAGGTTTAGTTTAGAATATGAAATATGAAACTTTAATTGCTCAGTGATTAATGTATGACTGTCTTAAGTGAAACAAATGGGGATGTTGCAACTCTTGATGTTCCAAAATCTTTAGTTCATTCTTACCATAACTCACGTTCAACTTTATCTGAATAAATTGAACACGGAAAAAAGAAGATAAAATAATTGAATCAGAAGATCTGAAAAGAAAATATGTAACTAATGAAAACATTTGGCATCAAATAAAAAGTTAAACTTCTAGCTGAGATTCAAGTTATTGATGAGCAATTTAAAAATCTTAAATTATTTTTATATAGCAAATACTAACAGTTTAATTTGTGCTAATTTATCATTAGCTTGTTTCTGTTTTTCTCATTTTAAATTACTTTTCATAAGATTATTAAATTAGTTATAAAATACCATCTATTGGAATTATTAAAAATTAATTAAATAAATTATGATATTCAAACAAACATAATTAGAAATGTCTTTATAATTTTTGTGAGTTTTGTAACAGTTTTTCCAATTAAAATGTAATCAAATCTTAAAATATAATTATGTGAATAAAATTTCTAATTCAGGGAAAAGTACGACAAATTTTCCTGGAAAACCTGGAAATATCAGGGAATTTTCAAATCATTTCTTTGTGGCCACCCTGCATTGGGTTTACAAACTTATTTGACATAATTCTAAATTGATACATTTTCTTATTATTTACACTTACTATTTACATTAGTGGATTTCAGGATAGTAACCACACATCTTTGCTTTCTCTCCAAAGCATGTTTCCATTACAACCATTTGTCTTTGTTGTTGTGTACAGAATATAAACATTGCGTCTTTTGCAATTCACTTGTTTTCGGTGGCCATCTTATTTTCTTACTGTCAAAAGTGGTGGTGCGCTGACGGCGCCAATTTTGAAATTGCGTGGGAAATTGATGTTTTGTTATTTTATTTCTAATTTTATGTAAGTGTGTGAGTGCATGTATCTGTTAGGTTTATTTCTTTACTGTAGGATTATTGTATGTTTACCAGTTTGAACAGTGTTTGGTTTGTTAAGTTTATGTGGTCATTCAGTACCTGCTTGCCATTTTTTATTGCTTTCTGTATGTGGTAGTTTTCTTGTAGAGTGAGGGTATTGTGTCTGTAATTGTTGATTGTATTTGCATGTCTGTGTTAATGTCTGTTGGTAAGTGATCATTATCTATTAGATGTTCAGCGAATTTGGAGTGGTTGCTGTACTTAAGTGCCATCATTTGTTCTTTGTATCTGGTTTTAAACTGTCTTCTTGTCTGTCCTATGTATATTGTATCACAGTTGTGACATGCCAGTTGAGTTTTGATAGTTGTCTCTCTCTGTCTAAGTGGGTATTTAATTTTTTTTTAACTGAGTTGTGTGTTCGTAGAGCAATGTTTATGCCTTGTTTTTTTTTTTTTTTTTTTGTGATTCTGTGGGTGTATTTGTTGGAATATGTCAGTGAATACCATTTACTTTTATTTTCAGTGTTTTTTGTGGTTTGTGAGTTGTTTTGAATTGTCTGTTTTGTGGGTTTCCTTGTCTGTTGGGTACTGGGTGGCTTAAGTTTGGTTGTGTTAGTTATTGTCTGATCTTTCTCCATTTTGTTTGTGATTTTTCTGTTTATTGTGTCAACTGTCTGTGATTTATTTCCATTTTTTTGTTGCTATTTCCTTTATTGTGTTGAGTTCTATTTGGTAGTTTTTCTTTCTTAGTGATGTTCTGTTTAATCTGTTTAGCATGTGACCGTATTGCAGCTTGTTTGTGGTTTTGTGGATGGTTTGATGTGGAGTGTATTATATTATCTGTTGCTGTAGGTTTCCTGTATATCTGAAATGAGTGTGTGTTTGCATCTTTTGTTATGGTGAGATCTAAGAAATTCAGTTTTCCTTTTCTATTGTGAAGGTGATGTTTTTGTGTACATTGTTTATGTCTTGGTGCAGTTCAGTTATGCGGTCTTGTGTTTCATTGCTGAGGCATATTACATCATCAGCAAATCTCCGCCAATAGACAATATTGTATCCTTTCTGTGGTAACAGGTATTTCCATATCTCATTTTCTATATGGTCTATGAAAATGTTGGCCAAAGTTCCTGAAATTGGTGATCCCGTAGGAAGACCTTCATGTTGTAGGTAGTATTTGTTATTGAAACTGAAATAATTTTGAGAAGTTAGTAACTGAAGTATGCTTTTGATTTCATATATGTGGCTGTTGGGTAATTCTTTGTATTTTTTAAGATTTGACAAGTAGAAAAACTACTTGTGAACAAGGCAAATGCCGAAATATTGTGTAGTTGTTTGTCAGCATAAGTGTTCCCTCTCATCGCATCCGTCCACTTTGGTATGTGGTGGGTTAATTTCCCTTTCATTTCTTATTTATATCGCCTAGAAGCCGCTTCCATTTCCTTAGTTGCATTAATGTTCCTATGTGTCTTTTATTTTCTGAATGAGTTCTGTTGTGTTCTTTATACTTCTGTTTTCCTGTAATGTGTAATATTGGTTAAGAAGGGTGTTTGTGTGTTTAGCTAAGGGATATGTTGGGGCTTTTCTAAAATTAATTATCGGTCTTATTGGAATTTGTGGCTTGTGTAATTTTGGTTGACTTCTCATTGTTGGAGCAGAAGGGTTTGTCTGTGTGATGTGTTGTTTTTGTTGTTCTGTGAGATTGAAATTTGTATTTTTCAGTGATTTCTTTAGCCCTGCCTGATATCGGTTTAGTGGGTCTGATTTTAATTGTGTGATTTCCTTTTTTTTTTTTTTTTTTTTTTTTTTTTTTTTTTTTTTTGTATGAATTCCTCTGTTTTGCTGATATATTCTGTTTTGTCCATTAAGACAACTGCATTGCTCTTGTCAACTTTTGTAAGTATTGTGTTTTGAGCACTATTTTTTCTTTTATAGCTTTAAGTGTTTTTTGTCTCTTTGTTTATATTGCTGTTTTTACTACTTTTGGAGGTGATCTGTTTTAATTCCTTAGCAATCAGTTTCCTTGTTAAGCCTATATTTAATGTGCTTTCAGTTTTTGTTTTTGAGACAGGATGTATTCAGCTTCAACTACAGTTCTCTCAACAAATTTTTCTATTGAAGTGTTGCATGTGTTGTGTTTGAGTCCTTTCTCTAAAATTTATTTTTCTTTTTGGTTGATTGTTGTTTGTGATAGATTTATGAGTTTTGGGTGGAAAGAATGAGATCTATGTGCTGTATTTCCTTTGTTAGTGTTTGTTTCACTGTGTTTTTGTCTGCTTATTAACTGATTTAGTTTTTTGTTATGATTTTGTTTTGTTTCATTTAGTGTCTGAGCTGTAAAATTTTCTGTTTTTTCTATTAAATATGCAAGAATTGAAGTGTTGTTCAATGATTTGGCCAGTTCTAAATGCGTTTTGTACAAGTTATTGTTTACATACCAGGATTTTAATTCATTATTTAACCACAACTTTTCGGCGACATGCTTTGTGTTAATTGCAGAAGCTGACCGGCCACTTACCTTTACATTGATGTATCTAGGAATTATGTTATTGGTTTTACACATCTTGTTGAATTTGATGTTTGCTATTGTCCTGTGGAGTTTGAGTTGTGTTCTTTTGAAGATCTTGTAGAGGCCTATAGGAAATGCCTGGCAGGGCTGATTCAATGCACTGCTGTTGCAGGCCATTTTTCCGCAGTTGCTCAGTAAATTAAATGATAAAATGACGCCAATGCAACTGTATTTGTAGCTTTATTGCCATACGCGTTTCGCCTCTCATCGAGGCATCATCAGCAACGAATCTATTTTAAAATATACATTGGGTTTACAAACTTATTTGACATTAACAAAGACGTGCAAATACTCACAATCAACAATTACAGTCACAATATCCTCACTCTACAAGAATACTACCACATACAAAAAGCAATAAAAATGGCAAGCAGGTACTGAATGACCACATAAATTTAACAAACCAAACACTGTTCAAACTGGTAAACATACAATAATCCTACAGTAAAGAAATAAACCTAACAGATACATGCACTCACACACTTACATAAAATTAGAAATAAAATAACAAAACCTCAATCTCCCACGCAATTTCAAAATTGGCGCCGTCAGCGCACCACCACTTTTGACAGTAAGAAAATAAGATGGCCACCGAAAACAAGCGAATTGTAAAAGACACAATGTTTATATCCTGTACACAACAACAAAGACAAATGGCTGTAATGGAAACATGCTTTGGAGAGAAAGAAAAGATGTGTGGTTACTGTCCTGAAATCCACTAATGTAAATAGTAAGTGTAAATAATAAGAAAATGTATCATTTTAGAATTATGTCAAATAAGTTTGTAAACCCAATGTAAATTTTAAAATAGATTGGTTGCTGATGATGCCTCGACGAGAGGCGAAATGCGTACAGCAATAAAACTACAAATACAGTTGCATTGGCGTCATTTTATCATTTAATTTACTGAGCAACTGCGGAAAAATGTCCTACAACAACACTGCATTATTTCAAAAGTGTCACAACTCCTATGAAGTCAGTGTCCAAAAATAGCTACTGAGTAAAGCCACCAAAAGGATACATCATCTATGTCACACACATTGCAGTGTTTTCAAGTAGTTGCAGCTCCCAACCCCT
Organism: Vandiemenella viatica; assembly: GCA_031002005.1. NCBI lineage: Eukaryota > Metazoa > Arthropoda > Insecta > Orthoptera > Morabidae > Vandiemenella > Vandiemenella viatica. The sequence continues at coordinate 49,865,945 of JARYHS010013631.1, forward strand.
CCGAGTGATGAGCTACTGTACATTTAGTCACTCTAGCATTTCTTTTGGTCAGTATCGTCAAGTTTCCAACAGACTACACTATTTTGTGAAAAATAGTTAATGATTAAATATTTAAAAAACCATTTTATTGTTATAATTTATAGGTGGCTATTTTTCAGATCTTCCTGAATTGGAGAAGTGTTAGACAAAATGAGTTGAGGTAAAATGGACTATGTAGGAAAATAAATTCATTTTTGAACTGAAAAGCGTATACTTTGACTGCATGGCCAAGTACTTTTCACCTTGAACTTGTAGTAATTTCTCATACAAAAGTCAAATAACTTTTTGAGAAGTTCATATATGGGATGTAGTCTTATGTAATTTGAGTGTCAATAGATTTCCCAATCCTTTCTCCTCTAAAATATTATTTCTTTGTATTAATGGTATGCTTGCTTTACCAAATGTACTAATTTAGAGGTTTCATGACATTTTAATCCATTAGTGTTTATCTTCAGTACACGATGTAAAAACATGTATATTTTTATTATAAGGAAAGTTTAGAAACGTAATCTGCTCATTTATCCCAGATAAATGTACAAAAATTAGTTCAATATTTTGGCATAAAACCTGATTCACGAATAAAGTTTTATACTTAAATATTGTATTTCAGTTTTTGGGAATTTATCACAGCTTTTCTGTGGTAAGTGATGGGTTTATTTTCCCTATTCTTCCCCATTTTCATTGCCTGAAAGCATTTACTCTCTCATTATCATCATTGTACATTTTATTATTATTATTACATAAAAATTAAGAAGGGAAGGCTTTTTTTTCATCAGACTTTAAATCTAAATGATTTGTAAATTCTATATTGAAGATAATTTAATTTTTCTCATTACAGAGGGAACACAATGAAACACTGGCAAAGCTGAACTTTGTTCTTGCACTGTCAGACTGTGTGGCAGAGTTGGCAGCTTCACGGGCTGCTCCCCTAGCAGCACTGGCTGAAGGTGTGGGGAGTGGTGGGGGCAGTGGGCGGCAAAGTGAAGGTTGCAGGCGTGCTGAGCAGCTAGTGCTCTTAGTGCGTGCCTTACAGTTACTCAGCTCTGGCCTTAATCTAGCTACACAGCAGCTTCGAGCTGGAACACTTCAGCCATCTGCCTCAGTCAAGAGTGGTCAGTATAAATATTGCTCCATTGCTGTTCATAGCAACTACTCAATTAGAAATTTAGCTATCATGGTGTTGTTAAGTAGACCACTGATTTACCTTTATTTTAATGAGATATATACTCTCTAGAGTATTGTTGATTTTTCCATATGTTGGCGGTACATATAATGTGTTGAAACAAATATAATTTGAACACTTAAATCAAATTAATTATTGACTTCAAACACTGCATCCATGAAACTCATGTCTCTTGCAAATAAACATTTGGAACCCATATGCTATGTACACCATCTAACATTAAAAATATTTCCTTTAATCGAAACATCTTAGCTACACTCTTCAATTCAGAAAAAAGAGGTCTGTCTTTCTTCTAAGTTGATAAGACCAGGATACGGAGAATAACCAACCACTTACCACAAATGAAGGCAGGAGAGCCAGAGGAACTAAACAAAATAAAACAAAAAACACACACACAAACATTCTCTACAGTATTTCGGTTAATAACCTTACTCGTGTAGGATGTGAAGCATATGATGGGGGGAAAAATGTGTACACATACAGAGCTACCACATCAATGAAACAAAACAAAGATGAAGCATGAGGGAAGGGTGGAGATTGCACCAATAGTGGGGGAGAATGTTGACCAATGATAATTCCGGGACAGCATATTCTCTATGATTATCAGTTTAGCTAAAATAATTTTTTCCTCAAAACTATAATTATGATCTGTTTTAAGAGTAAATAAGTAAATACATAAAACTATAAGGATATTAAAAAATGTAATAAAAAATATATTAACAAAATACATATGAAAATTGACCATAAATTTTTAAAATTGTATATGACAGGTTTGAGGTAGGGTCTTAGCATAGTTTGAGGCCAGAGGTATGTCTGGTGTATAGGATGTGTTGATAGGCCAGTTCCTACCTATGGAATTCCAAAGAGGTAATGGCGACTGGGAAAACTCTGAGAGCTCTAATGGTAAAACAGCTGTTAAGATTTGTGAATGGAAACTTTCCTGGCGTATCGATGCAATAAAATCTTCTCGGGTGTCCAGCCGGATGGTGGTGTAAAAACATGACGTTTCGACAGCTGACTCTGCTGTCTTTATCATGTATCTTGTAGTTGTTCTCAGCTGACTGTCTCTACCTCGACCTGTTGAAGACAGCAGAGTCAGCAGTCGAAACGTCGTATTTTTACACCACCATCCGGCTGGACACCTGAGTAGATTTTGTAGCTGTTAAGATTGTTGGAACTAGAGCTTGCAATCCAGCAATGTGAGATCTGGCAATCCCGTTGAATCCCACATCATTTGGCAGACTGGTGGATCCCGCATAAAATTAAGTAGATCTGCAATCTGTAGAATGGGGCGAAAAAGTGGTCGACTGCATGACATTACCGCCTCTCTGTCACTTTCCAGCCGAACTCATTCTCTATCAGTATGTCAACAAATGTGTGCTTTTGTTATTTTTCATGATTTGAAAGTAAAATAGATTCGCTTCAACATTGTTATAAGAACTCCCATTTGTTTTTGTTGTATGCATTACTATAATTTGAGTTATGTCATCCTATAGCAAAATTAGCTTTCAAGTGGTACTCACAAAAAATGAAACAGTTGGAATTGTTTCTGAGAAGAAGTAGAAATAATACAAAAATAAGCTTAAAACTATTGCAAGCTACTGTATTTCAAAAAGGAAAAATCTTCGGAATAAATGGTTTCCAGAATGCTTTGTAAAAATGTTTTTACCACAAATTGTTTCGGTACTCCATCAGATTTGAGATATCTATTTTTAAAAAGGGGATTTCAACTTTCTAATTCTGCTAATATTATAAGATTTAAAGTCACAAATTTTACAAATCTGAAGACAACACTGGGCTACGTTGAGGGGAGGGGGGTTTCCGAGTTAGGCCACATAGCTTTCCTTTCATAACATTTTTCATAATTAAAATGAGGAACAGAACACACAACAGCATGTGAATATTCATTTCCCTTAGTTAATTATCTTTTTATGTAATTTACCATAGTCTGACAGGAGAAAACAGTACATAATGTCGTCTGGAATCAAAAGGGGAAAAAGGTATGTGCTACGTGGGGGGGGGGGGGAAGGGGGTAGAGGCAAAAGCCATGTAGGGCTACGTGGGAGGGAGGGGGGGTTCACAGGAGGCCAAAATGGAGTTACGTGGTTTATGCACGCTCCCTAAGTGAGAAGGCAGGAAGGACATTATCGGCTGCTGCTTGTATACGGTATGTAATTCTTTCCAAATGAATTGATAGCTAGTGACTGCTTAGTAGATAGATTATTTTTCAAACTGAAGTGGTTTATTGTAAGGCATGTAATGTGATGTGAATAATTACCATATTTGATTACTAACTTAATAACTAGAATTAGGTTTAGAAGAAGTATATTTAAGATAGACTGGAAAATTTTAAATTAATGTTATTTTGCTGATTTAAATATTTTTAACTGTTGATTTCTATTATTTAACATTAAACTTGATTTACTGATTCAATAACTAGGCGTTTATTAAGTAATTTGATAACTTTAAAAACTGTGCCAGATCCCTCGGGATTGGCCTATCCCACAGTCCACAAATGCAGAATTGAAAGCATTGCAGGATTGCAGTCCTTAGTTGTAATCATGTGAGCTGGCATGAATTGCCACTGGATGGTCTCGGTTTTCAGTATAAACTTTTTGCCTGTTGCTATTCATCCTGTAGGACAGTTGTTGAGTGGTGAGATCTATGTAAGAAGCATTGCAGTGAAGACAGATAATTGGTAAATCAGGTGAGTAGTAGTACAGGTGGCATGTCCAATTATAAGAAAGTATTCCCTTGTGATAGAATTAGAATAGGTAGTAGTGGCTGGATGCATGCTAGATGTTTTTGCACTGGGTTCTGTTGCAACAGAAAGTTCAATGTGGAAGTCTAGGAGTCAGAAGGTGAATGCTTGTGGACCAAGATGATGTTCAGATTAGAAGGCCTGTTAAAGTAAGTGCAAAAAAAGGGGGGGGGGGGGGCTGTTGGTAAGATTTTGTGAAGGGCGACACACATTTTCGGGAAGGAACGTAGAAAGTCATGCTCTGGTGAAGGATCCGATTAATGGATTGCAGGCCAGGAGAGGAGTGGGAGAGCAATATTGCTCTCTGGTTAGCCTTAGGAGGTGCAGAACAAAAAGGGCTTGAAATAGTTTTAGGGAATAGCTGGAAAGTGATTCATGATCAAAACTGATGCGTCTGCCGTGGATTGCAAGGTTGCACCAAAGAGAACGTTTGGTGTGGTAGGGATGGCAACTATAAAAGTGTAGGTCATCATCATCATCCTCAACAGTTTCCAGCCTCTGGTCAGGTCTGCTTCATGCACAAGCCTCTCCATTTCCTTCATTCATGCCACCACCTCTCTGTCACCACGTTGTTCCAGTCCTCTCCTCCTTTCCATACACACTCCTCCACTCCTTTCAGCCATCCATCTCTTGGTCTTCCTCTGGGTCGTTTACCATGTATCTTAATTTCACGGATTTTTCTTGGGATTCTCTGAGCCTCCATTCTCTTTACATGTCCATACCATCTCAGTCTGGTCCTCTCTACCCTTTCCTGTAGAGGTTCTTCTTTTAATGGTGTGTATAATCACTTCATTCCTTATTTTGTCCATTTTAGTGATTCCCATTCTACCTCTAAAAAATTCATTTTGCCTGCTTGTGCTCTGCTGATGTTCCGCTTTTTCTCTGTCCATAGCATAGGTCAAAATAGGCACATAGTATGTTTGATAGATTACTCTCTTGCTTCTCTGTGGCACCTCTTTATTCCATATCAGGCTTCTAATGCTCCTTAGAAAAGCATCTGCTTGACTTCCTCTTTCACTTATCTCGCCATCATTTCCTCCAATACACTCCCCAAGTACTTGAACCTTTTTACCTTCTTTAGTTGTTCCCCTGCCATCACAATTCCCTGGGTTAACCTGTTCTTCTTTCTGGTTGTTACCATGTACTCACATTTCTTTACATTAAATTTCAGGCCATATTCCTCCACACTGTCTGTCCATACATCCAACTGCCGCTGCACTTCATCTTCATCACCTCCCCAGATCATCAAATCATCCGCAAAAGCCCATCACCTCTTCTCCCATCCTCACTGCCACCTTCTGTATTATTTCATCCATGATTACAATGAAGAGTAGTGTTGATAGGACACTTCCTTGTTTTAGTTCATTCCTTTGTTCCTGCCAATCTGATCTTCCTTCCCCTATTTTCACATAGCTCACACTTCCTTGGTACAATTCCGTCACTCTCCTGATGGTTTCTTTGGGAACTCCTTTTTTTCTCCAAGGCCTTCCATACCTTACTCCTGTGTACACAATCATATGCTTTCTCAGTATCGAGAAATATCAACAGTAGATCCTTTCCATACTCATAATGTTTTTCCTCATAATGTCTCTCAGATGTACCGTCGATCTCCCTGATCTGAAGCCATACTGCTCTTCCCTTAGCCCTTTCTCCACCCTGTCAGGTATCCTTTTTTCAATGATCTTCTCATACACTTTGGCACAGTGGCAGATCAGTGTAATACCTCTATAGTTCTTTAACTCCTTCCTGCTCCCTTTTTTGAATATAGGTATAATTATTCCTTTTTTCCAGTCTTTAGGAGTTGTGTCCTGATTCCATACCTTTCACATCACAGTATAGCCACTGCTTTCCTACTAATCCTGCTGCCCTTATCATTTCCACGCTCACTTCATTGATGCCTTGTGCCTTTCCACCCTACATCTTACTCAGAGCTGTTTCCACTTCCTCCCAAGTTAGATCCTTCTCTTTCTCTCCTACATGGCTTTTATTTTCCTGCTTCTGAACAACTGTATCATCCTGTGACCAATTTGGGTTCAGTAAGGCTTCGAAATACTCCTTCCACATCCTTTTTAGTCTTTCTGAGCTGTTTATTTCGTTTCCATCCTTGTCCAGCATGTTGACATTTTCTATACCCTCCTTCCTCTTCCTTTTAACCATTCCATATAATTCTTTCTTATTTCCTTTGTTATCTTCCTCCATCATGTTAGTCCTTTTCTACAGCCACTTTCTCCTTTCCTCTAATACTATTTTTTGAACTCCTCCTTTTTCTTTACATAGTCATCCCTTGTTTCCTGTGTCCTCTGCTTGAACCATTCCCTAAAGGCCCTATTCTTGAGTTCGACTGCTTGTTTTACTCTATCATTCCATCATGCTGTTTCCACCTTTTGGTGTTACCAGTCCTTCCACACACTTTTTCTGCTGCTTGGACTAACGTTGTTTTAAAATATTCCCAATCCTCTTCCACTGTCCCCGTTTCTGCAATTGGTATCTTACTCCTTATTATTCTCTGGTATTTCTGTACATTACTCTTCTCTTTCAACTTCCATTCTCCTAATATCCTATCCTGTCTTCCTGATTTTCTCCTTTCTGTCGCAATCCTTAGCTCAATTACTAATAGCCGGTGATCACTATCCAATGCCTTCTTTTGCTGTTGTATATTTGTTGGCTTGATGTGCACTGATTTGTGGAGGCCATCTTGTTGTAGTGTAATGTCCATATCAAGGAAGGTGATACAAGTGTGGGATTATGACCAAGTGACATTGATGGAGGGACTGTAGTTGAGGGAATTGAGGAAATCTAGGAGGTGGTCTTCCTTGTGGGCCCAGATCAGAAATTATTCCTCAAGAGGACATGTAAGTACCTGTAGCTGTGCCATATATCTGGTAATAAACTTTTTAGAAAGGATGAAGTTGGCTAGGAATGTGAGAAAGGGTGTGTGTGTGTGTTTGGGGGGGGGGGGGTTGCACATACCAAGGAAGTGTTAACAGGAACTGAGGCCATGACAATGGAGGATGTTAAAAAAAAGTTATATTAATGGAAACAAAGCTGCTCCAAGAAATTTGGGGCATCTTTGATGTAGAAAGGAAGTTTGTGCACAAAATGTTAGAGATTTTGATCAGTTCAGTGAGCAAATCATATACCACAATTGTAAGTCAACCTGGATTTCCAGTGTTAAGGATCTTGGGAAAAAGGTATAAGGTAGGTGTTTAGGGATTTTGAGGACTAAGAATGGATACGGATTATGAAGAGAGCCCTGGTAAGGTGGTTGAAGGAAGGAGTGAATTTTATGGCAGTTGGAAGGGTGGGATCTTTGGTGTGTGGACGATATGTGTTGGTGTTGGAAAGCTATCTGTGGGCCTCAGAATAGTGGTCACTGTGGTCCACAGTGGTGGAGCTCTTATCGACTGTAGGGGTGATGATATTTTTGTTCCTGGTCAGTTCTCTTAAGTCCTTTGTTTCAATGGAACTGAGGTTATTGGAGTTGGGAATAGAGGGAAGATTTTGAGGACATGGTGGATGTGAGTATTTCTTGAAAAAGAAGGAAGGGATGGTTTTGTGAAAAGTTAGGAGGATCCAGTTGGGATGGTATTTTGAACTGCTGTAGGCTGGACTCTATCTCGTTATGCTGGTTGTCACTCTCCGCTGTGGTAACAAAGTGATAACACCAGCAGATCATGCAGCAGAAAGTAATATTTAGGTTGAGTCTGGAGACTCAGAGGACTGGAATGCCACACGATAATGTACTGGGTCCTTCATTGTTAATTATTTTAATGAATTATTCTGTTGTTGATTTACAGAGTTTAGGTTTTCTACAGATCACAGAATGTTTCAGAAGTAGATTATGTCCAGAGAGGATTGTGGACAAATTTAGAGAAATCTAGACTGGATATTCAGTTTTGTGGATAAGCGTGGACTGCAGATGGTTAAAAAAAATCTTATTATGTGCACAGATAAAAAAAAAAAAAAAAAACACACACACACAGGGGGTTTGTGTGACTATACAGAGAAGGAACAATTGCTTATTGAAGCAATCAAATATGAATATGTAGGAATATCAGTTGACCTTCAGCTATGCTGGAGGAAGTGAGAGAAATGGTTTACAAAACTTTTCAAGGTTGTGATAGAATAGTGTGGAATAATATCGAACCCACGAGTAGTCTGGTAGCTCAGTGGATAAGGTATTCACCTTCAAAATCTAAAGTCCCAGTTTCGAATTCTGGAGTAACTGAAATTTTATGGGTTATGTTATGTTCATGTGAACCAGGAGGCTGCATGGTTTGTATTTTTTGTTTAACTGCAGGTCCTGTGGGAAAGGAATTGTCTGTCTTACCTCTGAAATACTGGCCTAGTATGCTTCTTACGGGAGGATCTAACCAACCTTCAGAATGTGTAATGAGTTAAATTATTGAAACCATATTGTGGATAACAATACTGGAGTTGGAGGGTGACAAAGGATAGCTAAATTGGTCATCATATCATAGTCATCTTCACAGTTTAAACCATTTATGGTTTATTCATCTTCACACATTTTTTTGTGTCCGCCTTTTCATATACAAGTATTGATCTATCTTCCTTCTTTCCTGTTTTATCTTGTAATATATCAGCATTTTGGTAGTTTGGTGTTACATGCTCCTTCCATTTGTTCCTATATCTAATTTTTTCATCATTGAGATTAAAAATGGTCAATTATTTCCTTGTTTCTTCACTTCTTTCATATCTAGTAAAGTGTACGGAGCCATGGCTGTTGGAAGTCTCAGCTGCTTTTATCTGCTTTGTTTGTTGTTTAGTTAATGTTCATGATTCACACCCATCCAGTAGTGTTGCTACAGCCATTACTTTATAAAAGATCGTCATTGTGTCCCATATTTGGTATCCTTAAAAAAATTAATTAATCCATGCAGGTATTGAAATTTCTGTATTTTGGTATTGACATCATCGGTCCTGGTGAATTTTATGTTGTATCTTAAATATACAAACTTGTTCATTTGTTCAATTATTCTATCATTAATAACCAGATTGGTTCAGCTCTCTTGAATACAATTGTTATAAAGCTCGAGGGATAGTGGGCAACCTTGTTTCATTCCCCACATTTCTTGAATATGATCGCCTTCTTACGAGATTTCGATAAACAAGTTGTAATACAAACTTTGTATTACTCTTATTATTTTCTGGGGATCTCTCATTATATGCTGGGGAAAGCCTTTGTTTAAGATAAACAGAAACGATTTAGTTCCATTGAAAATAGAGAATGCTTTTTCATAACTAAAAAAAGTGTTATATTTGTAGGTATGTTGAATTCTTGTTGTTTTTCTACAAATTTGGTTGTCATGTGCCAAGCAGTTACACACGCAATGTGATCCTGTTGTTAGGAGTTCATCTCAACTTTCCACCAGGCTTCAGTGCAAACTACTTGCCAGTGAAAACTAACATTGAGAAATTAATGTAGATTACCTAATATATGGCCCACCCCATTGGCTGAGTTTGTTGTGGTACCATGATGGTGTCTAGTACCTAATACAGGGTCGGCTGGTTCAAGTACCGGTGGTGGAGGAAATTTTCAACATCAGAACTTGGCCAGCAGGGTAGGAGTGCACAATTCTTATCATTAGATTGTGGACTAAAGTCATGGGTTAAGTCCCAGACCGCTCTACATGATGGAATGAGGCATACGACACCGTTGATGTTGATTCGTCCGTTGAATGGGGATGTTAAGCTCTGCGGCCCCATTGGTGTATCCCAGAAGAGTATGATTGAATACCCCCTCCCTTCTTTCTTCTCTCATCCACAACACAAACAACACTCTACAGTGAACACACACATCATCACAGTCATACACACTTACAATAACACTCACGAATACTGTCACACTGGGGAAGGCAACAGGAAAACACCCCAGTTCAACTTCCCTAGACATTACTGTGGAGAAGTAAACATCCCCCATGGTAATAGCATACATTCGGACACTGGTACGGCACTCGTAAAGGAGGACTTATTAGAGGAGCAATTATAAAGCAAGTAAGGTTAACTCTTATTAGTACGTTAGTACTGTGATAAGTAGACTGATTGAATACTGAATCATACTTTCATATAAATACTCTTAGCTATTTTTTAACAAGCAGGTTATTTTGAAGGGAAAACATAATGTTACAATTTGCTACTAATTAATAAATACTTGTGAAGGAATTCAAAGTACTACAAAATAAACACACTGCAATGCAAAGCTAATAAAATAGTAATAACAACACCAAAATATGGATTGTTTCAAGAAGTAAACTAGTATCGGAGAGCTTGATTTAATTATCGGAATCTTTTGGAGAAATGGTTGTGTGACTGGCTGAAGCGGAACAAATTTCAATTTGGTGCAGTCACAAAATTGCTGTAAGTTCACAACACATGGAATATCAGGAATTCAGCAGCATTTACCTCATTGGAAGATGACATATTGAGTCTGGTTGTTGGAAGGTGATCCCGTCTGAGTCGTTAGGTGTTAGTTGACTGAGTTGAAGGTATCGTGTTAGATAACTGCTGAGTGAAAGTGTTTCCAGCATGCATGAAGACTTTCATTTTAGGAGAGGTAAAGATAGTTAGTTATTGGCTGGTTACTGTTTTATTAAGAGGTGGCTCTCTCATGTGTTATGGATGACATATACGTGGTAGAATAGAGGGGACAGCTGCAGCATAACTGTTCACATGCGTATGACAGCTTCTCATGGTCTGGAGGTGTGTCCTGGCCGTGGTTCCCAACCGTAGTCAGAAGATGGTTGCAATTTCAAACGTGTATTGTTTTGTGATATGGACTCGACAAGTGCCGCAGGTGTCTTGTCTATTGAGTTGCATGTTGAACAGTCTTCCCTTTGGGTAGCCATTCTGTGGATCATTCATAAGAGCTTCTGCTATTACACCTATGGACCTTTTCACTATTTTTGCATATATCTTGTATGCTGTACACAACAGATTTATACCTCAATAATTTTCAGGTTTAAACCTGTTAAAGCTGTAGCCAACTGAATGTATACGTTACAGAGTAACAAATACGTCACCTGACTTGAAGTATGGAAACGTTACTCACAAATTCATTTTGTTACTCGCATTTGTCATATGGATTTCAGCATTTCTCCATTATGTGTTACCAGCCTATATTTAGGTAACTCACATTGCGTGGCTGCCACCTTTAGGCCTTGTGACCTGCCTGTTTTTCTGTAGGGGCTGTTTACCTTAGCCAGAATATCCCAGTTTTAAGATGCCGGGAACTCACCCACCTGCTATGCCCAGGAGCTACACAACTTTCGCCTTCATGTACATTGAAATAGGATTTGTTGGCAGATCTGTTAAGAGGTGTTAGTGTCCCAGCATTTCTGGCTTAGACTGGGATCCTACAGGCCAAACCATCCTTCAGCCACTAAGCAGCTAGATTTGTATGTGAAAATTTCTGTAGAATGCTCTAATTGGCTAAAATGTAAAACAAGCTGGGATGGAACTTATTAGAAGAAAGTAAGCAGGTAAACAGAATTGTGGGCATATATAAGCTATATACTGTTGTATAGCTCTGGATAAATATTGTGGGAAGACTTAGAAGCTGCATGTGGGAAGGAAAAGAGGACCATGATAACAAATTAGCACCTAATTATAGATGTCAGTTTTCATTTGTAGATGCAGGAGTCGGGAACTGGAAAAATTGTATTGGAAATTAATTAACAATATACACTGACAGAAATAAAAAGTTTTTACACCCAGACAGAAATGGTGGAATTTTAGGAAACTTTTTAGCTACAGTCCCTGGCCAATTTATTAGACGCACTACAGTTTTTATGCAAATTTTGATTTGTGGCTAACTAAATAAGTTTTTTAATACATAAATTGCAATAAAATTATTACGTGTAGTCTGCTTCACGACACAGGTGATATAACAAATAAATAAAACACAGTATTTGTTGAAAATATTTTATTTCAAATAATCACAACAAAATATTAAAATATTGTGAAAATGAAAACATTAGTTTTAATATCTTGTTGTGCCACCTTTCGCAGCTATGAGAGCCTTAATATGACGCGGCATGCTGTTGATGCAGGACTGTAAAGTGTCCTGCATTTGTGGATGATGATACGACACATGGATGATCTTCTCCACGAGCTGCGTTTTTGTTGTGATGACATCTTTTGCCATCTCCCTCTTCATGAGTTCCCATACATTTTCTATGGGGTTCATGTCGGGACTGTTACCTGGCCAGTCCAACAGAGGGATATTTTGTTCCTTCAGAAAGGTTTTTACCGACCTGGCTGTGTGACAGGGAGTGCCATCCTGCGTAAAAATAAATGGTTCCCCATTCGGAAACCATTCTCTGACCTGCGGTATTAACCGTTTTTGCAAGACTTCTTTGTACTGGTCTTGCCTCATTATGCCTTTAACCACATAAAGACGTCCTGTACCCTTGCCACTGATGACAGACGAAATCATCACCTTTGTTGGGTGTTTTACGGTCTGAATAATGCAGTACGGATGGAATTTTTCTCCTCTTCGACGGCGCACATGCTGACATTTGTTACTTAAAATTTCAAAGGTGCTTTCATCACTGAAGCATACCTGTAAAAATCACTTAATTAATTAATATATTATGATTAAATGTACATAGCATCTATCATATCATAAATAATAATTTTAAAGTTAAATTACCGATCTCCAGAAGTCCACATCCTTATAACACCACTGTTTAGCCCAATTCAGACGTTTTGCTTTCATTGCGGCTGTTAACTTGGATTTTCTAGCAGTTCGACAAGCCTTGAAATCAATATCCTTCAACTTTCTGCGATCAGTGCGTTAAGATTCATTCACATTAGCCTCTTCCAGTTGATATTTTATCTGTTTCGTTGTTGCAAATCTGTTTTCTAGACAAATTCTTTTGAGAAATCTTTCTGACCTTGGGGTGAAAATTGGTTATTCTTCCTTCTGGGGCTCAATTCTTCACCTGAATCAATTTTCTTCTTTATGTGCCTCACGCTAGCGTCGGATAATTCCAACCTTCTTGAAATTTCCCGATTGGAATAAATTTTTGTATTAACGAGGGCTTTGACTTCTGCTTTTTACTTGGTGTAATATCTCCTCTTTTACTCATTTTTAAAGGTCACAATCAGTAATATCTGGTTATTAAACAATCACTTGTAATGTCGATATTACACAAACGATAATAAAAGTGAACAAAGAAACAGAGCAGTTACAAGCGAATACGCCACTGAACAGGTCCGTTATCTGTACACTGTACTATGCACACTGATAGCCACAATAAGTCAACAATCCAATGTCAAATAGCAACAATACACATAATATCAACATTGATTTAAGTGCCCTAAATAACTGTTATAAATTTTATGCATGAGAAATAGTACTCAACATGTAATTATTACAAATAATACTAAAGGTTTGCAGTGCGTCTAATAATATGGCCAGGGACTGTATATGCCTGGTCTTATTGAGAAGAAATGATAAAAATTGAAATGGATCAGGCCAAATTATTTCTCTGGTTACATGTATCGGTAAGAGGTGTGCCCACCATGAACACCTAAACATTCGTGGATTTTTGCTGACATTGTATCAGTAAGTGTTCTTGGGGTCTGTCTGTCAGTTCCTGCATGACTTGTGCAGTCAGTTTGTACACCAGGTTAGACATTGCTGGCAGTGAAATTAGGCTAACTGAACAAATTGCATAGTGATCCCAGATTGTAAAGCAGTTTCAAGCAATCTGTTTAAAACTGTCCATGGTATAATTTTCTCTGTAACCACTACTCAGATGTGGGCTGTAGTTACCCGTCTGTCAGCAACAGCTATCTGCATGATTTGACTGTCTGCACATGCTGTTGACCTTCTGTATGGATCTGTACCAGCTCTATACATACCAGAGCCTTCTTGCATCCACTGTGTAACAAGTCTCTATACTGACACTTCAGTACATTCAATCCTTTGAGAGATTTCACGATATCATGCACTCATTTCAAATGCTTTGACCATTTATTATGCTGTTGTAAGGATTACTACAAGTATTCAAAGAGGAGGAGGTCATTGTTGCACATTAATTTGTTAACATGAGTTTGCTGATGTATAGAATTTGATGAGAAAGTTTTCTCTTTTGGTGGGGTGGATGGAGATAGTGGAATTAGTACAATCTGGTCTGTTGCAGGAGGGGTTTATCTTGTTTGATGAAGAGATTGATACTTGTGGCATTAAAATTGATGTAGGTTGGGAGGTCTACTGAAACATGTTTCTTGAGAGGAAGAGAAGATTTCAGGAAGGAATACACTCATTCCTGTGTATATTGCCCCGTGCTACAGAAAACACAGACAGACAGAATTTTCTGCTGCCATACTTTCCACATATAATTTATAGTTGTATAATAATGTGAAAGGTGTTATTTAAGATCAATAAGCTTAATTCACTTGAATTATATTTTTTTAATTGATTTATCAAAAACTTTCAGATATCTCCAGTAACTTACATTCGACTAATATATCATATAATATGTTGTTGAGTCTTAGTGGCAGAGTTTTATTTTAGCTGATCTGTGATAATTTCTGTCTGACACTTGGTAACTGTAGTAGAGACAAAGGAAGTATTTCACAATTAATTCTCTTTTTGTAGCTGATAAGCTAACTTTATTTCGTGATTTGGAGGAATTATAGTTTTTAATTTATTTGTTGCTCTTATTTACATATCATTTCATGTTGTTAAAACTTATTTTTCAGTGGTCAGCATGTTGAATTCTAAGTTCCGACAATGTCTGAATGAGTGCAAGCAATTGAATACTCCTGGGCTCCTACAGAAAGCTGGAGTGGACCCTGCGAGCACCAGTATTACTGCTGACAGAATTTTGTATAACCATGCCATTCAGATGGTGAGTGTTTTTTGTGTGTGTGAAGGTTGTATAATTTCTTAAACTCAGATTAATACTTACATTGTTGAATAATATCATTCAGGTGGTGAAAATATTCCTTGGAAGTTTTAAATATATTTCTATGGCTTGTAATGAAACTATATACTATGGGTTGTACCTGTACCATACAGTTTTGGGAGGCCACAGTTTCAATAATCTTTGTTTCTATGAAATTAGTCTTTGGATCTTTATTTTTCTTCAGCTATTTTATAAATTTTAATCCAGTCTCATTTTATGTCGGATTGTTTCAGTTGTTAACAATTAATACTTCATTAAAGTTCAGTAGTGATTTCATTACAGAAGAAATCAATACTTTTAATATACGGTAAAGTGACATGGTATTGAAGTGTCCCTATTGGCTGATAAAAGTAGTGTTAAAGTGAGTCTAGCTACTTCTTTGTAATTTGCTTATTTTGGATTTGATTTATTTAATCTAGTATTTTTAGAGGAATTGGAGAGTATTTCATAATTTAGCTCATAATATATTCATACAAACCATAAGCACTGGTTTTCCTGATTGGTATATTCAGTTCTTGGTGTCACTAGTGGTTGGCTTCAGTTTTAGAAGCAACAGTCGTTTCTTGACACGTGTGTGTCTGCTCAGTAAGTCATATTCTGGAATAAAAGGATGGATTATTTAGAAAATGTGTTTTACTATATTTAATTGCGATGGAGTACACTCTCCGGTGGCAATTCACTTGGTCATCTAATTATCCCTGTTTTATTTATTTTTTATTATCTTCTATAATTTGAGTGTTAAATTCCTCCCCCATCTACTATAGTGATTGACAAATTTTAATTTTAAATTCATTAAGCGTTTTTGGAGATTTTTCATTACTTTAATTGGTAATTTGTCAAATCCCTGACACCCTTACCAATAAAAGAAAATTTCCAACTCCCTTATGCATGAAATTGAGTGCCAGCATGTTCATCTTTTCGCTTCCATGCACTTCCAAGCCCCATTCCCACCATATGCCTTGTATATGCCCAGCAGTCTCTTCATCCTCCCCCTATCTTCCAACGACGCCCAGTCCAGCTCCTTTATCATATCAGTTACTGACTTGGTCCTGCAATAATTTCCACAAACAAACCTAGCTGTTCTCCGACTCCTGTATTTGATACCCAAAACGTGGGTCCTAAACTACACCGCCATATTCGACCAATGTTTTGTAACCCAATTCCCTAACTTTGCTGGTACATCCTCTCATCACCCTCTCCAGTGAATGAAGGACTTTGTAACTTTTTCTTACCACCTGCCCAATGCGCTCAGCCCAGTTGTGTTTATTATCAAACAATATGTCAAGATATTTACATTTCAGGGGATCAAGAAGAAAGTCTGACCCCACCATATAATCATAAACAACTTTTAGTTTTTTATCTGTGTACCTAATAAGCTGACTCTTCTTGGCATTTACATTATCCGTAATGCAGTTATAAATTTTATTGCAGTACAAATATGAAACTTACATGTACATCATTTTTCAACATAGTCCCCGTACATTTCAACGCACTTGGTCCATCGTTGCACAAGCTTCCTGATGCCCTCATAAAAGAAGGTTTTCAGTTGAGCTGCGACCCAGGAATGCACCGCCTTTTTAACTGTTTTGTCCGAGGTAAATCGACAGCCCCTTAAGGCCACTTTGTGTGGACCAAACAAATGGTAGTCAGAAGGGGCAAGATCAGGTCTATACTCTGTTCCTGACTGTACCGAAAGTCTTCGATGAGTTTTGACCCCTCATACACCTTCCGAACCCAAAAGAAAGCATCTCTGAACGTTGCTCTTCTTTGGTGCAAACAGAAAGCGGAGCAGCCCTGGTTAATGGCAGGGCAGCGATAATGTAACTAACCTTGCAGCATCAGACCTGCATAGACATAACAACAATTAAACCATGCATGCTTCAGCTACGCAACACTACAGTAGTACCAATGTAAACAAAAATACAACTAAATTGCGGATGATAATTGACTTACCCTCCCCATTTAGATATTCTATCCAGGTCACCTTGCAGCTGTTCAGTCTTCTCCTACTTTGATCCTATTTTATATCATTATTTCTTCTGCAAACAACCTAAATTCTGACCTTAAACCATCGACACAATCGTTCATTAGAATAATGAACAACAACGGTCACAATAAATTACCCTGAAGCAGTTCGATTAGAACTTAATGAATTCAGTCAGTTATTTATCTACCAGTTACACCATTTATTAAAGTTGATTTCATATATATATATATATATATATACACAGTAGTAAATTTTTTCTTTTCTTTTTTTGAAACAAATATATCACATGTTGAGACAGTAATAGAGATGACCATCAGGAAAAAAATGGTATGAAATGGTATAGAATTTGTGTTAATCTTAAGACAAATCCCATCACAAGACTTTTACACCGTTTCTGAATTGAGCATATGAACCATACTTTGATTCGAAATTGGATAGTGGTAAGTTGTGGGCACCACAGTACATCTGTTTGAGATATGCATGCAACTTACGCTGCTGGGCGTGACATAGCTATCATCCTTCCACTTCATATAAAGCTGGGGCTCATGCAGAAAGGCATTAGATAACAACTCAAATGCTTTTCGGTACCTGTGCAACAAATAGGTCCACAAATAAGAAAGATCATTGCTGACAGCCACTGTAAGAGATGCATGGATGGTGTTCAAATTAGCTGTAGGCATTTTTCTTGGTAATTATAAATCTCCTGACTTCGTGAATGTTGTGCATAAGTTCATTAATGTGTACAGCCTGCTGGGTTGCAACATGTCCTGGAAAATTCATCTCCTCGACTCTTGATTTCTTTCCCAAGAACCTAGGTTCTGTCAGCGACGAACATGGTGAACTGTTTCATCAGGACTTCTCTGTGATGGAATCACGCTATCAGGGCCGATGGACTGCAGCAATGTTGGCTCATTACTGCTGGACACTACAGTGCGAAATGCCAAATGCTCAGCACAAACGCACGTCAACAGCCAAGAAATTCAATTTGAACTCGCTGCAAAATATGGATGTTTATTTCATATGTATGCAATTTATATCTTATATCTTTAAACGAGCAATTCTTGTATATATATATATATTTCGGATCTCGGAAACGGTTATGACGATTTGGATGAAATTTGATATTTAGATAATGTTTTGACTTTTAAGATTACCTAAATAGTTGTCTTCCTTACAAAAAAGCGAGTTTGCAAAATACAAACAATTTTTTTCACTTGATATCTCGAAAACGGCACTAGCGCCATCTCGTAGACAATTCAGGTACCAGAAAGCCTACAAATAGATTCTCTCTGATTTCAAAGAATATTTAAGCGAACAGTTCTTGTATACTGGCTGAGGCGTGGAAATAGTAACATTGCAAGTTTAATTGTAAAACATTTAAAAAGGAAGATAATTAAAAATTTATGATTGGTTTTGTCAGAGGTGATAAACTTCTTTGAAAATAATATTACCGGTACCAGTTATAAACTAATCGCCGTTTACTTTTTGACCGTAAAAAGTGGTTGTTAGTTTGTTATTAAATACTACCACGCGAGGTATGAGCATAGTTTTAGCGGAGTGAATTGATTTAGCACTGATGATGTTCTATCATTACCGTGACGTCACAATCTGATGATGAATTCTTATAGAACGCGACGAAACATATCGAAAATAAAGAATAAATGTTCTTGATATCTCGCTTGGTTTACGAGATATAACATGTCAAAAATCAGTTATAGGTATAGTTCCTTGTGCTTTTGGCGACGTTTCTTCTGGTCCATGCTGTATTTCAACCTAACAACAACCATTTGGAACAAAATAAAACATTAAAAGTACATTTCCACCGTATCGACATAGTGCTTTTGGTGGATTCTTTTTCTGGTCCAGGTCGGATCTAATCCTAACCTCTTCACTTGAGGTATCAGAAAAATAAATTCTTTATTTTCGATTTTTCTCGACGAGTTTCATCTGAATTCATCATCAAACTTGGCTGTGACGAAATTTATCTTTTGGTCCAGGTCGCATTTCAACCAACCACGTCAATTTTTCGATATGATATCTCGAGAACTAAGCGAGATATATAAATTTAAAAATATTTTGTACTTTAAATTTTTCTCGTCGAGGTACATAAGAATCCATCATCAAGGGTTTTCGTAGAATGCCCTGAATTAACACAAATCTCGCAGCGTTAATCAATCCCTGACTGGCATTAAGATTTCTGTTTAACATAATAATAGCATTTTTCTTTGAAAGCAATTTATGAGGCGGTCTCGCAAATGGATCTAACGATTTGGATGAAATTTCATATGTAGATAACGTTTTGCTATTCAAGTTTTTAACACGATTAAAAAAAAAAATTGCAATTTTTGTATTTGGTTTCTCGAAAACGGCTCTAACCTCATTACGTAGAAGGTTCAGGTACCAGTAAGCCTAATGATGTTAGTGAAGTTTCTCTTTGGTTAACTGTGCACCTCAAAACGCCTAGGAAGTCTTCAAGCCTTTTACTTTAATCAAACTTTACTCGAAATCTTGGATACTAAATAGAAATCGAAAGATGCCGAACGAAGATCGGTCACCCAGGTACTATGTATTAAACCTTCAACTAGATTGACCTATATAGTATGTTCATTAGCACTACATGAAGTAATAAGTGCTCTTCTGAAACTTATGTCTGTGAGTTGTTTGCCATCAGAGGCGTAGCTACTATGGGGCTAGGCGGTGCAGTGCACCGGGACCCCTACACTGAGGGGGCCCCCAAGCATACCTCTGGGGCCCCAAAGCACAACTCAAGGGCCCTATCCTCAGCTCAGGGGGCCCTTACCAGCAACACAAAGCAAAAAAAAGGTCGCCCATCTGGCCTGAGGGCCCAAAATAAATTATTTGCACCGGGGCCCTTGTTGACCTAGCTACACCACTGTTTGCCATGATACTATGTTAAACATCTATAATTGGTTAATGTCTTATATCTCAAGAATGGTGGGTGACAGAGACAAATGGTTTGCATATTCTGAATCAGCATGTCTCAATTGTCTTAGAACACATGTTTGATACCCAGATTTCCGCCGAAAGTTGCATTTCACGCAAGCCACAAACTCCACTAATATTGTCACTAGAAACTCACACTTGCACATTAATACATTCTCTGTAATGCATGTTAGTGAAGTCATGAATGGTGATATAAACTTGACCCACAATTTCAGATCGTGATACCGAAGCAAGTCCTAAAAACCTGAATAAAGACACTGGCAATATGGCTCTCATAACAGCGAAGTAAATTAAATACTGAATACATCTTGAACTACATTTAGCCACATGAACTAAGGCGTCAGCATCATGACACTTATTAATGCAATGATATTTAAAGATGTATACTAAAATGCTCGGAACTTGCACTGAATTCATTACAACTCTTTAACAGGACGTATGTTAATATTGCAGGTCAAGTTTATATCACAATACAGTGACTGTGTTATTGCGTGTGATTTAGTCCAATTGCAGTTCATACTGAAAGTGTATAATGAAATTAATTGTGATGATTTATTCTATTCTATTCTATTCTAATTATGAATCCTGATATAGAAAATGTTGCTATTACTAGAAATGTATTTGCAATGGATTTAATGTGTTAAGGCATGTCCATATTGTTTGATTTTGTAGAGGCGATATTAGTGGAGATAGTGGTTAGTTTGAATGCTGCCTTGACCAGAATGTTCTTGTTACAGCATAAGGCAGGAGGAATTTAGTTATTATTACTAATCAATAAGCTGCTTTCATAAGCACCGTTTAAGTGACGACAAGTATCGTGATGTAAACTACTCCCAATATTGTTTCATGAAACGATAAATCACTCCAGGCAAATGTTGTAATGGTTTCTTCAAAAGACCATTCCTTGTCCCCAGTACTTTCCTGCTTCTAATGGCTTCAATGTTGTCAAGGCATAAAGCTATAAGTAGATTCAGCTGCCAGCTCCAGCATATCAGCTATAATAATTACAGTTTTAAGGCTGTTTTCTGTACTTGCATAAGTGAATGAAGGGATAGTATCTGCTTTCCACCTTTAAATCCATGAGTTTAAAATTGAATAATTGATTTGTTTAAAAAATGATCCTGAAAGTATCTGTTTTTCTACTTTGTCATAAATTGGGAATAATACGAAAGATGATGAATTTGATGCCATTCTCTGATCATAATTTTCTATCAGAATTTTCAAGAAAATTCCAAAAGGAAGATTAGACTTGCTGTGTTGATGAAATCTTAATAGGTGTAGCTTGTTATGTAAGCAGTAATGCTCTGACCTCACATTCAGGACGATGTGTGTTTGAATTCCCATCCAGCCATGTATTACATAAATGTAAGAACAAAAGCATTTGGGGAAGCTTGCACACATAGATGGCAATTTAATTTAAATTATCCTTAATGGCACAAGTGTTAACGGAAAATAAAAACACATTAAAAATAAAATTACTGTGCCAGAGGTCACTTAATAATTGGAATAAGTATTAGATTCTTTTCATAGTGGAGCTGGTTGGGTTCAGTTCCTCATTATTTTCAATCAGTTATTACTTTTTTCTGGTATTGTGACTTGGAATATTAAAAATTCTTTTATTAAAAAATTAGATCCTACAACTATGAGCAGTTAAGTTATTGGAATCTGAAAGTTGCTGATAATGTTAATTGCCTAAATCTACAGTATACATGAATACAAAGGGAAATACAGATTCTGAAAAGCCATTTTCAGTAGATGAGAGTCATCATCATTATCTTTTTGAATTATTCCACTTTTGCAAGTTGTCTGAGACATTACTTTCTGGAAGCTGTGGTTATTTTGAAGCAATATTCCACTACTACTGACTTGGTAGACATGTAGTAGTTTTAAATGGGAGCTGATGTGTTGCAATCTGTCCATGAAATGTATAACTTGGATACTGTGTGGTAAGCGAATTTTTATTTGTGAAACATGTAGTTTATGAAATGGTGACTGTCATAGTATTCACCTAGGTGATTGTGGAAAACCATTTAAAAACTGCAATCGGCACAGCCAAGGCTGGGATTTGAACCTAGGCTCATTATACCTTCCTGAGCCAGTGTAGTGGCACTTAATTGCATAGGGCCTTGCAGGTGTATATCAGGAGATGAGAGCATGGATACTGTAGCACTAGATCTGTAAAAGGCGTTTGACAGAGTAAGCCATAAAATGGTAGTAAATAAGGTAAAAACCATTGGAGTGGATGAGAAAGTGATTTGCTGGGTAGAAGAATTTTTAAAAGGTAGAAAACAGAAAGTTATGGTAGGAAATGTAGTATCAAGAGTAGTAGAAGTAAAAATGGGTGTGCCACAGGGTAGCGTATTGGGACCATTGCTATTCATTATTCTAATGAATAATTGTGTTGATTGTTTACTATCTGAAATTAGATTGTTTGCAGATGACATAATGCTGTATAAAAGAATCAAAATGATAGAGGATTGTAAACAGTTGCAGGGTGATCTGGACAGGAAATTAGTTGGGTTGGTAAACATGGGATGAAGATAAATGCAAAGAAGAGTCAGCTTATTAGATACACAAATAAAAATACAAAAGGTTAATTATGAATATAAGGTGGGGAAAGAATTGCTTGCTGAAGACTTGAAATGTAAATATCTTGGCATTACTTTTAATAACAAGCTTAACTGGGCTGGACACATTGGACAGGTGGTAGGAAAAGGTTTCAAAGTTCTGCATTTGTTGGAGAGAGTGATGAGGGGATGTACGGGAGAAGTAAAGGAATTGGGTTACAAAACTTTGGTGAGACCATTGCTCGAATATGGTAGTGTAGTATGGGACCCTCATTTTATGTATCAAATACAGGAGTTGGAGAGGGTGAAAAGAAGGGCTGCTAGATTTGTTTCTGGAAATTATCACAGAATGCAATCTGTGACGGATATGATAAAGGAGCTGAAATGGGATTCATTGCAAGACAGGAGGAGGATGAGGAGGGTCATGGGAGTGTATAGGGCATATACTGGCGATAAGGCATGGAAAGATATTGCAATAGGAATGGAAAGTAGTGCATGGAAGGTAAAAGATGACCATGACCACAAGCTGGCACTCGATTTCAGGCACAAGGATGTGGGAAGATTCTCTTTTTTAGGTAAGGGTGTCAGAGATTGGAATGAGTTACCAAGAGAAATGATGAATAATTTACCGAAAACTTTGAAAGAATTTAAAGATCAAATTTGTAGAGGGCAATTATAGGTGGGTGCAGGATAGGGGGAAGATGGGTGTATAGGGAAACTGCCACTGGAGCCCGTGCTCTATTGCAATTAAATTAAATTAAAGGATAGACACAATACAAGGTAGTAGTGATTTGTCTTTCAAACACAGCCATATTTAAGTAAGATTTATTAAGAACTTATTAAACGAGATTTTTAATGAAGGACCAAATAATGCGTCACAGCAGTTCGACAGATAAAGTATTCTTTTATATAGTTATTTTTAATGATTTGCAGTCCACCCTACAATACTTCCTGCCTTTTCACATTTTAAATTTATCCATCATCTTTTTTTTTTAATTTAAACAACCATCCAGATTTTGGTTCTTTCTGGTTTTCTGAAATCATCCAGTTAAATGCTAGGATAGTTCCTTCAGAAGGCCATGGCCAAATTTGTTCCTGTTCTTTGCCCCTGTCCTTTCCTGCCTCCAATGAAACAATAAGCCTTAAGAAATATATGTATTTAGAAAAAATATGTATCTTTTTTCAATACTTTTTGATTATTTATGTATCATTGTTACCACTTCATTGCATCATTTATTTTTTTGTTATTACTAATATTCATTTATTTGTATTTTTGTTGAATAACTACTGCAATGTAACAGATATTCAGTATCATAGTAATGGCAGTGAAATTTAGAATTTTCTTATTTTATTTTTATGCTATTTTTTATGCTTAAACATTTGAAATCAGAAATAATTTCACTATACAACTAATGATTTTTTAACTGTACAATACCAGTGTCAGTCTGCTGCACTGGATGAATTGTTCGGCCAACCAGAAGAGTGCTTCCAACGTTACCAAACAGCACAAATTTTACTTCACAGCCTTTCACAGCAAGTAAACCACCAGCAAGACAGGGCTTTACTAACAAAATGTGAGTTGATAGTTACTTTACTGTCTGAAAACTCAGGTGGTATAAAGTTAAATTTTACTTTTTAAATTAATTTAGAATCTTGATACCAAAAGTATTTATAGTTTAAAAAATTATTAAGTTTGACTATTCTACAAATAATATTAATTACATTCTCTTTCAGCTGTTTCATGTGTATAATCATTGGCAATTTCTGAAAATTTTCCCTTTTTTTCATATATGATGGGTGGATGATCTAACAACACTATCAGAAATTTTGCAGAATTTCAGTTTCAGGAATGTAGATTTTAAGTCAAACAAAATAATTATATTTTATTTTTCATTCTGCTTGAAAAGCAGTTTTTCATAATGTTTCAGTAAATAAGGGAGCGTGCACATACTACGTGGCCAGGGGGAGGGGGGGGTGGAGTAGGCTGGAAGGCTACACTGGGCTACGTGGGGGGGAGGGGAAGGGGGTTCCAAGCCAGGCCAAGTAGTTTGCCTTTCATAACATTTTTCACCGTTAAAATGGGCAGCCATGTAGGGCTATGTGGGGGGGAGGGGGGGGTTTCACAGGAGGCCAAAATGGAACTACATGGTTTACGCACGCTCCCTAAATACAATATGTCGAACTCTAATGATCTATACCAGGGTTGGTGAACAAGTGGATGTGTGCCGATGATGGAACATGACCATATAATTTGGGCCGACATTAATTAAGTTGGTACCTAATCAATATAAATAATTTATTTTTTTGTCTACAAAATTTTAGATCCTACTAACAAAGTTCATGGTTAACAAAACTACCGGTTCCGGAGCTACAGCAGATTGCGCAGAAGTCGTAGATTTCATGTAAATTTTTAATGAATGGACTGAATGAGCAAGTGCAGGTGGCGCGGTGGTGGGAGGGGGCAAAGCTAACTTATTCACTTGTTTGTTTTTGTTGACATTGTTGACTGCTTTTACCAACTACACATAGTTCTTGTGGTTTTTAAACTATTTTTGCTCACACAGCTGCTTGTTTAAGTATGTTTGAGTAATATGTACAACTGTTGGTTGGCAAAAAAAAAAAGTGCAAGATATGCGTAATAGAGAATTTCAACCGTGGTCGAATGAGAAATATGGCATGATTAATAAAGGTGATAAAGCGGTGTGTGTTTTATGTTCTGTAACAGAGGTATGTAGAACATTGTCTGTAAAATGGCACAAATCTCTTTGTCAAAAAGTGAACCAGAGCAGGAAGAAATCATTGCATGTGCAATTAAAGAGAGAAGTAAACACTCGATGTATATGATTAAGTACTGATGTAACTAAACCTCGCTCGTTTAGCTGTTTTGCTCAATATTGTGTAGTAAATGAAATCAAGGAAGAATTAATTGCAATAAAATTATTAGCAACAACTATTAAGGGCACAGATGTTTGAATGGCTCTTAAAAATTCACTTACTGAGAAAGAAGTAGATTTAAGCAAAATTGTTTCAATAATAACTGATGTTGCTCCAAGTTTGGTAGGCAAAATAAATGGTTTTATCAGTTAACTTAAGCACACATAGGATATCCAATTCTTGAATTCCACTGCATCATACATTAACAAGCGTTGATGCAAAGAGTGGATTCACCTCCCTTGATAATATAATGGATGTAGTCACAAAAATAGTGAACCTCATATCATAGCAGGGTTTTAAACAAGTGAAAGTTTAATGTTTTTTGGATGAAGTCAACACGTTGTACAAAGGCTTACCATTGTATAACTGTTCAATGGTTGAGCCACAGTAACATACTTCAAAGATTTGTTGGTTGGAAGAAATCATTCTGTTTTTACCAAATAAAGAAAAAATGGAACAATACTCGCAATTGATGGATGTTATGTGGTTTTCGAAATTAATGTTTTTTATGGACATGTGCCAGCATTTCAGTGAACTGAACATGAAGCTTCAAAGCAATTATCATTATGATAGATCTCATTGTGCTTTTGAGGGAAACTTGAAAAAAAATCACCAGAAAAAACAGACCATTTAAAACTTACTGAAGAGTTATCTTCGGTAATTAATTATTCACTTGAAGAATATTCATCGAGATTTTCTCAGTTTAAAGAATTATTGGAAACACTTAAGTTTATTATGTCTCCTGATGTGATTTCACCTGATAAACCGAACTTGTCTAAATTTATTGGTTAGACAAATAAATGGAAATGCATTTGATTAAATTCCAGTGTAGTTCAATTTGGACTAAAAAATTCATTGAAATGAAGAAGGAGTTTGAATTAGATGAATTAACAAGATTGGTAAACAATATAATCAATAATTAGGAAACATGGAATTCAGTTCCAGACACATTTAGCTATCTTAAGATGCCGACTTTTGCTATCTTAAGAATATTTTCATCTACCCATGCCTGTGAGTCATTATTTTCAGAATTGAATAACATTGAAGAGTCTCATGGAAACTGTTTGTCAAATGACTCTACTTCAGATTTCATTCTGCTAAAAGTAACAAAACTATGGCCCTAATATCAGTTTTTTGGCATCTAATTTGCAACAACAGAAGTCGCACTAGTTACATCTACTTAAATAAACACAAAACTGTTGATGTTATTATTGTTTAGTATAAAAAGTGTATATTTTTGGTTGCAAATATAAACTTTCAAGTTGATAGTATTTAGTTTCACATCTTTTCTCATTGATTACTAAGTCATGATTGTTTAATGGCACATCATGGCTTCATTCAACATTTCTTTAGGAAAAAATGTCACGTAGAGCAATAAAGGTTCACCATCCCTGATCTAGACTGTTGTTACCTCTTGAGATACAGCATATTTGTGGCTAATTTCTTCTTTTAAATTACTGTCAAAGTGGCTGATTGGTGATTCTTTAGCATTAACTGGTGATACTCAGAATTTAGGTGACTTTTTGGGTTTTTTAATACTACACTGCAATATGACATTTGAACTTTATTTTCACAAGATGGCTAAGACACACAAAACCCTGAGTTAAAATTAATGGTGAATTTCAAGTTTATATTCTAAAATAATTATTATTATTATATTAGTATTAGTTTTTTTAATGCAGTCAGATTGTCATACCTGTGGAAGCTTTTTTGATTGTAGCATATGGGCTTTGACACATTGTTAGAAGGTTCATGGGGTAATTAATATGATAAATAACTAGTCCACCACACAGTTCAATTTAAACGTGTTTTTATTTTCATGCACCTTGTCAAAGATACTGGTTACATACATATATACAATCCAGCGATTGCAGAACAACACACAATACAGTCCTTGGCTGTCGTAAATTCAGTCTGTAAAAACTGTCTCGGATGTTCGCTTTATATAAGCTCCATCGAAATTTCTAGAACACTACAAAGGATTCCTACAGATATTTCTCGAACATTAACAGCACTTAAACAATTGAAACATAATAAAAGCAATCAGAATTAATACATAATCATTTACAATCATTACAAAATGGTCAGAATAGAAATTAAAGATACTTAAACACAAAATTATCCACAGAAATAATAACTGTAGAAAATTGTCCTTCAGACATCGTAACTTGCCTTAATACTTGGAATTACAAACATTTAAGCAATTCTCTTGCATAATTCTGTCCTTAAACATATTAAATGGCCTCTAAATAATTTCGTTTCATAAAACAAAGTCTATATACATTGATTTTCAGGATATTACAAAACAAACATACAAGATCATATTCAACCAAACTCTAGCTTACTACAAATGCTTCATAAAATACAATTCCATACAAGTTTAGGTTTGAGAGCTGTTACAATATGCTACTTATTATCACTATAGTTTGTATAGGATGATGTAGGGGATGTGTAATATAAATTGTTTGCCATATTTGATGGCAACAGATCTTTTAGAGGCGCCCAATAACAAGAAATCCTACATCACAGTGGGTAACATACTCTTGGTATCCATTCTTGCATACTGCAGGCCTGCATGTAAAATTAAACTATAATTTGAGGTCAGCAAATCTCTCATACTGATAAGGTGTTATAATTATTGATTGTTAAGAAGAATCAGTAGCAAGGTTAGGGCCATATCTCTTCACTTTATGTTTTAGCAAACAGCATTGAAGCCAGCTAAAGTCATTTTCTCATAAGTGTAGTTACTTAATTTGCCTTGAAAGAGCCTGAACAGTGTCAACAAAAGTAAATTGGCTGATCCAGGAAATGATACTTATTAATTCTAATCACTTCTAAAACAAATATTGAAAATTCACAGCCATAGATCAATCTTAATGACCTTAGGATTAATGAAATGATGTGAAATCCTCATTTTAATAAGGAAGGGACCCATTGATTTATATGATTGTATTCATGACGGTAGTTTAAAATTGAATAATTGATTTGTTTAAAAAATGAGCCAGAAAGTATCTGTTATTCTACTTTTTCATAAATTAGGAATAATATGAAAGGTGATGAATTTGATGCCATTCTCTGATCACAATCTTCTATCAGAATTTTCAAGAAAATGCCAAAAAGAAGACAATTTTATATTTGCTGATCCAGATGAATATTTCTTGTAAGCTCTATGCACCACTGAACAATAAAATGCCAGGTCTGTCCGATATAAGCCCTTCCGCATTCAAATAGTCTGTGGTAAATTCTCAAAGAATGTATTTCCCATCTTTGTTCACACTTCCAACAAAGTTTCTAATCTATGATTCTCCCTGTATTTGCACCTCATACACCCTTGAATGGCAAGAAGGTAAAGCGCTTTAGCCTGATCAGGTTGTTTCTGTCTGTCTTAATTCCTTCTCAACGTGTATTACATTTGGCCTTCATTGTAATCATTTCTCATGAATATTCTATGCAGGTAGTCAAACTCTGCAGCAGGTTGTCAGTGTTACATACCCTACGGTGTTGCTTTATGCGGGGTAGTGACTGCTGTGGACATTGAAGTACAGGTCTTTGAGTGTGGGCTTCAGAAAAACCCATTGTCCCATGGCAAGCAACCGTAATGTTCTAACTTCATGGTAAATTGAATATGCTCATGGGCTGAATTGAAATATTCCTGGACTTTTTCCTGGTCTTTTTCCTGGTCTTTTTTTTTTCATGATATTGTCAGAAGTAGGTGGTTGTCAGAGAATGTTGGAAAAGACTTGGTCAAAATGCCTTATTAAATGTTCTAAGCCATCATCAAGGGAACCCACATCAAAAGAGTTACAATATTGAAGTTCAAAATTAAATCTGCTTTGTATCTTCATGCTTTCCGAAATCTCCACAAATTCGTTGGAGTTATGTAAATGGTAACTAAACTTCCCTAATAAAGGACTCAGAATGGCCTGTTGCACTTACAATGGATTACGTGGGCACTCTTTTTGTGAAATTTTGGAAGTCCATATAAATGAGGGGACACTGGAGCACCTTGTCAAATCTTCCAGCAATTCTGAAGACTGCAGCAGCTTGGCTATAATGCTGCTAAACTTAGATTTAAAGTTCCAGGTTATCTTCTAGTACGCCTGGTCATCCAACAGTAGTACTATTTTTCTGTTGTAGTCTGCCTTGTCCAACACCACCTTGCAGCTTAACTTGTCTTCAAAAAGAATTACAATATTGTTGTCATTCTTTAGCTCCTGTAATGCATGCTTATCCTCCCAGCAGACATTTGATTTTTGTGTTTTAATCTAGCTCAGTAATCGACATTTTTTACACCTGATCTCTGCTTCTTTTGTAAGAAACATATAAATTGCAATTTCTACACCACTGATGATTTCTCTATAAGGTACTGTCATACATACGGGAGCAAAGTTAAGGCCCTTCAATAAAACTGACATGGCGAGGCTCAGCTCTTAGAGAGGTTGATGATCGATCGCATGGGAACTTGTAATTCCCACTTTTTGGGCACTGTTTGGTTGATGCTCATTTTTGGAGAAAGAAAGTATACCGCTAGCCATCCACTCCCAGGCTACTTGTTACACTAATGAAGCTGGGTAGATTCTGGAAATTGTAACTGTGGAGCTATCTTACAAACAATCCAATACATCATTTCTGACTGTCCTCTTTGAACTTAACAATGAACAGTACCAGAAATACACAATGCATTGATCAGTGCAGTTGATAGGATAAACACATTAAATCTAGAAATATAAAATTGTACAAGCTTGTGATATGCACATCTGTTCTCACCTTTTGTATATCTTGTAAAATATCATACGAAAAATCTATATATATAAAAGAAAGTCGTGTTAGTGACACTATTTATAACTCAAGAACGGTTGTACCGATTTGGCTGAAAATTGGTACAAAGGTAGCTTAGAACCAGGAGACGGACATAGGATACTTTTTATCCTGTTCGACCATGTTCCCATGTGACGTGACAAGTCACTTTAAAACATGGTGTAACAAAAACATATCCGACTTGGAATAACAAAACATCAAAGCGAATACTATAAAACGTGTAATAACAAAAACTCATCTGACTTGGAATAACAAAACGCAAATGACAGCTAAACGTAATTTTGTCTATGGTTAAGTATGGTTGAACGTAAAAATTGGAAGGAAAATAGTAAAAACAACATTTTTCGTGTCCCTCATTCAAAACAAGACAAAGGCACATTAGGATTATCTTTGGTATGCCTTCAAGTTGTTTAGGCTCTACGGATATTGATCTATGCCTGCCTGTGATCAGCGAAAATAATACCACTAAAGTACGTGTTACCTTTCCTTTCTCCGTATGTGGCATTTTCTTGGTTGCTTTTAAATTTTCGCTTCCCTCGAAAACCTATGGTGTGTTTATTTGTTCAGTGTGTTTACATTTAGACCCATGCTGCCTATCAGGAAAGTTTCGACTGTGAAAATAGAATGCATCAGTTTAAAAGCATGCAATACTAAGATACCTAAAAAGCAAAATTGATTACTGGTATTTTAGTTGAGAAGCGATATGCGGCAGCGTCTGACGATCGAACCACACTTATCCTATTATTTTAAGAATGCAAAGTTCTGTTAAGTCTTGTGTTGATGGGTTCCATTCGTTTTAAAGTATCCTTAGGTAGAATTCACGATGATTGAATTGGCTGCGAGTAATAATACTTTCTTACTTTTAAAGTCTATATAAATGAAAATGAATTACCAAATGTGATTCTAAGCGCAAAACTCGAGAATGGCTCGACCAATTCGGCTAATTTTTTCTCCCCATATTTTCGTTAATCCGCAAGGAAGGTTCTTATGGAGAGAAAAAGCGTAAAAATTGCGAGGAAAATAGTAAAATCAACACTTTTCTTTTCCCATACAAACCAGTGAATCAAAACAAAACAAAGATGCGTTAGGATTATCTATGGTATGCCTGCAGGTTGATTAGACTGTATGAATATTAGTCTATGCCTGCCCAAAGTAAAGTTCGAAGGGAAAAAGGGTTTCCATGTCATCAACGAAAATAATATAACTGCCAGTCAATCAAAACAAAACAAAGGCGCTTTATTATTATCTTTGGAATTGCAAAATGATTGATCTGAAGAAATGTTTTCAAAACATCTCTTTTGCATGGGTAATGACAAAATCCCCGTTTTTCCCATGGTCAATTATATGTGGCATGTTCACGGGTCGGAAGACCATCTGCGTTGTTTGTTCTTGCGCCTGGTAAGAAAACAAAAAATGTGGTGTATCACAAGGTACTTAACTGAAGAGTGCAACATATGCACCAAAATACATGAACAATAAAGAATCGTTAAAATACTTATTTTTTTATTTGTATTTACTAATAAAAAATTGAACTTAATAAAATAAAAAAATCTGCTCATTTATTGCCTCTAAGGCGGAACAGAGTTCGCCGGGTCAGCTAGTAAATAAATAAATAAACTCCCAGGAATTCACAGACAAGGCGTTTGCTATGCTGTGATGACACAAAAGCAGCATCTTGCCCACTCAGTCAAGTGCTTGAATCATAAACTGTTACGTTCTGTCACTAGTACGAAACTAGGCTGTTATAATTCTAAAAGTTGTGACTGATGTAATGGGATGACATATTGTTGCAAATTGTAATACCACGTTGTTATCAATTGACCTCTATTTCACCCTTTAACCTGAAGAACTCAGAATTATTACTAGACGTATTGAGCAAGGACAGATACGATCGTGCTATCATATAATTGTTTCAAAAGTCATGGTTGCTAGACTCGAACTTGCTGAAATACAAACTTGACTTGTATTGTACCCTAAAAGTCCACTCTACAAAATTTTAAAAATTTCTGTTTAACCCTTTGGGTGAAAACATGCCGGGCAGGTCGCCCTGCAGGTGGCGGTGGCGGTCGCACTGTAGGTCGATGTCACGGTAGATGGGTAAAAACATGTCGCGCAGCTCGCACTGGAAGGTAAGCTAGATGTCGAGGTACTGCTGCTAGTGTTCACCAGTGTTTTTAAATCCTTGTAGGTGCCACACGTTGTAAATCGTTAATATTTTGTGTTTAATGCCAGTATCATTTACTTCATTTGATCTCCAATTATTTGTGGAAGCGATAACGATAGGGTTGATGATGGTCTGTCAGTAGCCACAAAGTGGTGGCTACTTTCTACGGCTGGTATCGGAAAGTTCAATTAACAGCAAATAAATGAATGTAGACAAACGCTTGGTGAATTTCACCATTTAAATCAGGATCTGAAAAATCATCCAGACTAATTCCATGCCCACCTATGAAACACACTACAAACTTAACGGTAAAATCATGGACAAACTGAAGTCAAATGTTTATAACAGTTACCACAACAATCCAATACATGCTGAGTGAAAACTCGTCGTGACTATAAATTAATGGTAATTATTGTAAATAAAGTAATGTACCGTATAACAAAACATTTTCGAGTCAAATCTAAAATTTATCAATCCAAAATCAGAATTTCTATTTAAAAATCAGAATTTTCCATTTCAAATTCAGTCAACAGTTTATTTTAAACAATAATTAACACTAAATTTTTTATTTTTTTTACTTTCTTTAAATTTATAACGATTGTTGGACTGAATTGTCTGATGTTCCATATTCGTCGGTATATGATGTGTAATAATTTCTCTATAGTCAATCAAGTCATCAACAGTAGATAATTATTTCAATTAGGGCAAATGTAGATGGGAGCAGGAAAGGAGGAAAGCTGGGTGCGTAGGAAAATTGCCCCCGGAGCATGCGCTCCATTGCAATTTAATTAAATATTATTATTATTATAAAATTTGTTGGAATTTATCTGCCGCTGACTTGCGTGAAACATTCACTTTTCCGTAGTTGTACAATTTATAAAAATCTGTACTTATTATTTCATCAGTAATTTATTTAATACAGAATGTAGCATTGTCAATGTCAGTACTTTTTAATTTAGTAGTGCAGTTGTGTAAAACTAAATGAGATCCATTAAATAAATCAATATTTAGAACAAGACAAAATTAAACAACACCACTCTGTATAATACGAAAGCCGAACTGCGTAATCAATTGTAGAAGCTGGATCGCGTGGCCTTGACATAGTTCAGCCAATCAGAGCCAAGCAGACCTCCAGCGGCGTGCTAGGCCGCGAGGTGAAAACAAAATACTTTGTTCTGGCATCGACATCCAGCTGAGTGGCTAGCAGCGACGGCGAACGCGAGCGCCTCGGCGTGTGCTGACTCGTTACTAACAAAGGTTTTGTTTCACGTGGATGAAACATCTACCGCGACCGCTAGCGCGACCTGCATGGCGACCTGCTCGGCATGTTTTCACCCTTTGACTGCTGTTGACGAGTTTACTCGTCATGCTGCCTGCTGCTCCCTGAGTGCTAATGATGAGCTTAGTCGCAGCCTCCGGTTTTCCCCTGAGCGCTGTTGATGAGCTAAGTCGCACTCGTCTGCTGGCCCCGGAGTGCTGATGACTCATATAGACGTGCCACTACCTGAGTGCTGATGACAAATATATACACGATGCTACATGAGTCATACAGCGGACTTCCCGTCCCATTTCTCAATAGCCTTTCGCAGTTCTGGCCGCTAGCTTGTCATTGTCTGTTTTCATAAAGTGTAATAGGAACTCCTAAATTTACAGTTCATGGATTTAATGTGCTAACAAAAGACAGCTTTCAAATGTTGGAATATCTGTTGAGTACTTAAGTGGAACAAATTTCGTCAAAGAAACAGAATTACGTATAATCGGGTAATTACAAAGTGCAACAAATATTCAGTCAGCATCAAGATATTTGGGAATCTACATCTAAACAGATATTCTGCAAGCCAAATTTTGGTGTGTGGAGGAGGCTGCTCGTATAATTAACATTTTTCATGTCTCTTTTTACATTCATGAATAGCGTGAGGAATAAAAGAATGCCATTAACTCTCGGTATGAGTTTGAATATCTCTAATTTTGCAGTCGTGGTCTTAACGTGGTAGGTAAGTGTGGAAGTAAAATATTTCTAGCATTTTCTTCAAATCTACGCTCCTTGAATTTCAACAATAACACTCTTCATGATTTATAGAGCCGTATGTTACTGTAGATGGTTGGGAATTTCCTTGAAGCTATCGCACGTACTAAACGAACCAGTGAAGAAACGAGCCGCTTTTCTTTGAAATTTCTCTCTGTCTTCTGTTAATCCAATCTGACACGGATTCCGGATATAAGAACAGTATTCAAAAATGAATGTAACAACGGTTTTAAGCTATAGCCTTCGTGTATAAATTACATTTCCTTAACGAAGTAAAGTCAAATTGCTCTTGCCGTTGTTCCAGCTAAATTCGGATGTTATAGTGCGATATGAAAGATGAACTGTATGTCTCTTTCTTCTATAGATGACGTAATACGACAATTTGAACAACAAAATCAACGTACACCAATGTTTAAGCTATGGATTATTCATTCGTTCTTGAGTTAGCACAGTAAGAAACCCATAGAAAATTGCAGTTGTTATAAACGGGAATACAAGATAGAACAGTAAACTATTAAGGTAAATTTTAGAATCACGACGCTTTTGACATAAGCTACAAAAATTGAGTAAAAACTACTAGCAAGATATAATTATTAGTGACGAAAAATAGTATTAATTATTAAGTTTAATTCTGCAGTAATTAATCTACAGAGAAAGTATGTAGTGAGAGCATTTATTCTGTATAAGTCGTGAGAGTTCACGCCAGGTATATTCAGCACTGGGCAGGTGGGTCAGAGCAGGCCGCTCCATCCCCACCGGCAGCTCCAGGCATATTTGGTCTGATATCCACTTTACATAACCTAATAACTTATGTACACCGAAGACCATTAATGAAAGTGGTCAGTAAAATATGTAAAAGGCAAGTAAACTGTAATGTATAAAATTTGATTTAACAGAAACATTAGTGAAAGTTTTAATTAAATTGAAAATTAGCCTAGGCCGGAATGACAATTGGCATTTGCTGTTACAGCAGAGACTATGATTCGACATTTTACTGAAAGCTAGCTCCACGTTTTTTTAACGGTAAAGTTTATCGATATATTTTTTAACTGTGAAATACTACGAAAAACAGAATTAATGATTGTATTATGGCAATTAATTTAATAGCAGTTTCTTAGGTACTAAACTGTGCCCATAACCTCTAATTTTTAATATCTGTGATTGCTGTTAGCTTGCAGCAAGAATATTGTTGGTGAATTATGATTAATAAATAAGGAGCTGTTTGTTGTGTTTTTAATTGGTTAAATAAAATGGGTGCTGTATTAAGAAAATATTTTATTTGCATGATGCAAATACTAAATGCTTTAGCTAAAGGCAAAAATCAAGTGAATTTATATATATATATATATATATATATATATATATATATTAGTCATATCCCTGATGATTTAAGTCTATATATAAAGATCATTTAATAGCTATAGCGTGTATAAACTTCGCTCATTAAATGTAGCCAAGGCACGAATGACAATTGGCATGCGTTGTTACAGCAGAGACCGTGTGTAATTTAAGTTTCTTAAAGTCAACATGTTACTGAAAAGTAGTTCCACGTTTTTTCTAGCAGTAAAGTTTATAATTTTTTTAACTATGAAAAACTACATAAAGCAATATTAATTACTGTATTATGGCAATTGATTTCATAGCAGTTACTTAGCTATCAAACTTGCACCTAACGTCTAATTACTAATGACTATGGTCGCTGTTAATTTGCGAGTGAAGGCTGGCAAGTGACGTCACCGTTCTCCAGCCAATAGCTATCAAGATGAGTGAGTAAGGTTAGGAAATTATATAGTAGATCTTCCAGCCACATCAAAATGTAGTATCTCTGATGAAGGCTGCAGCATGTCAGTCAATAGCTCAGCAGTGCAAAAAAAAACCTTTTCAGTAAATCAACTTATTCTTAACCAACTCACTAACATTGACCCGAACTTGAATATCAACAGCTGTCATCATCTGGCGCAATGCAACATAGTTCTAACAACCCGTGTACATAGAGAATGAAGTGTGTGTGTGTGTAAGACAACTCCGCTGCAGAATTTGGCTACCGTTATAGAAAGTTACCAAGAAAAGGTTACAATGTGTGGTGAGGAGGAATGAAGAGAGAGAGAAAAAAAATAATGACACCAATTGCCTTGCAATTCATGGGTGCATGAAGTGCAAAAATAGGGAGAATCTTGAATAATCATGGAGTGAAGACTATATTCAGACCACTGGCAAAAATTAGAAACTTGATCAGAAGTGTGAAGGATGATCTGAGACTATTTACGATGCCAACTTATCACATATTGTGTGAATATGCAAGGAGTTATATCAGACAGGCCAAACATTGTATTCAATGAATGCTTCATAGGTGTCCAGCCAGATGGAGTCAAAGAATGATGACGTTTCAACAACCTGCTCGGTTGTCTTCATCAGGTCTATTTAAGATAATTACTTCTCAAAATCACCAATAGACTGGCTTAGCTGCCGCTGAAAATACCAAGGTCGTGTATCGAGGGTTGCAAGAATGCCCAAACAGCGCGCAGGACTTGAGGTTATCGATGTTGCGGACTGCGCATGGAGCCAACCGGTCACCCATCCAGGCACTCGCCGCGCTCAATGTTGCTTAACCATCAACTGAGGGTATCGATGTTGCGGACTGCGTATGGAGCCATAACAGGTCACCCATCCAGGTACTCACCATGCTGAATGTTGCTTAACTTGAAGCCGTAAGTGCTGGCGAACTTAATCCACGGCGTCAGTTTGCATCCATTTGGCCTTGTTGAGAAGATTTCTGTTTTGCAAGACGTAGATCCCTAATAATCAGCCTCCAGGCTTCACTTAAGTACAGTCCTCTATCCCTATTGATGTTATTATCGTTAAGCTGTATTTCCAATGCTTCCCGAATTACTGAGTCCCAGAATGAAGAGGCCCTGGCCAGCACCACCGTTTCAACAAACACTATCTTATGTTCTTCATCGAAAGCGTGCTCGGCTATTGCGTACTTTTCCACTAGCACCAGTCTCAAGTGTCGTTTGTGCTCAGTAATACGTTCAGCGATGGTTCTAATCATCTGCCCGATATAAACTTTGCCGCATTCTCAAGGTATGGAATAAATACCAGGAATTCTTAGGCCTAAATCATCCTTCACTGAACGAAGCACATCACGTATCTTGGCGGGCGGCCGAAAAATGCTTTTAATGCCAAACCGCGCCAAGAGCCTTCCAATCTTTCCGGATGTGTTGCCGGCATATGGCAGAAAGGCAAGAGTTTTAGGTGGTTCCATTAGTTCAGTCGGTAGTCTTGGTGGCTTCTGGATAAAAGCACGCTGTCGTCGAGAGTACCCATTCTGTTCAAAAACAGTCCTTAGATGTTTCAACTCCAACTGTAGGCTCTCACGATTGGAAATGGCTCTCACTCTCCGCACCAATGTGGTCAATACGGAGTGGCATTGTGCTGGGTGGTGGTAACTGGTTGCACTCAAGTAACGTTCTGTGTGGGTGGGTTTGTGGTACACACTATGTGCCAATGATCCGTCAGGTTTGCGTTTGATTAAGATGTCCAAAAACAGGATGCACCCGTCCTTCTCAACTTCTTTTGTAAACCGTATGTTGGGATGGATGCCAATAAGATGGTCTAGAAATTCATCCAACGCTTCCATACCATGTGGCCACACGGCAAAGGTGTCTTCAACATAGCGGTAGAAACAATTGGGTTTTAGGGTAGCACTCTCAAGAGCCTTCTCTTCAAAATCTTCCATGTAGAGGTCAGCCACCACCAGTGAAAGCGGAGATCCCATGGCCACTTCTACAGTTGGTTCATAATACCTCCCTCCATACATAAAATAAGTGGAAGTAAGTACGTGATCAAAGAGGTCTGCTGTACTTGGCTCAAAATGACTGCGAATCAAGTCCAGAGTGTCCTTTCCAGCACACGAGTAAAGAGAAACACCATGTCAAAACTAACAATGATGTCAAAATATGAAACAGTTAGCGACAGTATGGTTTTCACGAATTCAGCTGAGTTCTTGACATGATGGCAACAACGCCCCACAATGGGACTAAGAAGACGCGTCAGATACTTAGCAAGCTGGTAAGTTGGTGACCCAATAGTACTGACAGTCGGACGTAAAGGAACACCCTGTTTATGTATCTTGGGTAAGCCATAAAGTCTCGGTGGTCTCGCGGCACGTGGCCTAATCTCTCAATCACTTCTTCAGGAATATCAGCCTTTTTGACAAGAGCCATAGTCTTCTTCGCAACTTTAACGGTCAGGTCAGCGTCCAACGGAACATAAGACACGTCATTAAGGAGACTCATCACCTTTGTGTTATATTGCTGTATAGAAAGATGAACAGTAGAGTTACCTTTGTTTGCTGGCAAAATGACTATGTCATCCTTGCGACGTAAGGCAATCAGTGCATCACGCTCTGTGATAGAGATATTATTTCTTGGCAGCTTAGCCCTCTTCAAAACCCGACAGGTCTCCCTCCGTATTTCTTCGGCTTCTTCACTTGGTAAGCAGCGCACAGCTTGTTCTACCGAACAGATTATCTCCTTAGTGGGTATGCCCCTAGGGGCAGGAGTGAAATTCAGGCCTCTGGCCAGCACAGAAGTAGTGGCTTCATCAAGACAAATACCAGCTAGGTTTGACTACAGCACGATCGGACACAGCTGGTTTGTCACCTAGATCTGTTCCCGCCAACCGGTTGTATTTGGCTAGGTGTCTTGCTGTAGTTTTCCCGAGTTCCAGATTCATTTGAGCAGACGTTGCTGCGTCCACCCAGTCCCAAGAACAAGATGAGAGTCTTGTCGACAGGTAAAAATGACAAGAATACAAGGACCGAGCGTTGAGGTCCAACTCAGAGCGCGCGTAAGGGATAGCGGACTGTACTTGAGTGAAGCCTGGAGGCCGATTATTAGAGATCTATGTCTTGCAAAAAGGAAATCTTCTTAACAAGGCCAAATGGATGCAAACTGACGCCATAGATTAAGTTCGCAAGCACCTAGGGCTTCAAGTTAAGCAACGTTCAGCGTGGTGAGTACCTGGATGGGTGACCTGTTATGGCTCCATACGCAGTCCGCAACATCGATACCCTCAGTTGACGGTTAAGCATAATTGAGCGCGGCGAGTGCCTGGATGGGTGACCGGTTGGCTCCATGCGCAGTCCACAACATCGATACCCTTAAGTCCTGCGTGCTGATTGGGCATCCTGGCAACCCTCGATACACGACCTTGGAATTTTCGGTGGTAGCTAAGCCAGTCTGTTGGTGATTTTGAGAAGTAATTATCTTAAATAGACCTGATGAAGACAACCGAGCAGGTTGTTGAAACGTCATTCTTTGACTAGATCCGACTGGACACCCGTGAAGCATTCATTGAATCAATACACTGGGAAAGTCTCCATTTACATGTCAAACATTGTATTGTTCAGCAGTACATGGAGCATGCAAAAAATGTTTGTCTGAAACATGAACAAAAATCAGATGTTACTGACCACAGCATACAATGGAGATTTTAGCCCTGTTCAATGGTTTTTTGGTCAGTGTCATTTCTGAAGCTGTTTAGAAGAGAACAGCTGATCACTTGGTAACAAGGATACAGAACACAGAACACCAACTCAGCGTAGTTTGGAACGAACCCAGTGATCAATAATATTGAAGGAGGAATGTGGCAGTAAGGTGCAAGATAGGACATGAGGTCATCGGCCTAGGGTCAGCAGTGAATGTTTGCAAAATGCGGGTATGTAGATTGCAGCGGGTAGGATAAAATTCTCTCCCACTTCCCTTCCCCTCCTCTCCCCCTCCCCTTTTTCCCCGATTTCACTAAGCTCTGCACTGTGGTTACAGTAGTTGGCTCATGAATTGCCAATTTTTTTTGTTACTCTGGACTCACACATCTATTCCGTGTGTTCTCACTGGAGTTCATTGTCATTCATGTATTACCACATTGTTGAGAGTGTCACACAAAGCAGTAGGCGTGTTCCTTTGTTAAAATGGAGCAAACTAAATTTTGAGTTCTGATAAAACACTATTTTTTTCATAGGTTAAATGGTTAAAGAAATGGAAGGAAATCTGGGAAAGTATTATGGGAACTCTACTCCATCGAATTTCACTTTGGACTTTTTTATGTTGAGTGTTGAGGTCACAACTGAAGAAATGGTAAATCAAACTCATGATATTGTACTGAAATGTCAAGAAGTAAAAATCCACGAGATGCTGAGATCTTAAATTTTTCAAGCATATTATCATTTCACAAGAGTGTTTGGACATAGTAAAGTGCAATCCAGATAAGGTTTTCTGGGCTTATCACAGTTGATGTGTGGATTGACTACTTTCAACCGTAACAATGTCTCCAGGTGGTGTGCATTCTTCCAATTGAGCCGCCTGAAATTTAGTGATTCGCCACTCTCTGGGGGGCCGGTAACAGTTTCAACTCCACATAATGTCCGCGCCATTGAGGCAGCAATCTTGAAGGACCGGTGTGTGCACCTGTGAACCTTATCGCAGACGTTCAACATTTCCTATGGTGCAGTGTATGACATTGTTCATGACACATTGAAATTCCGTAAAGTTAGTGCTCGCTGGATGCCTAAGAACCTGACAGACAACCAGAAGGGCCAGCGAATGATGACAAGCTTGGATCACTTAACGCGTTACGTTGCAGAAGGGCATGACTTTCTGAAAGGAATCCTCACTGATGATGAGTCATGGGCGTACCACTACACACCCGAAACCAAACAGGCCTTTATGGAGTGGAAATATGTTGGTTCCACAGTACGAAAATAATTCAAAGTGACTCAATCGGCTAAGAAAGTGCTTGTGACAGTGTTCTGG
The DNA here is from genome assembly GCA_031002005.1 of Vandiemenella viatica. NCBI lineage: Eukaryota > Metazoa > Arthropoda > Insecta > Orthoptera > Morabidae > Vandiemenella > Vandiemenella viatica. Next base: position 49,907,140 of record JARYHS010013631.1, read on the forward strand.
GACATGTTTGGCGTGTTATTGGTGGACTTTGCTGAACACGGAACCACTGTGAATGCTGCAGCCTACATGAAAACGTTGGTTAAGTGACAAACGCCTCGACATTAATGCCAATGGTGTCAAACTTATTCATTACAATGCACATCCCCATGTTGCTGCTCCTGTCCATGAGAAACTCGCCACTTTTGAGTGGGAGGCACTCCAGCATGCACCATACAGTCCGTACCTGACACAGTCTGACTTTTATCTGTTTGGTCCCATGAAGAAATTCCTGGCCGGCCAACATTTTGCAACAAGTGCAGAAGTGAAATCAGCAGTCCACAGATGGCTACACTCCCAACAAACAGACTTCTATGAACAGGGCATATTCAAACTGGTACCACAATGGGAGAAATGTGTTGAGAAAATTGGTGACTATGTAGAAAAGTAGGTCAAAGATGTAAGTTAATTTGTGATTTGTTTGGTTGTGGTACATATTAAACTTTTGGGGAAAAAAATTATTGTGCTTTACTTTCCGATCTGCCCTCGTATATAATTACATCAGGGAAGGACTAGCAAGAGATACGAGGTATCTGGAAAGAATAGTTAGCTGGGTGGGTCAACATGAAATGAAGAGAAATAATATAATAATATTTAATTAAATTGCAATGTAGCACATAATCCGGTGGCAGTTTCCCTACACACCCATCTTTCCCCCTTTCCTGCACCCACCTACATTTGCCCTCTACAAATTTTAGCTTTAAATTCTTTCAACGTTTTTGCTAAATAATTCCTCATCAACTGCTTAAGCACACAGATAAATTATTAATATTTCACCGAGTGTGGTGAGTGAGCGGTTAACGCTCTGGCCTTGCATTCGGGAGGACAACGGCACAAATCCCCGTCCGGGCATCCAGATTTGGGTTTTCCATGGTTTCTCCAAATCGCTCCAGGCAAATGCCGGGATGCTTCCTTCAAAAAAGCCATGGCCGAATTCCTTCCCATTCCTTGTCCCCAGTCTGATCCCACCCCTAAAGACCTCGACATCGACGAGGCATAAAGCCATAAGTAAAAAAAAATGTTTCTTTATGATTTTAGGATAGGGAAGGAATTACTTGTTGAAGATGTTAATTCTGAATATCTTGGCATAACATTTGGCCAGTGTTAATTTCTTCATTTGTTAGAGAGAGTGATAAAAAGAGATGTGCCAGAGAAGTAAGGGAATTGGGTTACAAAATGTTGGTCAGACCATTGCTTGAATATGATGGTGTAGTATGGAATAGACTTTTTGTATCAAATATAAGAGTTGAAGGGGAAGCAAAGAAGTTAAGCTACATTTGTTTGTGGAAATTACTGCAGAAAACAATTTTTAACTGTTATCTTATAGGAGCTGGAATGGGATTCATTGGAAGATAGCAGACAGTTGAAAAGAATGCAGGGAATATATACGGCCTATATTGATGATAAAATCTGGATGTAAATTGGTAGAAGAATTTCGATTAGTACATGGAAGGGAAGAGATAACTATCACAATAAGCTGGCACCTGATTTCAGGCATAAGTGGAAAAAATTTCTTTTTTTAGGTAGTGTAATTGAGGATTGAAACAATTGCCAAGGGGAATGAAGAACTTACCAGAAACACTGAAATATGTTTTTCTTAAATAAAGAAAGAGGCTAGGAAAGCAGAAGTGTAGATAAATTGCCACTGGGGTATCTGCTGCATTGCATTTAAATCAAATTAACACATACATGTTTGAAGTTGGTTTCATTTTTAGCTATTTGTTATTCTGTCGCAAGCTGTAGTATGTAAATATATTTTTTATAGCACTAGGAAACATTATGAGTATATTAACAATTTTTTTTGAAAAAGGTTAACGAAAATTCTTCTAGTAACTGTTCCATCTTAATTTCAAATATACTATTTTTAATAATGGTAAATATTATATTGAAATAGCCACTACTGAGCATGGTGGGTGAGTGGTAACCCTCTGGCATCAAAATTGGGAGAATGCAGGTTTAAAACCCCATTTGGTCATCCTTGTTTACCCAACTCACTTCCAATGAATGTTGGAATGGTTCCGTCAAAAGGCCACGGACAAATTGCTTCCCGTTCCTCTCCCCTCCAGTCTTTTATTGCTTCTAGTGACCCGAAAACCTTGGATCGCAGAAGAAATTTTGCAGCTGATCGATCAGAGGAGAAGGTACAAAAATGCTCAGGATGAAGCAGGAAAAGAGCAGTACAGGCAATTTAGAAATCAAATAAATAGGAAATGCAAAATAGCAAAAGCAAAATGGCTACAAGAAAAGTGTGAAGAAGTAGAAAAGGAAATGGTTGCAGGAAAAGTAGATGTTGCATATAGAAAGATCAAACAGAATTTTGGAGAAATGAAGGAAAGGGGTATGAACATTAAAGCTGCCGATGGGAAACCTCTTTTAAGGTCAGAAGATAGAGCTAACAGATGGAAGGAATACATTGAGAAACTGTATGTTGGGGACGACTTGAGCAATAGTGTATTGGAAAAGGAAGGCGATGTCGACATGGATGACTTAGGAGATCCTGTTTTGAGGACAGAATTTAATAAAGCTCTGAATGACTTGAAAGCAAATAATGCAGTTGGAATTGATGAGATCCCTGCAGAACTTCTTAAATCTCTACGAGAGGAAGGAATCGAAAGATTATTCAAGCTGATATCAAAAAGTTATGAAACAGGAGAAATTCCAACTAATTTTAATAAAAATATCATCTTCACACTTCCAAAGAAAGCACAAGCTGACAAATGTGAGAAGTATCGCACAATTAGTCTCACATCACATGCTTCAAAATTGCTGACCAGAATAATATACAGAAGGATGGAAAGGGTAGTAGAAGAGATAGTAGGTGAAGATCAGTTTGGGTTTAGGAAAAATCGCGGTACAAGGGAAGCAATTCTGTCTTTAAGATTAATACTTGAAGGGCGGATCAAGAAAAACAAAGATACTTTTATGGCATTTGTTGATTTAGAAAAAGCTTTTGATAATGTTAGGTGGGACAAGATGTTCAAAATTCTAAAGAAGTCAGGTCTAAAGTATCGAGATAGAAGAATCCTCTATAAACTATATAAGAATCAAGTGGCTGTGATAAAAGTAGAGAATCACGAGAGACATGCATCAGTTAAAAAGGGTGTGAGACAAGGTTGTAGTCTATCCCCGTTAATATTCAACTTGTATGTAGAAGAAGCAATGAAGAAAGTCAAAGAAAAATTTCCATGTGGCATAAGTTTTCAGGGAGAAAAAATCAGTATGCTACGATTTGCTGACGACATTGTCTTATTAGCAGAGAGGGCTGAGGATATTGAGAAGTTATTGAATGGCATGAACAAAATACTGAAGGAAGATTTTGGACTGAATATAAATCAAAGTAAAACAAAAGTGATGAAATGTAGCAGAAATGACACCAATACTAGCAGATTAAATATAAAAATAGGATCTGATGCAATAGGAGAAGTGAGTGAGTTCTGTTACTTGGGAAGCAAAATTACAACCGATGGCCGAAGCAGGAATGATGTTAAAAGCAGAATAGCACTAGCAAAAAGAGCCTTCATGAAAAAGAGAAACCTTTTAGTTTCAAATATTGATCTAGGAATTAGAAAGAACTTCTTAAAACTCTATGTGTGGAGCACAGCACTTTACGGTAGCGAAACATGGACTTTAGGAATACCGGAAAGAAAGAAACTTGAAGCATTTGAAATATGGTGCTACAGAAGAATGCTGAAAATTAGGTGGACAGACAAAGTAAGAAATGAACGAGTTTTAGAAATGATGGGTGAGAAAAGAAGTTTATGGAAGAAGCTTACAGGAAGAAGAGACAGGCTGGTAGGTCATATTTTGAGACATGCTGGATTGGTTAATTTGTTAGTGGAGGGAACAGTTGAAGGTAAGAACTGCAGAGGTAGACAGAGATTAGAATATATGAAGCAGATAATTGAGGACGTGGATTGTAAGGGGTATGTAGAAATGAAGAGGTTAGCACAGGATAGGAAGGGATGGAGGATTGCATCAAACCAGTCTAAAGACTGACGACAGCAAAAAAAAAGTGACCTTGACATGGGCAAGGTATACAGACGGGGGGAAAAGCTTGGAAGTGATGTTAGGCAATGAGAACAACGGACGGAAGAAAAGGAAATCCAACATTCACTACAGGTGAAGGCAGGAGAGCTTTACAATACTTTAGTTACTTGTGTGTAGGTGTGAAACATATGGCAAGGGGATCAGATGTGCATGTAGAAGACACCACATGCAAGAGAGTCTCAATGTGTACACATGATTGAAGGTTTTAACTCAAATATTGTATACTGTATTCGTGTTTGTGATAACATTTATCTTTTTCATATAATTATCTTTTTGTGATGTTTGCATTTTTTTTATTTTGCCTTTCCATCTTTATCCATTTTCTTGATTTAAAAAATAAATTGTTTTCTGAGAAGCTGCCTCCATTTTACAGAAGTCATGCTTTTGGGGAAGTTGGATTTAAATATTACACATTTGTTTGATAATGAGATAACATTTTTTCCTAGAACATTACATTACAGATGAAAATAATGCTATTACTTGACAGCCCCCGAGAACTGGAAAGTTTGTCGACAAATTTTCCGATAGTTATGTTCAAATTGTTCCTGTGGTGAATGCTGCAGCTAAAAAAAAGTATTTTTTCCGTATTCCAGTAGTCAAAACCTCTCCGCCTGCCACTTTTCTGACAAACCTACCTTTGCTTTGTAAATAATGGTTTTTTTTCTGCATATTTACATATCAATTCTATGCTACACAAGTACAAGTCTAACTTTTTACCAGCTGGCAAAAATAACTTTCTTACTATTCATTTTTTTTAAATTACACTGGAAATAATAAAATGTCACTTTTTACAGATAAAGATGCTGTTGAGAAGAGATTATTTGTGCTTCAGCAGCAGGGTTATATTTACTCTACCTGACCAAATCAGTTTGTGTGGATATTCCATTTTATCCCATACAAGATGCAAATTTAGTATCATGGGACCTTAAAAAAAGTGGCAGCTAGTTGATGAAAATGAAGAACTGGTGGCAACTGGGTATAAACATTAACAGGATGTTTTCAGTGATGTAAATACAAACTTTTATAAAGTGAAGTTTGGTTCTACAAATTTGTGTATTTATAATTGCAATGGAACTGTGAGGTGTAGAATGCAAATTTAGTAATCTGTGCGTGTGTGTGAATTTGTGTACATAAGTGTTTGGAAATGAATCAGCTGTTGACACAATGCCTATTGACTATGTGACCTCGAGAGTTTCTGTTACCTTCAAAATCAGTATATACTGTTCCTTTTAAATAAAAAAAATAATTTTATGTAGTTTTTATGATAGTGATAAGTTAAATTAGTCCCTTATGGATTTATCTTGAGCTTCCGTAATAAAATTTTATGTAGAAATGCAACTTCAAATGTTTCTATAGATATTTAAGCAGGTATTGTTACCCTTCTAATGGTATGTAGGAGTTTCTTCATTTGAATTTTGCTCAAGGGAATGGGAGGTAGCCTGCCAAATTGCATTTTTTGTTCATAGATCCTGATAAAAATCATGAAACAATATGCTAATTTGTAGTTACTTTTCTTCCTTTCATATTTCTATTACTTTTCCTCTAAATAGTTACGCAGTTGAGTGACTTACCAACGTACTGCCATCTAAAAAATAAAAATAAACAAATTGAAAATGAAGCATCTGTTATACAGGGCGTTCGCCGGAAAACGCTACCCTCCCAGTCTGTTGCCGTCGGCAACTTGCTCGGTCAGTCACGCCAGCAGTTTCCGCCAACCGCCACCGTGAATCACCGCACTGTTTAACACCTCCGCTGCCCCAACAGTGCATTGCAGTGACCCTTACATTGTTAAGAACGGTTTCTTTGCATTGTAGATAGTTTGTGACTTCAGTCTCTTATTAATCAGTGTTGTGAATAAACGTTTCTTTGCGGTTTGGCTGGTTTGGGGCTTCATACTCTTATTAATCTGTACCGTGTTTGAGTGTGAGTATAATTATGGTACGTTACAGTTTGCAACAAAGAATATTTCTCTACGATACATATGTGAAGAAGAAGTCGTTTAAAAAGTGTCGCAGTAAATTTCGTCGCGAATTTCCTGGCGCTTTACTGCCAGCTAAATCAACAATTCTGCGTCTGGTTAAAAAAGTAAGAGAAACGGGTTCATTTTTTAACAAAAAGAGACTGTCGGTCAACCGTATTCTCACAGAGGAGAAAATTAACGATATCGCTTTTCGACTAGAACAGTCACCCAAAAAATCATTAAGTCAGTTAGGGCAGCGTGTGTCTCGAAATATGTTCAGAAGATGTGAAATGTGCATTACACAAGAGGGTCAACACTTCCAGCATCTTTTATAAGGTAAGCTAATGAATTACGCCACATTTAAATGCTTAGCACACAAGTTTATGAAGTTTATGAAGCGTAATTATTATGAAATAGTCCGCGGCCGACGGTCGAACAATGCCAGAAACTGAGCGCTCGCTCGCCGGGAGCAGTTTCTTCCTTGTAGCGCTAACAGTGGGTTGCGTTTCCCGGCGAACGCCCTGTACTTTGTGGTAGCTAAAAGGGATAGATTAGGATGCAGATGGAAAACTTCCTTCTCTTTCAGTGGCTTAAGAAGTCTCATGGAGCAAGTTTTTTTTCAAAAGAAAAAAAAATGTATAACTTATGTGTTGAATACTCCTCCTCACCAAAGACATCATTCCCCCCCCCCCCCCTATTTTGTTTAGAATTATTATTAAAGGAATTCTTGCTTGTTAGAATTTTTCAATAACTGCTTAATATTGTGGAGGGGGGGGGAGCATTTAGATTTGACTTGATATTTTTAATAAAAAGTAATAGTACCTAGACAGTATTACACTATCATTCGGCAAATAAAACAGTCAACATGCCCTAATGTTTTGCTGTCTGTGTTATATATGTTTTGACATAAAACTATTTTCAGCCTTTATTTTGTGGAGCTACACTGTTGAGCAAATTTTTTAATTATGTTTGCAGTAAATTACACTTAGTTTTTGCAGTCACAATATCTTTTAAGCAGTGTTGAATTACTTGTATGTAGGGATGATGTTTCATATCTTTTTTAGTATTTGACATTCACTTTAATTGTTTATTTAAGGAAGTTCCATTCACACAGACAGGCAGTAAATGATGATATGAATAATATTCTGAAGTGTCCAGAATTTTTTTTTTTATGCTATTTCAGTTATTATTGTAATTGGATTTTAGATTAAAGTGTGAAATAACAATTCCACATCAATTTTTTAAATTTATTTACAGGCGTCATAATTTCTTGTAATGCTGAATAATCCTTAATTTTAACAGATAAGATGTTGCAACAGTCGATTTGCTTTTAAAATTTTATTTGTCCAAAATGGTCTCCATTAAATTTAAAGAATTTAAAACAGTATTTAAAATACAACAAATAATAATTTTCTTCATTTTATATTTGCGAATAATTTTATACTCAGATCATATTTTAGTGCAGATTTAATTATTTCCCTTTATAATTCTTCAGAATTATATTAGTATCAGTACAATGAAAAGAAATGAAGTTTTTAATTTAATTAGTTTTTATTCATTACAAGAGTTGTATCCAAATGTTGACTAAAACAATTACAACTAGGTAGGTGGCTGCAGATTCTACATGCTCATTGCTCTCTAGTGCACACTAAGGAAATATTGTATTTTCTCAAATAATTACTGAAATTTTAATTTTGAAATAAAGAAGTAACTATCTGACCATTACGTTAGGACTAATATATATATATATATATATACATGGGTGTGAACACACATAAAACACACAAATACAAATAATATAGGAAATTTTCAGGATAAACCCTTCATCAACGGGAGAACATTATGAGAGGTGGGTGCAGCTAGAGACTGCCTCTGTGATACGGTCTCCTACACCACCCTCCCTCCTTGATTTTCTCTTGTTGATGAAGAGCCAAGTCCCGAAATATTCATGTTTTTCCTGTGTTTTGTGCTTATTTATGTGTTCACCCCATGATCCCATCATCTAAAGTAAGTGGTGGTTCATTTCGCTATCACCAAGCATGGTGGTGTAATGGTTAGTGTTCTGGCCTCGCATTCGGGAGGATAGCGGTTCGAATCCCCGTCCAGGCATCCAGATTTGGGTTTTCCATGGTTTCCCTAATCACTCCAGGGAAATGCCGGGATGCTTCCTTCAAAAGGCCATGGCCGAATTCCTTCCCATTCCTTGCCCCCCATCGTTTCTGTCTCTAAAGACCTCGCTGTTAAAGAGACATTAAGCAGTTTAAATAAAAAATTCACTATCCCTTTTTTTGTAAATCCATTTGCTAATTAGCTCCTATTATTTCCTGGTAACTATACATATATGTGAAAATTAGTTTCAAGTTATCTGGTATATTACTGGGAGGTTTCATGTCCTATGTTGGGGAAGCTTTCCCCAGTGACAGGATTGGTGAACGTGGTGGAAGCATGTTACACATTTTGCATTGTGGTCTGTTGCATGGTAGGAGTAATGGAACTATCTAGTGGGACAAGGATAACTGGCTGAAGCAGGGCATAGAGGACTTGGGAGAGGGATCTCATTTCAGGGCAGGCTTGAATGAAATCATAGCCTTGTCTTAGGATTTGATTGATGGATCAGAGACCAGGGAAGTACTGTGAGACCAAGACTTGACTATTTAGTGTGGTTGACAGGTTGTGATGTGGCCTGATATAGTTGTCTGTGAACTGTATCTGGTGGATAGTAGTGTAATATCATTTCCTGGGAGACATGGGAATACTGCTGGTCAGAGCATATAAAACTGTCATAACTGCCAAGGCTATAAAGTAATGATTGTTTGGTGTGAGAAAGGTAGCACCATTCAAATGTAGACACTGTGGAGTGACACATCCACTTCCAGGAAAGTGACTTGGATTTTTTAATAGGGCCATATAATGTTCAGGGTGTTACAGGAACTGAAGTTGTTTAGGAAGCTAATAAGGTGGTTTCCCCCAGATTTCCAGATCGTAAAAATGTCATCTATGAAGCTGAACCACATTAGACATTTCAGATAAACTTGATCTAAAAATGACATTTCCATACAATGCAGGAATAGGTTGACATAAAAAGGAGTCATACAAGTGCCCATTGACAGATTTGATTGTAGATATTTCCATTCAAAAAGTTGTTGTTATTAAGTATCATGTGAGTGAGAATGGTGAGGAAAGATGTTTTCAGGAAGCTGTTTGGAGGGCACTCATCAAGGAATTGCTCCATACCACCAACACCATGACAATAAGGAATGTCGATGTATAAGGATAGGGCCAGTAGGAATAGATTGCACACTGTAGTGGGACTGACAAGGGGAGGGCACAACCTTGAGATTTTATTTTTGGATGAGACTTTGCGTAATAATTGTATCCCTGTAGGATGTTTACCTGCTGCAATCGTAAGACGCAACGCTCTATAGATTCGGAGAAAAACAGCCTTTAAAAATTCAAGCCCAGCTTATATAGGTACTAATGAAATCCCAGTCAGGCTAGCAGCGCAACAGCCCAGTTAGTAACGAGCCTGCATCATGCCTGGGCACTCTGGGTTTGAATCTCGATTCCATCTATTTTTTATTATTATTATTATTTTTCTGTTTTTACAATTAAATAAGTTTTTATTCAATGTTATTGATTATTTAATTTGAATTTCAAATTTTAAATCATAATATGAGTATATTAACTACCCTATAAATTACTTAAAATACTTTAAAACTATAATAGTTACAATATTCTTTAAATATAATTAAATTTTAAGTTATTTTATTAACAGTGGTATAAGTTTTATTTTGGATATTACCGTTGTTCTAGTAAAAATTCGGCTTTCATTAATTATGCTCGATGCTAAAAAAATTATTGTTTTAAATATTTTTATGATGATTATCATCCCTGCTCACATTTGTAATAAAAAAATAAAATAAAATCAATAAAAAAACACAATGAAAGTTTTTTACTTATGAATAAATATTATTATTATAATCATTCGTAAATATTGTAACTATTATAGTTTTATAGTATTTTAAGTTAAAGGTTGCTTGATATAAAAATTGAAAAAAAAAAAAACAATAATAGACCAAATAGATATTCGAACCCAGAGTGCCCAGGCATGATGCAGGCTCGTTACTGACCGGGCTGTGGCGCTGCTAGCCTGACCGGAATTTCACTAGTATATATGCTGGGCTTGAATTTTTAAAGTCCGTTTTCTCCAAATCTATTGAGCGTTGCGTCTTACGATTGCAGGAGGTAAACATTCTAAAGGGGTAAAATTATTACGCGAAGTCTCATCCCAAAATAAAATCCCAAGGTCGTGCCCTCCCCTTGTGAGTTGGAAGTGTTGTGTAGCCCTGATAGTCAGTGGAAACTCATTGACTAAGGGTTGTAGACATTGGTCCACCAAGCCAGAAACATGCTCTGTGGGAGATCCACAAGAAAAAAACTGTGGGATGTCTAGGATTACCTGGCTTATCAATTTTGGGAGACAGGTGCAGAGTAAGCGTTTGCAGATTTTTGGGAGTGAGAAGTGAGATAAATTTTGGAGAGAGCAATGATCTGTATGAAGTCTTCAGTCTTCTAGTTGATAGTGGTTTGGTGTTCCTATATCATAACTGGCAAAGGACTTCAGCCACATAGTCACTGATTCATGATCACTGTGGTGAGCCCTTGTCAGTAGAAAGATATTCAGTTTGCTTTGAAATATTCTTCTAGAATTGTGCCTTTAACACATTATAAAGAAATACATGATTTGGAAGAATAAAAATTTATGTGTGGTTACAACACTGAAAAGTCATTTCACTATTGAGATCTGGAGTAATTTTAAAATGTTCTATGAATGCTGCTAAACCATTTGGTTTTAAGTGTGTTAATACAATACTTCAGGATGGAAACAATTGCTGACTGCATAGCACCAATATTGTTCTGTGATGACTTACCAGTTACATCACAAAATAATTGATATTTTTAATTCTTTTAATATTTAGGTTGTCAAATGCTGCACTTTCAAAAGTATTATGTTTTTGGTTTAAGTAATATTAAAAACTTTTTATATTTTACTTCTTAAAATTTACAGTGCAGAAATTTCTTTATAAAACTGAGGATAATGTTCTAAAGCAATATTTTATATTTATTACAGGAGTAATGATTAAGGTATCTGAATAAAAATAACTGCAGGTCTTCTGACAGTTTTGTTGGTATTCTTATGACTGTTTATCTCTAATATGTGATAGTATAATGATAAACCATGATTATGTACTGTAATGCTATATGTTCCATATATGTAGGAGCCATTCTTGCTTAACAGAATGATTTAATTCTGCTTCTTGTATAATCATTCTCTACAAAACAATATATTTTTAACTAGTGGAATCTAGCTAATGATTTTATTATTGACATCTGATTGCACCCAATGTGTTTATGAAAATTCTGAAATACAAACCGATATATAACAAGTGATTAACATAAAATATAAAAAAGAAAGTAAACTGTTTGAAACAATAAGTATTGTATAATAATGAGTGTTATTTTTCATCAGTGATATTGTAAGATCAGTATATAATATTTAAGTGAGTAATTTATTGCTTTCAGGGTAAGTAGTGATTGTTCTATTTTGTGTGAAAGTTATTACTTTCAACTTTAGTTGACAGTCAGAAATAAAATTTGGAAAAAGTTAGAATATGTATAGTAAAATATGATTATTTATAATAAGATTTGAGTTCCACATGTGGACAATATACATTATATACTATTAAGAGAATATCAAAATACTGAAAATTGTATACAACTCAGAAGTTCCCCTACCTTTCCAAATGTATTGTTTCTTGTACAGTTATGTTGTGGATTACAAACTTTGAAATGGATCTGATAATTATATATTTTATTAAATGGATAATAAATCTAATGTACAAGTAATCTAGTATCTTTTATTGATGAACAGTGTATGTCAGAAAGAAAATATCTGTCCAGTATTTGTATCTAATGATGAAAATAAATTTTTAAATTGATCCATAGAAAGAAAGTGCCCTGAATTGAAACTTACAACTCCTGAGTCTTCAGTTTTCATGATTGGTTCTGTGGTTCAAACTTCCATTCACTATGTCTTTCCTAAAATTTACTGCTGTCATAATGTCCTTGTCCAATCACTCATCTAGCATCTTCATGACATCAAGAGGGCTTGGGATTTTTGTACTCATTGCACAAATCACTTCTTTTTATTCTGACAGTAAGACATGGTGAATGACCGTGCACAAACAGTTAACTCATAGAAATGTGATCATACAGTTAGTGTATACACCAAACCCCAAAATCTGTTCCTACCATCTGACACAATGTGCCTTATAACAAACTAATTCTTATATTCCATACATGCAGCTACAAAGAATTTATCATAGTTCATTATGACTAAGAAATTGTTAAAAAAAAAAAAAAAAAAAAAAAAAAAAAAAAAAAAAAAAAACCCTCACATTATCTTAAGAGTATGTTTAACCCCTTTCTACCAGGCATTGAAAGTATAGGTTTTTTTTTTCTTTTCAAAAGTCAGTCTAGTATATGTATAAAAGGAATAAACGCAGATATTTATCGTTTCAGATTTTTATTGGTACTCTAGGCTCAAATTACAAAACTTGACTAATCTAAACCAATAGGAATTTTGAGTATCGCAGGGAATTTTGAAAAAAGTAATTGAAACAATTTTACTCCTATTGTACGAACTCGACCAGAGCCAAAAGTTCAGTTTTTAGTATTTTTAATATAGGGACTGATAGAAAAAATAATTATCAAAAATATAACTTTGTACCTGTCCCTTTCATTTAATTTTAAAAATGCAATACATTGTAAAAATCAAAGTTCATGAACACCTAAGGTGATCTGGCTGAAATATGTACCTGACTTGTGTTTTGTGTTCACTGTGTAAAATTTGAAGAATTTCTTTTGAGTCTAAAGGGAGTTAGAAGAATTAAACACTTCCAGAGACAATCTTGCTACTGTAAAAATATAGTTAAAGATCAAATTTGCAATTGCTTTATCCAATCTGGCTAAAATTTTGTCATAAAGGTCTGTTTATCAAAATTGGAAGAATTTCTGGTTATTTAAAATGGAGTTAGAATGTGCAAAGACAGTTCTGTTTCCTATACTAGTTATATTTGAAATTAAATACAGTATATTAATTTTGTGTATTTGAAGGCCACAGATAAGATCTATTTAAAGATGGCAAAAGCAAAATTTTCTTATTATAACAAACACAGAAAAAAGGAAAACAGTCTATCACACCCATCCATTCATATTAGGGTGTGTTTATTAATTGTGTGTAGTGAAATGGGGAGGTCGACAGAAATCTCACGTCATCTTTTTAATTCCTTAAAGAATAGGAGAGTTAAAAAAATGAAAAATGTGTCTCCTGAAGTTACGAGATCTCACCGGGGAGGGGATTTTGACCGGATTTCCGAAAAAAACACCTCGCATGTTTAATGGATGCCCCCTTACATAAACTTCACGATGAAGTAAGTATGGTAGATACAACAATACACACTTTATTTTGAGTGGAATGAAGAGCAGACATGGAGTTCCTTGGGCAATGGAGGGCCTGCTGTTAATGGGTCACACCCGAGCTTGCACTCATTAGTCCCCTCACAGTCCCACCCAGAGTATCCATCGAAAGCCTCCACCAGCGAAAGCCTCCACCAGCGAGCAGGCCCGAAAGAACTACCCACCATTCATAGGGGGTCGGGCTATGGGACTCAAGGCCCCCCTCCAAAAAAAAAAGTATCTAGGTCCACCGCCGACATAATTTTGAAGACATTATTTTTTTAGCTCTCCTGATCTTTTAAGGGTGGGGGGCAGCAATCCGAAGCGTCTATAAAGACTACCCTTGCCCTGAATCAAGCCCCACCCCCCCAAATCAAAGTCTATTCAAGCCCCTGCCCTAACCAAAATCCTCTCGTGCCCCTCCCAAAACCAAAATCCTGGATCCGTCAGTGCAACGTGAACTTTGAGGCTAGGCATACTTCGCCACCCATGTGGGTGCCCGCGGGTACGCAACGCCCGCCACGAACCAGGCCGAAGAGGATACCTGGCCGTATAACTGGAGCCTCTCTGCTAGTACCACGCGCACACGCCTCCACAGAACGGAAGCCACAGCGCAATCGTGCCGTTGGCGCACATTCTCACTATGGGGCACGTTCCACCGCACCCAACGGGCACGCCCGTATGGACGCCACTGACGGGTATAGCATTTCGCGCACTCGTCCAAGCTTCGCAGAGCATCATCGTAGCGTACTATCACACCTCAGCATAAAGCCGAAGCGCTCAATTTTTATTTTGCGTTTACATTCCATAAACTAAATTAGTAGTAGTTGGCACTATTTAGCGCGACGCAATCCTATTTATCCGTAATATGCCGCTCGCGATTGGTACCAATATGCATTGAATTTTTTTTGCCCGTTAAGTTGAAATTCAGCCTGGACACTGTAAAACTTAACCACAGGCCATAATATTTCGGATGCCCTTAAGTTTTACAGTGTCCAGGATGCATTTCAGCAAACAAATTCAACATACCAACGGCCATTATTCAGTAATAGGACTGCGCCGCGCCAAACAGTACCTACGAAAATTTCTATTGCTAATCCAGTTTATGGAGGGTTCATACAAAAGAAAAGTTTCTTGGGGTAATATTAATTTTCATTGCTACAAAAAAAAAAAAAAGTGCGGATAAGAAAATACTATTATTAAAGCTTCTAGGAAAGAGGGTGAAACTATCATAGTCCTTTTATCAATGAACCTGCCATAAGTTGACATTTGTTAGGTTAGTGTTACAGATGGAGGCGAATTTACAATTAATATGAATACAATAAATATCTAACTTAAATAAAGCACAGCCTCGTCTTAAGATGAGCCGACAAATAAAAAGGCAGCACCATCATTACCGTGGCGCCGCAATTTTATGATGGATTCTTATGTAAGTCGATGGGAAAAATCGAAAGTGAAGAACAAAATTTTTTGATATCTCACTTAGTTCTCGGGATATCGAATCTTCAAAATTAGTCATAGGTATAGTCTTTCGTGTCTTAAGCGATTTTTTTCTTCTGGTCCAGGCTGTAAGACTTAACCACAACCGGTAGTAAGGGTGCATCTATTAATTACGTGCAGCGCCGGCTTAAGGAATTTCTGGCCCCCCTGCGAAGTTTGATTTCGGGGCCCACTACTTCTTTTCTAGATGTACTTTTGCCTACACTTTTGATAATTTTTGTGACTATACACACACACACACACATATATATAATCTGTGTGTAGAGCTTAAACAACGATTAAAGAGACTGACTGAGGTTTCTCTAAATCTGTGTACAAACGGGTCAGCAGTTTATTGAGTATTAGCTGAACGGGACCAACTTCGCCGAGTCTTTGGTGTTTTATCAATGCATCTCATATGGATCTCCCAACTACTGTCACTTTCATTTCTAGCTAAGCCCTGCTGCCCATTGTGTCAAATGAAATTGTTTTTGTATTCAATTTAATAGCTATTATATTTAAAGTACACTTTTTGTATACTACTTTTATTTCCTTGCCTTTCTTTGCTAGTACATATAGGTTTTTGTGGCTGCAGACACGGGAGCAGGCATACACATTTTAATTCAATTACTTTTTACATGAAACGTCAAAAGATGAATGAGTTTATTCGAACGAAATTACATAAATTGCTGAAACAGGTTTGAAGCGATGCACGCCTTTAAATATATTGGCCTATAGAGTATATGCACGTATTTTTAAAAAAAAATTTAATCAATTATTTACATTCGTACATAACCGTAAAAAATATAACATAGATGTAAATATTAATATTTAACATCAAAATAAATACTTTAAAAGTGAAATCCAGTTCCGCCGATTTAAACGCTGCCATTTTGGCCCGCTGCACTGTGACGTGTAAGTACACGACCGCATTGTCACACTGTATAGCGTGGAGTGTTTCATCTCAAAACTTTCATGTTTTCTAACTAATGTCGATATGGAAGGAGGTCGAAAACCGTGTTATAAGTACTGTATTGTACTTGTGTGCAAAAATACTAAAAGAAATACACTTTATAAAGTGTATTTTCTTGTCCCGCGAGGTGCGAATACTATATCCTTCAAACTCTAATCATATCTTACTTGGAGACCATCAGACATTTTAAGAACGGATAGCGATCTTCTTCATATATGTTGAAGGGTATACAGCTTATATGTGTGTGCTATAGTCGTTTTTCAAAATGCTCCCTAGTTTTTGAGATATTTGCATACAAATAAACAAAAAATTCTAGATGACGGGTATATAGTAAATTATTGCCCCACTGTATCATATGGTAGCCTGGTTTATGGGGTAGGGTGCTGGCTTTATAATTTTGTGACCCGAGTTCAAATCCCCGCAGAATCAAATATTTTTACTTATTTTTTTCTTCAAAAATTGTCAAGCTTCACTTATTTATTTTGTTGAAACTTCATTTACATACTTTTATAGCGCGAATTAAAATTTAAAATAAGTCACATTGCTTATAACAAATGCACCAAATCATAGTTTCGGCCCATTTATCAACAATGGCTTCCTAATATGACTCACTCCATACGCAATGAAATTAAGTCATGAGGCGAATCTGCTAGTAAACTGGAATCTGATACAAGAATTTTGCAATGTTTATAAGCATTTGTCACTTGTTCTTCCATTTCCTTGTCAAGCTCCATTTTTCGTCACGGATAGGTTTACTATTTTATTTTCAACCATTTATACGCAACTGTTCTTGGAACAAATCGAGTGTAGAAGAAAGAAAGAAAAAACTATCTTCCCTATGCTACGTATTTCGTTTAAAATACCTCTTGATGATATACAAGTAAAGAAACGACGAAGATGAAATAAGTAACAAGATAGGAACTATTTCAATTGAAAACCCACCGAAACAACTTATTAACAGAAAGTGAAAAAAAAATGTAAGAACGGAGACTTTCTTGACGAATGATTGCAATGTAGTTTTTAAGGGTGTGCAGCCGATTTGTGTTGTGACAAGACAATCCGTCGGTAGACCTTATTTCTGCGGAGATTTGAACGCGGGTAAGAATATTATGAAGTTAACACCGTACTGCATAGACCAGGCTGCCATTTGATAAAAACGGGTAATAATTTACTATATACCCGACATCTAGAATTTTTTGTTTATTTGCATGCGAATATTGAAATATCTATCACTTAATTACCTTGCAGCTTTCACTGCTCTGAGCTGAGCGGCCGTAAAATTTGGATTTGTTGCAAAATTTCTTGTCATCATGAAAACATCCATTTTTGGAAGATTATCCGACTGTGTGTCATTATTTGGTGTGTGTATTGTAGCAAGAATACAACATCTCACCAGTTAGGCTGATATGTTAATATAAACTTCAACACAATCGCAAAGCTACGAGATTTCTTTCGGCAAGGAAACATATTATTGAAAACAATCTTAGCAGAACCGACCTCCATCTCCTTTCTTCCTGATCAATTTGATCTTGAGTTGCCTGATCAATTAATTTTTCAATTCTCTGTGATAACTCTTCCTACCTACACATTTGTGTAATATGGTTGCGTGACAGTTCATGGCTATAGAGAATTTTTGACAAGCTTTGCCGGTCTCTTAAATCATTTCTTGTGATAGAGCTTCCATCCAAATTTAATAACTTGTAACAAAAGCAATACACAGAATCTTTTTTCGAGAATATACAAGCCACGTTCGTTTAACTTTTTCATCATTTGAAAGATGACAGAAGCAATAAAAAATACAGAATCGCCTTCTTGTTTTGCTAACCATAGGAAATTTTACATTTCTTTGACTAATGTCTTTCGGGCCTTCCTTAATCGCTCTTATCCTAAAATTATCATTTATAGTATCCGGCCAGGTTCCCGGATCGGTAAGATCGTCGACAACTTGAAGGCCGCTACCTTCTTTAGACGATTTTCTTTCTTCTTGGAGGTGACCAGCTACGGTTTCTTCTGCAGGAACACTTCCAGTACTAGTAGATGTTTCCATTAGCGAGACTTTCGTCAACCACTAATTCTTTCTTGCAACCCCGCAGGGGCTGGTACGCAAGTACCAGATACGGGTTTGGCGAACTCACGGTTCCCGAGCTGGAAACTTGTGAGCGCCGCAAGTTTCCCACACCGTAAACTGCTACCATGCTTCAACGAACACCGTAGGGCGTGGCGGTGGAACGTTGTGTGACTAGGAGAACGGGGATCTTGGCCTCATCTCCCGGATCGCGAGGACTGTAAGAAGCTCAATAAAAAAAACCTCAACCTCAAGGTCAGTCACGTGCCAAGGAAGTGCATGAGTGAGAGGCGGATCACTTGCAAACGTGCAACCTCAGGGGCAACTGCGCATCCCTGTTGTATTAGCGCTTCTTTTTAAATTGGTTTTACTCGTGAGACCTAAAATGAAGTCATCCACAAAAACCATAAAACCCTGCGGTACAGGTGTGCCGCAGGCTAATCCCAATATACCCTGTACATAGAAGCGGGCCAGGGTTGATAGCCCTCCCGCTTCGGAAGACCATAGCAACAGGAAAGTCTGTTCCATAGCGAACGCTTTCGTTGTAATGCAGAGGGTAGATGGGACCTTTGAAAAGGTGTCCCATTTTTATATTAATAAAGGACTTGAAGGATTGGTTGGTACCTTGAGATCAGTTAAAAAGCTGAGGAACGGGACGCTGCTGCTGGAAACAACAACCAGACCGAGCTGGGCGGTGTAACGGTTAGCGTTCTCGCCTCGCATTCGGGAGGACGGCGGTTCGAATCCCCGTCCGGGTATCCAGATTTGGGTTTTCCATGGTTTCCACAAATCACTCCAGGCAAATGCCGGGATGCTTCCTTCAAAAGGCCATGGCCGAATTCCTTCCCATTCCTTGCCCCCATCCTTGCCCCCCCCATCCTTGCCCCCCCCCATCCTTGCCCCCCCCCATCCTTGCCCCCCCCCATCCTTTCCCGTCTCTAAAGACCTCGATGTTAAAAAGAGACGTAAAGCAGTTAAAAAAAAAAACAACCAGTAGGCAGGCATCTCAGCTCCTTAACTGTGAAAGCTCGGGAGTTCGCCGTTAAAAGCGAACTCCACAAATCCCTGAATTCCTCGAAAGGCGTCGGCACCTGCCATGACATCATGGATTTAGGGACCGAGGAACTCGTTAAGGAGTGGAAGATCAGCAAGTGGTCGAGGTGCGTCAGATTACACGGAGGGTAAATGGCAGTCTTGAAAAGACTGCCAACTTCGTCCTGACGTTTTGACACTCCAGTGTTGCCCAAGTGTATTAAAGCTGGCTACATTAACTTGAACGTCCGTCCGTATGTTCTCCGTATGTTCCGGACCCAATGCGCTGCTTCCAGTGCCAGAGGTTCGGACATACGATGGCGTCATGCAAGGGCAACCTCACCTGTGGTAGATGCGGTAAGGCGGCACATGAACCGGGTGTCACTTGTACGCTCCCGCAGGGGTGTGTCAACTGCTTCGGGGCGCATCCTGCCTGGAGTAGGGAGTATCAAGTGTATCTTGAAGAGCGCAAGATACAGGAGTTAAAGACCAAAGAGCGGATACCGTATGCATAGGCGAAGAAGAAGGCGAAATCACTCGCCGCTCCAATTTTTGGAAGTAGCTTTGCCAAAATGGTCTCGACTCTCGTCAGGAAAGAAAGTGTTGCTACGCAGACATCCTTTGCAGACATGTGCACAAGTACTACGTGCTACGTGCAAGTGTGGTGCAAAATCCACGAAGGTCATAACACCTAAGACCGCGGATGTCGCTAGCAACACATCTGCGACCTCGACCAATCCAGCAGCAGTGACAGAGATTCCACCAGCACCATCAATCGAGATGATAGCACCTCCTATTCCACCACGTGCTGCTACCAGTGGAAATAGAGGTGACAAGAAAATCCGAGGTCCAAAGTTTAGACAGACTGATCTGACCCCGTTTGTTAAGTCCCCCTCTTCGTCTCCTCCCAGACTGCCCAGCAGTGGGAAGAGTAAGGCCAAGAGGCAGCGGAAGAAGAAGAAAAAGGATGGGGAGGATTTTGAGGAGATCTCTGGGTCGGAGATGTCTGTCTCTGCTTCCGTACAGGAAGAAACGGAGATGCTGGTGGACGAGTCTGGTCCCGTTCCGCAGTATGAAGTGACCGAATACCCACCCGAACCGTGGCGGGTGAGGTTAACTAGGTAAAGATGGCTCCCATACTTCAGTGGAACATCACAAAGAGGATTTACATCTCTTAGCACGGTCTGATCCTTTGTGTCTCTGTCTCCAAGAGACACATTTTAGACCACTACACCACCCAGTTTTAAGAGGATATGACATATAGCGAAAGGACGATACCGAGGGTGATCGCGCGAAGGGGGGAGTGGCTGTGTTTGTTCGGAACACTGTCCACTCCGAATCTATCGCTCTCACCTCTGATCTACAAGTAGTGACACTGAGGATACACAGTCCTATTAATTTGACCGTATCCTCCATTTATCTACCACCGAATGTGCCTGTCGAGTATGACGACCTCTCGGGTATCTTGCGACAGCTTACGCGGCCATTCCTACTCATAGGTGACTTCAACGCACACAGTGCGTTGTGGGGCTCGAACACCGACTGCCCCAGAGGCCGAGTAATTGGTAGATTAATGGAGCAAGAGGAAGTTTGTATCCTCAATACCAGTCAACTGACCCATTTTACCACTGCTTCCGGATCGTCCTCTGCCATTGACCTTTCGTTCTGCCCTCCTTCAATCGCTGACTCCGTGCAGTAGGAGGTGGATCGCGACCTACATGGAAGCGACCACATCCCTATATGGATGCACTTAGGCGCCGATTGTAGAGGAGGAAACACCCGACGAAAATGGAACGTCAGTAATGCTGGCTGGCATCTGTTCTACCGTTCTGTTGTCCTGGAACCACGTGACAACATACAGGAGAAGGTGAATCACTTCACAGAAGTGATTCAGTATGCAGTTGACGTTTCGATGCCGAAAAGCTCCGGAACGCTGCGAAGTCTCTCCGCTATTCAGGGTCGTAGACGGGCGCTGCGTCGTTTTAGGTTACACCCAACTTCCGACAACCTGGCAGCGTTCCGTATAGCAAGAGCTAAGGCGCGTCGGTTGATCAAGGAGAGCAAGAAAAGGTCATGGCAGAACTTTGTGAGCACAATCAATCGTTCCACCACTTCATCAAAAGTATGGGAGTCCATCCGCCGTATATCTGGAAGGTGCTCCCGCCCACCAGAGTCTGGATTACTGGATCACGGACGTGTAATTACCAACGAACGGAGCATAGCGCAACTGATGGCGCAGAATTTCGCTACCATCATTTCGTCTGCAAATTTGGACCCTAGAGTCCAGCAATTGGATTGCTGCCGGGAGGCGCGTGCTGTGCTTCGATTCGTCGGATACAGAGGCCTATAACATCCCATTCTCGTCTTGGGAGCTTGAGTCGGCATTAAATTGCGCCAAAGACACCGCTCCAGGGTCGGATCTGATCCAGTACCAGATACTGAGGCAATTTAATAATGATGCTAAGGAGTACCTTCTGGATATTTCTAACGATATCTGGACCGGAGGACACTTCCCTGACTCGTTGAAATAAGCAACATTAATCCCCATTTTAAAACCTGGGAAGGACAAATTGTTGCCAGGTAGCTATCGTAGTATTGCCTTGACAAGCTGCGTGGGGTAGACACTGGAGAGGATGGTCTGGTGTCTTGAATCCCGTAATCTGCTGGCAGTTGCAACTCGCGCTGAACAGGCTGGATGAATGGTCAGTGCACACCGGTTTTCATTTCTCTGCCGAGAAAACCCGGTGTTTACTTTTTACTCGCAGTAGGAGTCTTTTATCAGATCCCCACCTTACCGCGAGGAACACTGTTTTAACTTTTACTGAATCTGTTCGTTTTCTGGGCCTCATTTTAGACACAAGGCTCAGCTGGCTGCCTCATCTTAAAGACGTGAAAGCCAGGGCCTTGAAAGCTCTGAATGTCTTAAAATGTCTGTGTGGCAGGTCGTGGGGCGCTGACCACTCCTGCCTTCTACAATTTTACAGAGCCTTTGTACGGACGCGTTTCGAGTATGGTTGCAGTGTGTACGGTTCGGCACGGGACAGTTATCTTCGGATACTAGATAGTGTCCACCATGCAGGAATCCGGCTCGCCACGGGTGCCCTACGCACTAGCCCGATACCAAGCATTTGTGCAGAGTCTGGCGAGCTGCCGCTTTCCACCCGGCGGAATCTCCTCATGGTGCGACACTATATATATATTGCCACAACGCCTGGTAGTCCCGTGCACGACGTAGTGATGCGACCAAACTTTGAACGGCTATATGCTAATCACTGCAGAGCGACGAAACCGTTCAGCCACCGTACAAAGGCTATTTCAGAAGAATATGGTTATGAGCTGCCCATTTTTTATCACCAGGGATGGAGTAAATCTCCTCCATGGCTTTTAAAGAGGCCCAGAACAATTCTAGACCTGTCTCGGTACAACAAACTGGATACCGCAGACAGGGTATTTCGGAATGTTTTAATGGATGTTTTGAACCAGCATCGTGATTTTACCCCGGTATATACGGATGAGTCTAAGCAGGCTAACAGTGTAGGGTGTTCAGTAGTGTACCCTCGACTGACTTACAAATACAAGCTGGATAGCAAGTGCAGTCGCTCCAACATATGAAGGCACGCCGCGTCATGAAGAACATCATATGCTGTGATTCCCTCAGTTGTATACAGGTGTTATGTTCCCAGCAGACTGTCTAGTCCAGGACACCCAGGATGCCCACCTTTCCCTCCAGTCCTGTGGGAAGGAGGTGGTATTCTGCTGGGTACCCGGCCATGTGGAAATCAGGGGGAACGAGGCAGCTGATGAAGCTGCCAAGTTAGCCTGCGACAAGGTCCGAATCGACTTTGCTCCGGTCCCAAAGTCAGACCTTGCCTCGGCGGCAAAGAGATTTATTTTTTATATTTGGCAGAGGCAATGGCTGGAAGACGAGCATAATAAGCTCCAGCAGGTCAAACCGACCGTTCAGCCGTGGAACAGCTCCTTCCAGCGGGCGAGGTGGGATGAGATTCTCCTTACTTGCCTCCTTATAGGGCACTCTCCTCTGACGCAAGTAGTGGTCTATTGTATGTGACGACCATCAAAGGATGCCGCCTTTCATAAATCATCAAGCTGTCAAAAAGGCCATTAATCATCAGGACCACCCACGTCACAGCGGAACCCCACCCCAAAGGGATCGCCACCTGGTACTGAATCATCTTAATGGTGTCATAAATGTGAATAATATGCAAATGAGGCCACGTGCCACTTCTTTACCCAAGTTATGGGTCATAAATTGTATACTAATGAGGGTTGGTCCCTTTTTATGGACGCAGGTGTGACCACAAGTCATAACTCGTCTAAATGGGGTCGTAAAAGGGAATAATATGCAAATGAGGCCACGTGCCACTTCTTAACCCAAGTTATGGGTCATAAATTGTATACTAATCATTGTCGGTCCCTTTTATATGGACGCAGGTGTGATCCCCACATCGTAAATCGTCTAAATGGGGTCATTATTTATTTTCTCAAACCACCCTACGCGGCCAGGGTACAATACCTCAATTACATGGTCTTAGAATATTAATTACTTGGTAATTCAATTGATTACGCTCGAGATGCAGTATAATATTCGCTTATTCATTTTATTCTGGGGACCTCGGTTCAATATTTTATAACAAGTAATACTTTTTAATCTGTACTAGTGATGTGACTATTCAAATGATTGATAATTTTCTGAAAAGTACAGAGGAATTCGCCCCATATAAATCGGTACGCTTGTTTGCGAGATACGAAATATTATTGTTTAGAGCTATTCAGCTCTCGTGAGACTGAACAAAAGGTGCCCGACCGTCGTTGACTCTTTCCCCGCCCCCCCGCCGCCCACTCTCCACGCCTGGCTGACATATGTCATCCCTCCGTTGGACCCCGTCCCGCAGCAGGGGTAGTAGGGGAAAAAACTCCATTAATTTCTTTGTATGTTTAGAGATGTCTTCTTAACAACACGATCTCGGGAGCCGCGCCGAAAACTTTCATGATATAATAATTGTAGATTGCACTTGCGTTCGGAGTACAGCTACGCGTTTTAATTTATTTTTATTCGTTGAATACGAAACAACGAAATCCTTGATAATAATTTCCAACATGAATACGACAAAAACATTCTGAAAGCTGTGATCATTTCAACAGTTGGGTAAAAATCTGGTATTTCAGAACACCTAGGTTATATCCCAAACATCGCCACAGTGCGTGTGGAGTAAGGATAAACGACATTAATGATATTGGCTGGTACTGTGAGTAAGCATTTGGCCATACCCTTTTGAATCATCATCCATGCATTCAACTTGTAGCGTCTCGTTTTTAAGACGTTATTAAAATTAGAATAAAAAGATAAGATGCATTAATTAATAAGTTAATTTGCAAAATTAATCCCGGGTAGGCGCCAAGAATGGAAGTGTTCTCTATCCGAGAGAAGCGACATTCCAATAGTGAAATACTTTTCATCAAAGCAATTGTAATTTTAAAATACCATTAAAAACACAAATCGTCATCTATTCAAATGATATACTGATCCATTGGAAAGGAAGTTATTGAAAGCAGGGTTTACAACACCTATTATTTTCTTTGAATATAAAATTGATTGGTTTATTGAACAGAACTGAATATTAAAAATTTCTTTTGAACAATTTAGAGCATGATTCTCATCTCATAGCGTTGCCTAGCGTTGAATGACGCAAGAGTGTCTATACATCGCCGGCGTTCTTTACCGTGGCAGATGACATGTGGATAAAACGGAGTTTCACGGACCCTATTGATCAGCTGGGCGCCAGGTCACTTGGCGACGTAGCTCCCCGCAGGTGGTGACCTCTCCGGCAATCTCCCGTGGTGCGCCGGTGCGGATCGTTTGCTGGCCAGAAACAGAATGTCTTCCCCCGCTTGTTCGCCCCGTTGAAAACTTGCAGGCTCCGGAGTTTTAGCAGACGCGGGAAATTTCAGTGAGTCGCAGCGTTTGGCGGGTTGTCCACGATCTCCATTGGCGCTCCTCATGCAACATAAAAAACTTATGGTTTCTAAAAGTTCGTAACACACTGTTTGATTCGCTAGTTCCCAACAGAGGTGTTCCGCAACCTGACTTTTTCTCCGAAGCATCGTTTCTCTAGTTTCAACTTTCTACTGTACGAGGAAATCATCATTTCGGCACAGTTCCTATACTGTCCTTTGAATTTCATTGAATGCGTAAAGCTTTTAACTTTACGGCCTGCTATAAACCGTTCGGTCTTTCAGCGCAGGTATGAGTCACCTGGCTCTCGCCGATGCCAAAGAAACGTGGAACTCACACGCATAAATTTACTGTCGCCAAGGGACATTACAAACTGGAGTGATTTGGGAAAACCATGGAAAACCGAAATCTGTATAGCCGCACGGGGGATTCGAACCTGCGTCCTCACGAATGCGAGACCAGGGTTCAGATATAGTAACTAACATGTGTCGTAATTTATCTGTAGTTAATTCCACACTTATACTTCAATTAACCATTTTTTCATAACGAAAACTTAATTCACATTTGTTCCATGTTATTTTGACGCAGGTTTAGATATTTCATATGCTTTTTCAAATTACAGAAATACAATTTTCAAAGGTTTCGTTAAGACTTGTGATGGACACTATGGAAAATATTTAGTTACCTCAACGACATATCGAGTCAACTCCTCGTCGAGGGGATTTATTCTGCTGGAGGATGCTTGAGTATTGCGATTTGAATGTCTGAAAAACGTGGAGTTCTTCGTGATAAATTTATAAACTTTCTGAGGCGAATCACTGTCACATTAAAAAAAAAGTATACAAGTACCGTTAAAAACCACCAAGATTTCTGAGAGGCATTTCTTGTTTTTCTGTGCATGAAGTCTTTAGTTATCAACCTAAAGATGAAAGAACGAAGTCACAAAATTTAACATAATCTCATTCAAATGATTGTTCTACAGATGTTTCATTATCATTAAACCGCCCCTTAAATATTATTGTAAGGGTTGCAGAGAACTTAGTAAATAGAATCGGATGAGAAACGATTTAGTCCAGCACAATGAAGAATTTGGTCGGGTTGTCAATCTGTCCAAGAACAAGGTTGTAGTCTTCTATAAGAGAAAAATCTCGGTAACCCTATCAATAAAACTCAATAAGACCGAGCAAGTGTCCATATTCAAATATTCAGGCACTGTGGTGGACGAGCAGGGTGACTGCAAGAGAGAAATCAAATCGAGAATAGAAACAGTCCAGGAGACAATTTATCAGCATGAAATTTATTTCATAAGATCAGATCACAGTCTGTAATTGAGAATGGGAATGATTCATTGCTATGTGTTCTCCATTTCTTTTTCTTTATGGGTGTGAAAGCTGTACCTAAAGAAAATAATTAAAGCTTTCGAAATGGTCGGTTTTCATTTTTTTATCTATTTTTGCACATTTTCACACTTTTTAATAAAATTCGTGGAAAGTGGCACATACTTAGTACTTATATCCGGCAAAATTTATGTCTTATCGAGTATTGGTGTCTATTACGATTGGGGTCTTAAGACTAGTAAGTGATGAAGGACTCATGAAAAATAACTTGATAAAGGACTTATTTTAATGGATGGTGGGTGAAAATAAAACAAAGTGAATCATGTACAATGTGTTGTTTATTTATTTATTTATACTTTTCACATGCATTTAGTACCACAAACATCATATCCAGGATCATAATTCTTATTTACTATGTTATTAACATCACCCAATACTAGTAAATTTTTATATGCAATAATTTCATGTCTAAGCAGTGTATAGTCCAATGATGAAATGGGGCTGTATGTCAGTTGAGTCACATAAACATTATTAATATGCACACTTATCAGTTTTTGGACCTTAGCCATCCGATAGTTACGCAGCACTTTATTGGCTAAAATGTTCACAAACTCCTTGTAATATCTTGCAACTTGGGTCAAGGCTCCAGTCACTGCAGGCTGCACGTCAAGGAGGTTTTGCCATGTCGATTCTCTGAAGAACACGCAGTTGGCAGGATAGGAATTGCGATAAACACATACAGTTTTTATCCCAGCCACCATTCGGAAGGAGAAGGAGTGATCACCCATCGGAACGTCTGTGTGGGAGCTGTTTGTGTTGAACAAATTGGACACTACATCCAATACTTCAGTCAGCACTCTCCATTCTTCATACGTTAAAATAACTTTGGTACTGTGCCCCACTTTTTCGAACACCACTACTGGCTCAAATTCATGCTCTGACGATAAACCTATCGTCAAACGCTTTGAATCGCCAACGTTGAGCTGATACACCAACGAGAACAATATTATCGGGCGGGCCATTTCTAAACACTGACGCTGGCAGGTGGTTGGGCGTTAAATAGGGTCTAGTGGTGGTGGGGGTAAACCTGTTCAGTCCTGTCCATGGAAGAAGGACACGTGCTGTGGTGGAGATGGTGATGGTGGGGTAAGCCTGTTGTATGTGGGGTACATCACGACACATACTGTGGGGCGAGTGGTGGTGGGTGTAAACCTGTGAAATCCTGTTTGTGGAAGACCGCTTGTCCCATAGTTCACCAATCTGGCCTCTGATGCTAGTATAAACGTGAGTGAAGCGAAACTTAGCAACACGAGGTATATAGGTTGTCATTATAAATGAAGACTATTTTGTCAAACGCAACGGGTATAAGACGTATTTCGTGAAATTTGCACCATACAGCTACTGAAATTGTGGAAACGGTTAGCTGATGCTGTGAACAAGTCACTTTTAAATCAAACACTTATAATTTTGTCACCTATAATTTCACCGAGACTGTTAGTCTCTCATTCAGGAAGATACCGGTGTGAATCCCGATCTGGGCATCGGATTAGGGTTTTCTATGGATGTGGGTTGAATGGATAGCTGTTGTAACCATTTGTGAATGAAGTGAATATTTCTCACTCTGGTTGAAAACATACCTAAAGTATGCCCTGATTTTTTGAGGATTCACCCACGAAGGCTCTGCTTTGGAGAAAGGTTACGAGTTTATACCACAGGAGATGCTCCTAAGCACAAAATGTAGCATCTCCATGGGTTTTCTGGTATTCAACAAATAAATAAATAAAAAAATGTTACAGGTTCGGTCGGTCTCGAGCCAAAATGCACACATTTTTGTCCGTAACCCAGCAAACTCCACAATCAGGGTGCTATTCGCCTCGTCCTTCATAAAACCGACAACCTTTTTACTATGGGACTCTACCTGCCAAGATATCTGTGCCCATATAAAGTAATTTAGGACATCTATACTGAGGAATTGCGAATTCTTAATGAAACTGATACATCCTCAGTCACCTTCTAACCATGTCAATCGATTTCTTTCGTGGAGCAAATATTACATAATTTTTGTGATTTTTTACCTGTGTTCACTATCTTTTGCGATGGGCGAGCGATAACACTCTGGCATCGCATTCGGCATTAGGTCCGACTACAATCCTAACAGAGCAGCCATTATACGAAAAGGCATACTGCGGCCGAGTTGTGTGAAACTGTTGTTGGGTGTGTGAGCGAACAGCTGGCGAGTATGCGAGGCCAGCGGAGAAATAATAACAATAAAAACTTTTAAGTTGTTGCGAAGCAACACAGGTATTGAGCTTCCTAACGCAAAAACTTTTGCAGACAGGAATCCCTTTTGTAATTGGCGGCCTCCCCTTATCAACGGCCGAACTATCCTTCTGGGTCTGACGGTCAAGGATTCCATTCGCAATTTATTATTTACTTAATGGAGACATCCATATATTAATTTGGAAAATATTGCAAACGCATTGCATATACCCCCCGACTATTGTTTTTGATTCTTTGTATCTTAAATACTTTTGGTCCCATTTGGAAAAAATAATGTTAAAGCGTAAGGTATTTCTGGCCGGGAAATTCTAGAAGCATAGTTAAGTCACAGCAGTTTCATGACCATTTTTATTGCAGCTACTTGATTATTACAGAAAATCTATAAGCGGGCTATTACCGCATCATGCAAAAACTACAGAACCATAAATCAATTACCAATGTTCCTTCAATATAATATTGTTCTGCTCCGAAGATGCGCTGCTCCTTAGTGGGAGCAAAATTTGCTCGAAAATACAGTCAGTAAATTACTTAGCTATCAAACAATATAAAAGAATTCGACTTGACTTTCAAAGACACGGCACATTCGCAACTAATTGTCTGTGGATAAAAAATGCTCCAATTGCTTCGCCGAATTAGTCTTGGCTACAGAATGTGGGGCGGGGGTTGAATGTATATGTAAAACAAATATTTACACCAGCGGTCTAAGCACAAAACGATACTTACAAATCCCCGTAAAACGTCGATTTCAATTTGGTACTTACAAATCCCGTGAAACGTCGATTTCAATTTGCACCATACAGCTACTCAAATTGTTAAATCGATTAGCTGATGCTGTGAACATGTCACTTTTAAATCAAACACTTATAATTTTGTCACCTATAATTTCATCGAGACTGTTGGCCTCTCATTCAGGAGGATACCTGTGTGAATCGCGATCTGCTCATACAAAGGAGTAGCCAGAAGCCTTTTTTTTTGTTTTTGTTTTTACCTATGGCTTTACGCCTCGTCGACGCCGAGGTCATTAGAGGCGAGATGGGGCTGGGGACAAGGAAAGGGAAGGAATTCGGCCATTGCCTTTTTGAAGGAAGCATGGCAGCATTCGCCTGGAGTGAATTGTGGAAACCATGAAAAACCACAAATCTGGATGCGCGGACGGGGATTCGAACCGACGTTCTGAATGTGAGGCCAGAGTGCTACCCGCTCACCCACCACGCTCGGTAACATGGATCGCAGTAAAAGAAAAAAAAAAAAAAAAAAAAAATGTTAATTCAATACAGCTATCATACAGATAAAATAAAAAGGTCTGGATGACCGTAAAGCTTGCATAGTTAAGTCACAGAAGTTCAGAGGTTAATTTTGTGTAATCGAGCATACTATGATGCATACTTTTCATACTACAACAGGCGTAATGGGTGAACGGTTAACGTACTGGCCTCACATTCGGGAGGATGAGGGTTTGAATCTCAATCCGAGCATCCAGATTTGGATTTTCCATGGTTTTCCCGAAATGACTCCAGGCGAATGCTGCCATGCTTCCTTCGAAAGGCCATGGCCGAATTCCCTCCAGTTCAAAGTCTCCAGTCCCATCCCGCCTCTAATGACCTCGACAGTTCTGTGTTTTCAAACAAACAGGAAAACGTAACACTGAAAATAGTTCGGTCGAGTTTCATCAGTGCCACTACCTTGTCATTAGAAATCTATATTTTACACTTACAACTGTTCACCGCAATCCATGAGCTACTTAGTTTGACAGGAGCTCAGAAATCATCCTATCACTTCACATTTCATCTAGTACTCGAGAACAACACGTTTATAAATAATAATTATTATTCACGTACCACGCTAAACTAAAACCTGATGTGCGATAACTTTTTGGAAAGAACTGTGTAAGCCGGATGTATAAATATATAAATGAAACAAATTTAGCACTCACTTGAAAATCGAACAAATAGCAACTCGTAGCTGTTCAAAGAAACGTAAAGTACGTATAATATCTTTGCTGTTATCAAATCCTAAGGACGGTTAACGTTCTGGCCGCGCATTCGGGGGACGCGGGTTCGAATCCCCGTCCGTGCATCCAGATTTGGGTTTTCCATGGTTTCCTGAAATCACTCCAGGTGAATGCCGTGATGCTCATAGGCAATGGCCGTATTCATTCTCGTTCAATGTGTCCACGTATCGTGCAAAACTAAACTCACCGAATTCTAGTAAACTACCTTAGGAGGGGGACATTAAACCTTTTGGTATCTTTCGGAAGATTATGCCTGAATGGGCCGACACCAGGTTTCGCCATTTCCCTTCTTCAACATGCAGAATTCCTTCCCGCTTTATCAAACCGACGGGAATTTTGAACCGTTGACCACACTATACGAAAAAATATGCTAATTATTTCAATAGTTACGATGAATTTGTGAATAATTACTGTTTTAATACCGCTGTACAGAAAAATGGTCATGTAACTGACGTAACGCTTCTTTTATACTGATGCACCCCAGCGGCCTGCACCCGGTGACCTCCAATATAATCGCCTCTAATCGGTGGGCAGAGGCCGCACAATCGGCGGGCGCCTAATTATAGGGGCAGCGGCTGCAGGGGAGCGAGGCGGGTGACCTACAAGGAGCTCCGGCGACGTACAGTGCGCAAACGAGATAATGACAGAAATTTTCGGAGTTTTGGCTACAGGTACATAATGGCAGACACTTGGGTGCATGATTTGTGGTGAGTAATAACAGGGACGGTGGACGGAAATTGTCCGCAGGAAGTGGGACGGGTAAATAACAGGGCCGAGTGTATAATCGCCTCTAATCGGAGGGCAGAGTCGACCTCCAGTCCACAATCGAGATAATGACGGAAATTTTCAGAGTTTTGGCTACAGGTACATAATTGCGAACACTTGGGGTGAGTAATAACAGGGGCGGTAGAAGACTTCCAGACCGCAAACGAGATAATGATGGAAATCAGCCGCAGGAAGTGGGATGGGTAAATAACAGGGTGGTGGATGGTAACTGCCAGGCACGCGACGGGCGCAGGGGGCGCGGTGGGTGACCTAATTAGGGGGGGGCAGGACCGGCGTATCAACCCTACTTCTGTGTCTCACTTATAGAGGTTTTCGAGGTTAAAAGTGATGGGACCTGACAATTATTCTCACTTGTAGAGTTTTCTCGCTTATCCGGTTCTCACTCAGCCAGGTTTGACTGTATGTCAAGGGCAATAGAAGGTGTGTAATGAAAATGCATGCAAATAATTTGTGAGAGACAAAAAAAATGTGAAATTGGGTATGTAGAAAAATATATATATATATATATTTATGGTAATTCATTCTAATAGCACTTGCAACAAATATACCTTAATAAAAATTTATTTTCAGCACTACTTTTCTGACTTTTTACATGAACTATTCCAAAATTCTTATTAAGGGGCGTCCATTAATTACGTGAGGTGTTTTTTTCCGGAATTTCTGAACCCCCCCCCCCCGTCCCCCTCTAAAATGACGTGAGATTTGACGGAGAACCCTCTCACACTGCTAATCGACCTCGTAACTTTTTGAGACCTTTTTTTTTTTCAAAGGTCTGGCCCAAGGGTGATTATACCCCCCTAAGGTCGGTTTTTGGACCATTAGCCAACTTTCGCGTCATTTGTAGGACTTTTTTTTTTTTTTTAGCTTTATCATCGTTCAAGAATTTCAAAACCTCACGTGATATTTCCGTTATTCCCCCCTCCCTTTTGGTGAGGTTTCGTGAGATTTCGCCCGATCCCGCCCCCATATTTCACCTCAAGTAATTAATGGACGCCCCCTACCAAAAACACCATAAGCTCAAAAAATTTAAATGTTCAGTGGAAAGCACCAACCGTTGCAGCATTACATTTCGTAATACTAGAGAACAGAATACCAATGTAAAAACGAATTTCTTAATTTACACACAATAATAATTTCCTGGATTAAAAGAAATTGCTCATCATTTTGAGGCGAAAGAGGAACCAAACATTTATAGCACTTTAATCTAGAATGTTGACACTCAAATGTAATTACAAACAATGTTATACTAGTTTCGTGTACTTTAACAAATTCTTAAATTGCAGTAATCAGAAGCTTTACACATATTATAAACCTCTTAATGGAACAGCAAATGGCACAAAATTTTTGCTTTTGGAATTCACATACCACCAACTCAAAATGTAGAGCGCATAGAAATTCCTTGTTCACATTCACAACGCTTTGCTGTTCAGATTTTCAGAAAAGATACGTCACAAGCAAGTCAGGATGGCAATCTAAAAACGAAAGTAAATTTGTGGCTTATTTGTTCATAGCGATAAAAATAGTCTAATAGTATTTAACATGAGCGTTAAGTATTAAAGCATATGATTCTTACGTGCAAACATAATGCTATCCACGTAGGAACAAATTTTTTCATGCAGAACACAAGTTGTGTGCCAAAACAATATGGCCTTTGATTCTCTGTTTGATAGACAATGAATTTTAAATCAAATATTAAGGGAAAGAAGAACGTACTTCCACCTAGCGCGGCGGTGGAAAGTATAGCTGCTTGGAGATCTATCGCCGATCTTGGTAACGACGCTTGTTTATTACGCTCGTATTTAAATAACCTTTTTTTGATTAAAAACTATCTCGTGCTTAGGGAGAGTGTGTTGAAAGCAGAATTTTAGTGAATCTGAAATGATTAATTAGTTGTAATTCCATGCTTAACCGCTTCGGTGTGTGAGGCGACAAGCGGCATGGCAGAGGTTAGCGGCGGGGCTGCTATGCAATGAGATGAGGTACATTCGTATATCAGAATGAGTAAGATATGTCAGAGCCTGTTAAGAAGAAATATACCGGTAGTAGTAACAATGACAGCGAGGACGGTGAGAAACATAAATACAAAAAGAAACGTAAATCTGTTGTAAGCTTATGTGCTATAAACGTAGTAAAGATGATTTAATGTCAACTGAGTTGAGTTATAACAAGTCTAAGTATAATGGAGCCAATCAGGAGAGTAAATTCTTGTCACAGTCAACGCCCCAATTAGAAGGCGAGAACATGCTATGTTGCGGGGAAAAGAATGACTACACATCACAGCTGGACATCTGGGGTACAAGTAAGGACAATAAGGACACAAGTAAACAACGTAGTAGATTGTATAAAGCATAATCAGCAGGCCCATATATAGTTATAATTGAGACAACAGCTGGAGGAAACATGCCTCACACACTTCACATAGGAAGATTTGCTACAAGAAGATTGCTGGTCGTAAACGCATAAGCCAGCAAGGTAAAAACAGAATGGAGTTCTTGCGCAAGGCAGTTTGTGCAAGTAAATCGTTGCGTGTGAACGCTGGCATGACGTTTGGGCAAACCAAAAAGTTCGGCTTGAGTAAAATCTGTCCCGACAGAAAATTGGTTTGAGATTGGAGTGTTGGCATGAGCGTCTGAACAAGGCTCAAGCCTCAGCTCCAACCATGGGTGATGGCGACGTTCGACCACCTGTTCCCCCTACCTTTTCAATTAGCAGTTATCTATTCAATAATCTTATTCACTTATTTTATCATTTCATCGTTCAGATCGTGTTCGTTGTTGTTTATTGTATTATTCAAAAGTCCAAAGAGAAAATAATTTCTTGATGAATTTATTTAACAATACAAGTCGTTTCCGTGTTGGTGGAAAGTTGACATCAGGGTTGGAAAAAAAATCACAATGTTTTCATAAAAATATCATTTTTTAAAATGAAATTAATCATGATTTTTCACTTTTTAAAAAACACCATAATTCAACTATTATGTGTGCAAAACGAAATGCATTTGTAGGCGGCAGAGGAAAGGGCATTTCTCTCTCTGTTTCTTCAGCTGACGCCGAAAAAACCTATTTATACGAAGTATTTCTATTTGACACCTTACACACATCCGGAAAGCTACATACGTCTGAATATCTCACTAAACTTGCTATGACTTTTATAGAGCATCTGAAATCTAAGTTTAATGGAAGGGTTAGCAAATCTCGTAATAGATAACGCTTCCAATATGGCTAAAATGAGAAGAGACATTAAAAATGAAAATACTGTAACATATGGTTGTACAGCACATTTTCTGAATTTACTGTCAAAGGATTTGTAAGTGGAAATGGCCAACACAAAGGAGCATGTTATGCTAACATTTCCGAGACAGTCATGCTGCAAATTGTTTAAAAAAGAAGGTGGAAAAGCTTTTGTGTTACCACAAGACGTTCGTTGGAACACTGCGACTGATTTTTTTGAAGTACACATTTCCGAATGGCAAAAGTTAATAAAGATTTGTGAAGAGAACAGAAATATAATAAACATTGTAACTCAGTAAAAAGTCGAAAAATGGTAATAAAAAGATCTGTTGAATAATTGCTGGGGTTCTGAAACAGTATCAATCGCAATGGATATCCTACAAAAAAGTAATGGGCCTCTGTCAGATGCAGTAAATCCATGGACAACCAAATTCGATGAAACTAGCATTACCCACATATCTAAATTTAAAAATAAATACAACAAAGCTATGCCACCCAGACACTCTTTGGCGTACTTATTAGATCCAACTCAGACTGAGTTCAAGGCGACAGAAGAAGAGAAAGAGTGTGCGTTGGATGAAATTAGAACTTATTAAGGTTGAGGTTTACTACCATTTATTATAAAATTAAAGTCACAATCAAA
The DNA here is from genome assembly GCA_031002005.1 of Vandiemenella viatica. Classification (NCBI taxonomy): domain Eukaryota; kingdom Metazoa; phylum Arthropoda; class Insecta; order Orthoptera; family Morabidae; genus Vandiemenella; species Vandiemenella viatica. Next base: position 49,942,511 of record JARYHS010013631.1, read on the forward strand.
ATCCTTCAATTCTGTAATGTTTACTGAAGAAGTTTTAAAAAATGACCGCTCTGTAGTTGTGGGAGACGCAAAACCACATTTTAATGAAGAGAAACAATCCAATTTTCAGGCAACTAGTTGCAGCCATAGCATTATCGGTGTCGGTGAAAAGATTATTTTCCACATTCGGACTGCCCAGTTTATTTTACGAAATAGGTTGGGGACAGAAAGCATGAAAAATTAGCATTTCTTTTTGAGTATTACAATTCAGACATTGGTTAGCATTTTACTTTGGTTGGTCAACTAAATGACAATTTGATAAAATCCCTGATTTTTATTGAAAAATTCATTTGATTTAAATCATGATTAAAATCATTATTTTAATCAGAATAATTTAATCATGCCAACGATGGTCGAGAGTAAAGAATACAGTGACCGCATTGGCATAACATTTTGGTAGAAAATTTGCAACCAATATATGCTCTTGAATTATTGGCGTGATTAAATTTGGCAAATGCTGGTATGTGGCTTTTTCCATACGCAAATAGATGCAAAAATCGTCAGGCTCACTGCGTAATTCAGCTATTGGTTTTTAAAAAAAAATCCCTTTTTAGAAACAAAGTCCTTTCATTTGCCTTCAGTTTGATCTTGTTTTATATATATAATACAAGAATTCATTCTAATTTGAATATAGCTAGGTACAATTTTTGGGGTTCCTCACTTCATAATTATGCAAGCCAAACTGAACGTGTGAACGGCGACATTTCATTCAGTTCATTTGCACAAATTGGCTTGCGCAAGCCAGTTTGTGCAAAAGGCTTGAGCGTGTAAACCCACACCGGCAAGCAGAGTAGATCGGAGAGGGGTTATCAGGTTTGTACCATTGGATCTGACAGACGAGGAGATTAAACTCAATATAAAATCAGCTTCACCGATCATTTACTTGCAGCGTTTTACTGAAACACTTAGATGGCAAGATTGAAACAAAACCTCTACAAACAGTGCAGATAACGTTTTATAGTCAATACCTGCCTGAACAAATGGAAATATTCTATTTAAGATTTACGGTAACACCCTACATCTCCCCTGTAATTCAATGTTTCAAATGCATGAGGTTTAATCATATTGCTAATAATTGCAAAGGGAAAGAAATATGTGGAAAGAACACAAAGTGTCTGACTGCAACAACGACTTCCAAATTGGTAAACTGCAGTGGTGATCATGTCGCAAACGACAGAACATGTCCGTCGAGAAAACGCCCAGAAGAATGAAAAGAGACACAGGCGCCAAACAATAGAACACCCATGGTATCCAGACATGATGGAGATAGTGATTTTCTTCGACTACAGAGGAAAACTTTCAGCACAGTCACCGCGGAAAAAATACCTTCCACAATCGGTGAGCAATACAAGAGAAAAAAATCTCCATTGACAAAAAAGTCTTGTGAGGTTCGAAGACAAGGAACAGACAGCACATAAATTAACGAGGAAATGATCAGCGTTATCGTGAAAACAGTGCTCAAAGTTATATCTCAACATATGAAAGGAAAGCTGTCAGCAACAATGCTTAAAAAATACATGAAGTATCCACTAGCAACATATTGCAGGATATATGTGAGATGAGCCTAGTTGGGCCTACCATGGAGACGCTTTGTACAACAACAGAGAACGGCTAGAAAAAAAACCAAATGATCATCCTACAGTGGAATGCAAGAAGTGTTTACTATAAGTGGAATGACTTCCAAAGGATAATGGAAGAACATAAAGCTGATGTAGTGCTGATTACCTCACTCACAGGAATTTCAACATACCTAGGAATGACAAAGAGAATGGATATGGAGGAGTTGTCATTATGGTCAGGAAGGGCATAGGTAGTTATATTAGAAATATTGTTGCACGAACAAGTGAACTAGAAATTCTATCCGTGAACATTAGACTAGGAAGCAACATCAATACATTTACTGTCATCTACAAGGCGCCTCAAATTAACATGAGTGAAGATAACTGGACTGCGGTATTTAACCAGCTTCCACCTAATAGCTTTTTGGGAGGAGACTTTAATGCTCATCATTCACTGTGGCTAGATTCTCAAGCAAATGAGCAGGGAGAAGAGTTGGCCCAAGCTATCATATCATTTACATTATTAGTGCTCAATAATCAACAGGGAACAAGACTCGGTTCTTCATACCAGAAGCACTCTTCTCCAGATATCTCAATCATATCAGCTAATCTGTTTCTGACATCGAGGTGGGAAATCTTAAAAGATACTCTAGGTAGCGATCACTTCGTTCTTAAAACAACTATTGACACGTTATTACTGCAGAACTGTAACACTCCAATGAGACGCTGAAATTACAAGAAAGTGAACTGGAAATTATATCAAGAAAAATTCAACATGCAGCTAGGTCAGAATTCTGATTCCCCAACTGACTTATAGGTCCGTTATAACGAATTTGAGGATGTTATAGTCAGGAGTGCAGATGGCCAACTTCGGAATAAAGAGACCTGACAGCAGAAAACCTTAGTGGAACAGCTACTGTTTTGAGACGCCTAGCTATTAAAACATATAGACACGACTTCTCAAGAAATGTGGAGGAAGATACATTGGTACAATGGTGACAAGACGGTTGCTAACTTAATCAGTACTGCTAACGAAGCAGTGGAACTATTTCTAATGAAGACTGCGCCTCTGTTCGTGCCATTAAATACGGAATCTGAAACAGGAAACGATTCTAACGCTGATTTCACCACATTGGGGGAACCACCTTTTCTAATGCCAGAATTGATCTGTGCCTTGAAGAAGGAAGACACTGCACCAGGAAATGACAAGATCACTTACTCCATGATTTACAACTTGCCGCAAAAGGTGAGAAAGGTGCTCCTACAACTGTTCAATGACATGCTGGCAGCTACGTTTGTTCCAGTACAGTGGAGAAATGTTATAATTATACCTGTGCCAAAACCTTACAGGGACAAAAATAACGATTCATCCTACCGCACTATATCTCTTCTACCTTGTTTAGCAAAGCCGATGAGTGTGATGATAAAAAACAGAATCGAATGGCATATTGAACATCATAGGTTGCTCAGCGATCTAACGATGGGATACCGCAAAGGGTATAGCATCATGGACAATTTAAGCACCTTAATTACTGACATACAGTTGACTTTTGTTAGGAGAAACTAACTTCTTGCAGCTTTTCTTGACATCAAGGATGCCTACAATAATGTGCAGATCAACATTCTTAGGGAAATAATGGAAAATATAGGACTCTCGAAAAAACTTTCATCATGGTGTTTTCATTACCTGGCGCACAGAGTACACATTATCTCTACTTATACGGTGATAATTTTAGTCGACATGTATTCCAAGGGTTACCTCAAGGAGACCCAATGAGTCCTATTCTATTTGACATTTATACTTTGAAAGTTTGCAACAGCCTTAGAGGCTTTGTAACCTATCTTCAATACGCTGATGATTTTGTGGTCCAAGTTTATGATCCTGACAAACAAAAAGCAAAACATTTGCTCGAAACTCAGGTAAATGAAGTACAAATCTGTCTGAAGATAGAAGCTTAGAGCTTTCGGTAGATAAAAGTAAGTTATGTGTCTTCTCACAAAGACAAATTCAGAATAATGACTTTAAAATTACAATAGGTGGATATACAAAGGAAGTAGTCTCCGAAGTAAAGTTTCTTGGGATGTAGTTAGACACTAAACTCTCGTGGCGAAATAAAGCATTCATCCATACAGCGAATAAATATCCTCAAGGACCTAGCAGCACCGAGCTGAGGGACGGATCCCAGATTCCTGAGAAACATTTATTATAGCTTAGTGAGGAGCACACTGGAATATGGGGGATTTCTCTACGAAACTGCGTCAATGTATACCCTCAGAAAGTTAGGCATCATCCAATGGGCAGCTTTACGGGTGGTAGGCAGTTTCCTTAAAACTAGCCCTGTTGCTGCGATGGAGGTAGAAACAGCAAATCTTCCATTAAACCTAAGAAGAAAGAAAGTGGGAATGAATTTTTGGATAAGAGTATGTTCCACCAAACGACATCCACTAAAAAGAAAAGTGCAGCTTCTTGCTCATGAGCATTCTTGGAACGTATTTACGCATCACAAATCACCTTCACTTGTGAAATTCTTTCAAACAACAGCTCAGTGGGCCATTTACTGTTCAGATATCAATGACTCGTACAGCGAGGAAGAACTAAAAGGCAACGGTCAGGTCTATCACCTACGACACACCTAATAGTGAAAAAAGATCACATTGAGGAGGAACTGAAGTGCCTCTCACTTGAAACACTGAACTCGAGATGGAAGGAGTGGCACAAAATTTTTACAGATGGCTCAAAGGAATAAGAAAATGCTTCCACTAATGCATTTGTAAAACATAAAAGTTTTCGAAGCCTGCCATTGTTACCAACACTGTTGAGACTGAGTGGAAGAAGAGACGGCTTGCCGACTGCCAGGGAAAGGGACCATTTGCAACATCATAAGCAAGTCATGGTACGCTGAACTAGAGCTGAACAGGAAAGAAATTACATTAATGAACAGACTTAGGACAGGACACACTTTATTACGTGACAAAAAATACATCATGTGGTTGGTGGATTCACCTACGTGCCCATCGTGTGATTCTGTAGAAGATATTTATCACTTCATGCTGAGCTGCAAGCAACATCAATGAGCGATAAAACAGCTGTTAGAAGATGATCTGAATATAACTTATATAACTTACCTGACGCAATCTCTCTCAGTTTCGAGCAAGAAAGTGGTCAAGATATTTTCCCTGTATGTTACATGTACTAAAGGTGTAATTTAAAATCAATCGAATGTATTTTATGAGGTTATTGGCTGTATTATTCTTTGGCTAAAACCATAAATAAAAAAATATGATATAAGCACTCCTTGGATACTGGTGCCCTCCGTAGTTCAGAGTTAGCATCTGTTGAGTCAAGATGCGTGGCAAGGAAAGTGCTCGCCGCACTGTCGCGCCAGGTGGGCCAGTTGCCCCAGCGCACTCGGCTTTGCCGGCGGCAGCTGCGGCTGTGATGACGACCCGGCTGACGGAAACGGACTTAGATACGGACACAAATCGGATGGCTCCGCAAGCAAATATAACGACCAATCAACCGAAGATGGATGAACCCAACATGGTCTGGTATAGTGAATCAACATCAACATCAGATGAGGAAGCAGACACGGTCATGGAGCAGGACCATACTGCTGTTTAAAGGAAAAGGACTGCAACCACAAGCTGCAAGGAAGAGCAGTCTAAGAAACGGGGTGCATTCCTTCCCTTAGGACCACGAAGAGCGCTTACCTGAAGACGACTCGTCAAAGGACTGTCGTCGATGTGGATGGCCTTATCAAGCCGCGACGCACCGCACCTGCTGCGAGCCTCACCACTGCTGCGGCTTCCGCTCCTGCCACCAGCAACCATTTTGCATCACTACAGGCTGATGAAGAACCACAAGTCAGTGGTAGCAAAGTATCCAAACCTACTCCACTAAGGAAACTACATGAACAGATTCACCATCTAGATGGCAGGCAGAGATCTCTACAAGGTTCATCTCAAGTCCCCTGAGGAGTATAATGCAGTCACTCGGTTCGCAGTCCTGAACCAGATAGCAAACTATACGTTCCCGTCGCCTGACGAAAAATACTTGAAAGTGGTCATCAGGGGGATTCCCTTCAGCATCCAGGCAGAGGAAGTCAAGGTAGAACTGGCAGAGCAAGGTTTTGCAGCAAGAACATTGGCACGCCTTCGCTTCCTAAGACTAATCAAGAAGTCCTACTCTTCTTAGTGGTGATTTCCTGACTCAATAGAGAACAGGTGCATTTTCAAGATGATGACACTCTGCGCGCTCAGGATAACTACTAAGAAACTTCGAAGCAAACGGGGGCCACCCCATTGCTTCAATTGTCAAGGAGTAAGTCAAGTGGCTAGGCACTGCTCAGTTCCAGCCAAATGCTTTAAATGCGCTGGCGAACACGCCTCCAAAGAATGTACCATTGGGAAGGGTGACATCCCACCAAAGTGTGTCAATTGCGGTGGAGAACATGTTGCTAGCTGCAGAAAGTATGCAGCCTTCTGTAGATTTGATGAATGGCAGAAGACCAATAACAGTTTCTATCTGATTGTCATAAAAAAAAACAGAAACAGAAGAAGAAGCAAGAAGAGAAGGCTCAAAAGTCAAGTCTTCCCAACAATGAGCCAACAACTGACGCCAACAATGCTGAGAAAACCTGCAACACCTTAGCTGATGGCACTTGGACTGGGTCCGACAACATGAAGACGAGACAAAACCCCACACCTGCGTCTCCTGCCAACTCAAACAGGCAGCCAAACTCACGTGGGAAATAGCCAAACAATCCTGATACGAGGAACAAATCAGGAAACCGTCCACATGATATGAGCAGCCAACGCCAACGACGCTATCCTTCCCATGGTACAGTCTCTGCTACAGGCTGTTATTACCATGATGCAGGACATCTCACGGCAGATAACTGCTGCAGAGCAGTTAGCCCTTGAATCAGTACAGCAAGGCCCGGCCAAACCGCGTCATGGCAAGAATTGAGGACATCACCATCCGCACTTGGAATTCCAATGGCCTGTGCCACAACTGGGAGAATTAAGAGAGTTTATTTGTGACGAGGGAACTGATGTGTGCCTCGTCACGGGAACTCACCTTAAGCCGGGGATCAATGCTGCTACTCACGCCACCGTTTCGATAGACCAACTGCTGGAGGAGATACTGCAGTTTATGTAAGAAATACCATCAGGCAATATCTGATAAAACTACCGACCACGGACTCCATCGAAGCCTTGGGGGTTATCATTGAGTCCAACCGTGGGAAAATCACACTCATTGCTGCTTACAGACAACCCAGAGGCCCCCTGCAGGAGGGAGACTTCGCTGTACTCCTCAGAATTGCGGCAACCTCTTTAAAGCCGGTGACCTGAATGCAAAAAAATGTAGCATGTAACTCGCGCCTGACGTATCCAAACGGACGAAGACTCATGTGCATGGTAGAGAACAACGAAGCCGTAATTTGGAGGCCAACAGAACCCACCATGTGGGAGAGGCCTACCCGATGTACTGGATGTGGCTATAACCAAAGATCTACGTCACAATTTAGCAGTCACCACCAAAACTGCACCGAGCAGGGCGGGGTAACGGTTAGCGTTCTCGCCTCGCATTCGGGAGGACGGCGGTTCGAATCCCCGTCCGGGCATCCAGATTTGGGTTTTCCATGGTTTCCCCAAATCACTCCAGGCAAATGCCGGGATGCTTCCTTCAAAAAGGCCATGGCCGAATTCCTTCCCATTCCTTGCCCCCATCCTTCCCCGTCTCTAAAGACCTCGATGTTAAAAAAAGACGTAAAGCAGTTACAATAAAAAAAAAAAAAAAAATAAATAAAAAATAAAATAAAACCAAAACTGCGCTGTCGTCTGATCACGTTCCTGTTCTATTTTACATGGCCACTGACGTGTCACCGCGTAAGCATAGGAACTTTAGGAACCTTCATGATGTTACCTGGGGCATCTTCAAGGATCACCTCTCTTGGTACCTCGAGTCTGCACCGCCACTGGCGGTCGTCGGCCCATGGTCGCCGCGGCCAGCTATTTACTGTCAAGGTGGTGCCCTCCATCACCGCACCTACAGTTGGAAGAGTGACGGCTTGCCTCTCTCGTGCGTCATGCTCACACTTCGCCGTAGCTCGTCCTACACAGTCTTCAGTCTTCTTTAACGTATGTTTTCAACTCAAAGGAACAGCAGATTTCAAGAATTATACCAAAATATGCAGAGCTATATAAATATTATACAACCGTAAAAATGGAGAATAATGTCGACACACATTGGAAACGTTTGTAGTTTCCAGAAGAGTGCTAGACATTCTGTGACACTGTAATTTGTGACGCCAAAAATCAACTGACTCTGGCTGCGGGAGCCAAAGATTACAGGAACAAAAATGTTCTGCAACTAGATAATAGTCATGGGAGAGGTGTAGGTCCTCTTGTGCAGGATCAATTAGTCACAGGCTACCAGGTCACAAGCTTTTTCAAACCCAGTGTAACATTAGGTCAGGTAATATAGGATATAGGTTCACTTTGTAGGAATTTAACAAAGGACTGTAGAGTAGTGATAGTGGGAGGTGCGGGTAATGGTATTGATAGAAACGCGAGTTATGGTATAGAGAGTGACCTGAGGAAGGTGGTGAACGAAGCGCAGTGTACCAGGGTAGAGCTTATGCAGGTTCTAAGTCGCCATGATCGGCCACAGTTAAACCACGCTGTGAGGCCGGTAAACGTGGAAACAGAGATGCTACATGGAATAGGCATTAGTTCTTTTCTTGGGGTTGTGCTGTGAACACCAATTGTAGGTAGGGTTTTAATAGTCATTTCGTACACCTAAATAGAAGCGGGAAGGGAGTACTTTCTGAGTTATTAGCTAAAGCTGTAAGGGAGCCCACTTCCAGCTATGATGGGGTCAGTACCGTGCCTTTTTTAGGTTAGGGGCTGCTGGTGAGGGAATAAAATTAGTGATCAAAGGATACTGATTGTAGATGCACTATGGCAAAAAATACAATTGGTAAAGAAATTAATGAAGCTCTGAAATAATAAAGGGATTGGGTACAAATGGAAAGACAAAGGTTAATGCTGAAAATACAACAAAGCAAAAAATAAGGGTGTTATTGGTTAGCTGTAGAAGTATAATGAACAAAGTGATATAATTTTCAAACTTAATAGAGATACATGAACCAAAAGTGATTATAGGGGTAGAGTCTTAGTTAAAAGATGGAGTACTAGACAATGAGGTTTTCCCTGAAAGTTACAGAGTGTGCTGCAGACACAGAGGAGCAATTGATGGAGGGGTATTCATTTTGGTTAGCAAAGATTACGTATTATAATTCTCTAGTGTTCATAGAAAAACACCATGAGTTACTAGGGCTAGATTTTTAGTGTGATAACAAAGAAAAAATCAGGGTATTGGCTGCTTACTGTAGTGGTAGAATGAACGATGAAGATGTGAATCTTGGAGATAAACTAAATTCACAGTTAAGAGGTGAGCGCATAATGGATATTATTGGAGGGGATTTAAATTTTCCACGTGTCAACTGGGTGGGAAATAAGATAAATAACTCAAGGGAACAGATATTTGCAAATACCTTAATAATGGAAGGAGGATTTACACAAGCGGTAGAGCAAAATACGAGGGAATAAAACATGTTGGATATCTTGCTAATAAAACCTAGTGAAAATCTTGTAGGGTGTCAAGTAACTGAAGGAATAAGTGATCACTGTGCGGTACTGATGGTTATTAGAGGCTTCAGTAAACCATGGATATGATATTGTAGCTTACCATCAAATTTTATTTAAAATGAGTTTGGAGTCTTGCTGTTTACCAGAGGATTGGAAAAGAGCGATAGTAGTAACGGTTCATAAAGGGGGGATTACAAATAGGGTTGAAAATTACAGGCCAATTAGTCTGACATCAGTGATAGCCAAAATAATGGGGAGATTGATATGCAACTATATCAGAAATGTCTGTGAGGAAAGAAACTGGTTTTCAGGTCTACAATATGGCTTTAGGCAAGGACATTCATGTGAATCTCAGATGATGCAAGATATTTCAGATGAATTGGCAAGGGGAGGCCAAGTTGATAGTGTGGCTCTAGATATTTCTAAGGCGTTTGACAAATAATCTGATATCTATTGTACTGGATGAAAAAGTTACATCCTGGGTAGGGGAAAAGCCAGAAAGCAAAGTGTTAGAGTGGGAAATACATTATCAAAAGAGGTGGAAGTAAATAGGGGGTACCACAGGGTTCTGTATTGGGACCGTTGCTGTTCATTAATCTAATGAATATGGTTGTGTTGATGGGTTACAGTTAGAATCTAGGTATTTTGCAGATAGTATAATGGTATACTATAGGATCAAAACAGCTGAACACTGTAAACATCTGCAGGTTGACCTGGATAGAATATCTAAATTGGTAGGTCAGCATGGAATGAAGATAAATGCCAAGAAAAGTCAGCTTATTAGGTACAAAGATAAAAAACGAAAAGGTTAGTTATGATTATAGGGGGGTCAGAATTGCTTGTTGAATGCTTGAATTGTAAATATCTTGGCATAACGTTTGATAACAAACTCAATTGGGCAGAGCACATTCGGCAGGTGGTAGGAAAAGGTTACAAATTCCTCCATTAACTGGAAAATGTGATGAGAGGATGTACCAGAGAATTTAGGGAGTTGGGTTACAAATCTTTGGTCAGACCATTGATTGGATGTGGTGGTGTAGTTTGTAACCCACATTTTGGTTACCAAATTCAGGAGTTGGAAGGTATACAAAGAAGAGCAGCTAGATTTGTTAGTGGAAATCATCGCAGGTCCGTAATTAACTGATGTGATAAAGAATCTGAATTGGGACTCATTTGGAGGAAAGGAGGAGGGTGAAGAGAGTGCAGGAAATGCCCAGGGCATATGTTGGTGAAGGGGCTTTGAGGGATATTTGTCAAAGAATTAGGAATAGTGTCTGGAAGGGGAAAGGCGACCATGATCACATACCCGCGCTCGATTTCATGCATAAGGGAGTGGGAAAATTTTCTTTTGTTGGTAAGGGTGTCAGGGATTGGAACAAATTACCATGTACTGTAAAGTGATGAAAAATTTACCAAATACGCCAAAGGAATTTAAAATTTGTAAATCCGAATAGTAAATGGGGAGGAATTTAACATTCCAATTATAAAAGAAAATTTAAAAATTATGTATATAAAAAGGGGGAATTACATAAATAGGGGAATTGCCACCGTAGTGTTTGTTCCATAGCAATTAAATTAATAATTATCAGCGTACAGTGACGTCAGCGTATACAATAATATAGATTTAGAAAAGAATCAAGTATATTGATCCGTTGATCAGATCTGGCTCATTTTGCCCATAGAGTTCACTCTGCAAAGTTTGAAGAATTTCTGTTTAGTTTGAAAGGAATTATTATGTGTAAAAACAGATAACGCCCTGATTAAGACTAGCTGGAAACACGTTAGCGTGTTTTCATATAGTAACGGGTGTAGAGTAGTTCCAGTTTTTAGAGTCAAAGGTCGTGTATGCCATGTTGACGTCATTTGGCAAAAATTAAAATTGAAGTTTTCAGATAGAATTCGGCGTGATAAAAAAATCATCCATATTTATACTTTTAACTGCCTTAACATTCAGTTTCATAGCAGCGTGACTGTAATGATTGAGATAAGGCAACAAAGACCTCATTTTATTCCTCGTTTTTTTCAGCCGAAACCTTTGCCATATGTTTTGAACTAAATAGTTAAATTTAAAATGAAATGGTGCGAAACGCATACTTAATTAAAGTATTCTGTGAATTCATTGCTTACCTATTAAATAACGGTCTTAACAAAAATTTAGTCGTATTATCGCTGGCCGCTGCTAGTCCGCACACGAAACCCTGGCGCGCGACTTCAGTGTGAGGTTCTAGACAATAATATAGATACAATAATGAATTAGAAGTCGTTAACCCATCATAGAATCTGACTGATCTTATCTGCAAAATTTGAAGAATGTCTTTTCAGTTTGATAAGAGTTATCATATTTAAGGACAGACATGGGCCCTATTATTTTAATACACTATATAGAAGGCCGTGACCGTCTTTTGTGTATGGTCTCGGGTTTTTAACGTCGAAGATCATGAGCGATTAAAAATTTCCACATTAAATCCAGTGTAATTAAAAACTCACGCACGTATTTTAATTTTAACAGACATAACATTACGTCTGATGTCCAATATAAATCTGTATATTAATAAGCTAAGCGAAGACTTATGATACATTTTTAAGAATATTGCGCACACAGAGAAGTGTGAGATTTGGCATAGTTAAAGTTTATAGGGAGAAGAAGTGCAGGAAGCTAAAATCTATATATAATATGAATTATAAATACATTAAATTAAATTAAACATTAGCTCGCCTACGTAGTTCGCTCAGATGCAGTCAATTCTTGGCGTTGCTTCACCTGACAGCTGGTAGACAGCGCAGCTAGCGGTCAGAATATTGGGCAAACGGAGGAACTTAAAGAAATACAGAAAGCTAAATTTTTTAGCTGTTAGATGGAGTACTTTGTTGTCTTTGGTGAAACAAAACAATCGAGATTAATCTCTGAACTTACATAGAAGCGAGAAGCAACATTTCGAGGTTTAGCCATGGAGGTAGGAATATTGCGCACACGGAGAAGTGAGAGATTTGGCGTATTTAAAGTTTATGTGGAGAAGAAGTGCAAAAAGCTAAAATCTGTGTATAATATGTTACAGATATATCAAATTAAATAAAATAAAAAATTCGTTGTTTACATTAATTTTTTTTTTAGTGGTAAGCGAATCTGCCGATTAATTCTTGGCTGTCCGGGTGGCGCCGCGTCATGTTTCTTGAAACCGACATTTCGACCCTCATTCTGGGGTCTTCTTCCTGGGCAGAACTGCGTCTTCGGTCAGCGAGTGGTCTTGTTTTATAGCGGAGGCCCGCGTCCGTCTAGATGGTTCGATTTGTCCGGCCAATCAAAGGTCCGAGCCGTCACGTGGTTCGTTGGCCTGGCGGGGCGCGGCGCGGTCTGGTGGGAGGTGACACGTGACATGCTCTCTCCGCAACAGCGAGAGCCAGGCGTCATGCAATTTCAGCCCGTTGTCTTCGTTGATATTGTTTGGGCGTTTTGCAATTTCTAACGCCTCCTTTACCCTCCTTGGCCACCATTTATCCTCACGCACTATAAGTGTGGTGTTTTCAAAGTCTATAGCGTGATTGGTTTCAGCTGCATGCCGTGCAATGGCGGATTTATCAGTGTTATTCGATTTATAGTTGCGGATGTGCTCATGCAGCCTCTCTCTTATAGTGCGCCCCGTCTCTCCTATGTACACCCGACCACAGGTGCACGGAATCTTGACCTTGACGAGCTGGTTACTGACTTTGCTGTGCGGTTTGTAGACAGGTTTTATGTCGACTTTTTTGAACAGCTTTCCGATTCTGTCAGTAACGCCACTTATGTAAGGTAAAACCACAACTTGGTGTTCCTGAGAGGTGGCTTGGTTAGATATTGAACTGGCGTTTTTATTTGTCGTGGCTGCATGTAATGCCCGTCTAATACAATGATTATGGTAGCCATTGGACTTGAATGTGTGTTGCAGTGCCTCCAACTCCGTCGTCAAACTGTTTGCGTCACACACTTTCGTCGCTCTTGTACACAAGGTCGTGAGAACGCCTCTTTTTGTTGCTGGGTGGCGGTGCGATGTGGCATGTAGATATCTGTTTGTGTGTGTCGGCTTCCGATACAGTGAGTGTCCAAGGGTCCCGTCGTCACGTTTGGTTATTAGCACGTCTACGAACGGCAGCTGTCCTCGCTCCTCTGTTTCCATGGTAAATTTAATTTTAGGATGTGCTTTATTTATATAATCCAGGAATTTGTCAAGGGCACTTCGTCCATGGGGCCAAACAACAAAAGTGTCGTCAACATAGCGTAACCACAGCAGCCGTTTGAGGGGCGCGTTATCCAACATTTCGATCTCCAGCGCCTCCATAAAGATGTCCGCCGTTATCGCCGCTTTAGTAGAGATAAGGGACCTCTTCGACTGCTACTGTCACAATTTTATATTAAGTGGAAAGTTGATACAAATGTGTTCTGTCTGGCTATATTTGTGGAATTTTGGGAAGAGAAGACATTTCTTTGATCAGAACGCTATCCTCCTTCAGTTATTAGAGCTTCAGTAAAGCACTCCAAGAGGCATCGTTCTAATTCACATGTTATACCCTCAACAAGAAATAACTCCTCCACCTGATAATCGTATAAACATAAAGTTTTCATGGTATTAAGCTTCTTCTTCAACCATGCAACTTTCCAAAAAATTCTAAGAAACGAGAAAATAACTTTGACGTTAGAAATCTATACAGATCACTTATCTGAGACAGAACATAGTTAATGTTTTGTAGGCAGATGGAACCGTAACCTTCCTCCCTGGGAGGCATCAAATCCCAACTCGTCGTATCCCGGATACCCCGATCCCGTAATAGTGGGATAGGTGTGCAGAGGAAAACTGTTCACTCAGTAAACCTCCAACTAAGGTAGTGCAGTGTTAGTACTTTGAATAGTGTTAATGATTATCTAGAAATACAACTGCTCACCGCATTCCATAAGCCGAAATCAGCTACTTTTCGAGGACTGACTACTAAGTTCGACAAGATCTCAGAAATCATCATATCGTTTCATATTTCAGCAAGTACTCGAGAGTAAGATTTTGGTATTTCATTTCCTTTTTCTTATGATTCTTGGTGTGGGTTGAGCCTCTCCGCAGAGTGTATGGAGTGAAGGCATAGGATACAGTTGATAGTGATTCGACCATTGGATGGGCTCGTCAAACCTGGTGGTATCTTTCGGAAGAGTAGGCCTGAATGGGCTGGCACCACGTTTCACCCTCTCTCTTCTTCGTCTCTCATTGCACATAACACAAAAGAAAAACAGCGCTTTAGGCTAAACATATTCACTATCATTACTCTGCGTACCATTCGTACACAATTCAAACAACACATTTATAAATACTGTGTTCTGCGTCATGTAAGTGTTCGTGGTGACTCCAGGCAATAAACGGCTCTATTTGGCTTCGAATGAAGAGAAAATCGATACTCTGTGTATCGGCGGCCGAACCTTTCTGGGAAGCCATAGGAATTATTATTATTGTTATATGTTCCCGTATCACGCAAAACTTAACTGACCGAATTCTAGTGTGGTAATGGTTGACGATGTAAGCTGCTTTTTTTCGGTAAGCTATATAGATCGTAGTCAAAGCTGCAAAGTTTGGTAATTTTGTCCATGTACACGCAACAGGCAAAAAAAAAAAAAAAAAAAAAAAAAATCATCACTTGACATACGGAATGCCTTTTATATTAATAAGCTACATTTTACCCATCATACAGATGAACTGCATGAAGCAAGAACTAATGAATGAAATTCAACGAGACTTATGCAAAGTGAAAGCTTATGTCGATACGTCTGGCCTCTTCATGTCCTGGTCGATGTTTCTCAATTTCTTTTTACTGTATATACTGTCCACAGTAAAACATTTACACAGTGTAATTCATGGGCAGTAAACGAGTATTTGAAACAGAGTCAGCGTGGTTTCCAAAAATCCCTGCAGGTGAAAGGCTGGATAGTTCATTCAAATATGGCTTGGCAGGATTCCTGAATTTCTTCTTAGTGTACGTATTGTACATACTGTATATATTGTCCACAGTAAAACAGTGTAATTCATGCGCAGTAAACGAGTATTTGAAAGAATGAGTCAGCGTGGTTTCCTGAAATACCACCAGACGAATGGCTGGATAGCTTATTCAAAAACGGTTTGGCAGAATTCCTTCCCGCTTTATTAATCCCACGGGGTTTGCACTCTTCACCACACTATACGAAAATATGTTAATTATTTCAATATTTATTGAATGTTAAGTAAATTCGTGTGGCCTAAAGACCTATATACATATATTGGAAGGCGTGTCTTGAACCGAGATATGAACAGAGACCCCGACCTCATGATCATTTAAAGGTGGAACAGGAATGAATCATACAATTTCGATTAAATTCAGTAGACTGATTTCGAACCTGCGTGCTCCAAGGAGTCGAAGCCCTATACAGTTATTGGCGCCAAGGATTTAGCATTACCATTAAAGTAAGCAGGACTAGAGCTTGTGTCCCAGACACATTTGTGAATTTCGTATCTGGGATACGAAGCAGTGGTCCCCAGAACAAAGCGCTCTAGTTAAGGTTACGAGAACAAATGTATTTACAAAATTATAGAGTAACAAACAGTAATGAGCTCCTGTACAAATATTTTGGGCCCCATTGATCTACAAGGTTTTTTTGCTCTACTG
Source organism: Vandiemenella viatica (assembly GCA_031002005.1). Taxonomy (NCBI): domain Eukaryota; kingdom Metazoa; phylum Arthropoda; class Insecta; order Orthoptera; family Morabidae; genus Vandiemenella; species Vandiemenella viatica. The sequence continues at coordinate 49,958,416 of JARYHS010013631.1, forward strand.
TCCCACACCTATTGCGAATTCGCCTGTCTCCGTATCCGGGTAATGCGGCGAATTTGGTACCGTTTGTGAATTTGACACTGTACAGGTAATTTTTGTGCATCGGGGGTCCTAAAGTTCAGGTTACAGCAGGCATTGCGAATTTTGATACGAATCCGGAAGGTAATTTGATCAGGTGCGAATTTGACCCGGAATACGAACCCTGTGTCGCCCACTTGTCCGGTGATCGAACAGAGGATTCCCTGCCTAAGTGTATGTGTATCATACCGCTTCCTTTATACGGCAGAGAGTGGCAGGCAGTTTATCATTTGTGTGAGCGGCCTTGACGGGCGGCTCGCCAGCCGGGTGGCTTTGGGACGAGCGGCCAGAACAACAATCTAAGTAAACGACAACCATTAAATATGCAGTTAAGAGGCCGTCTGACAGTGCGATCTCGTCTACGAGGTGGCAACGATTAATTTCTGGCTTTAATACCCTGCTGACAGAAATTTTAATTAAATAATTAGCATAAACGATGCCCAGGACGGCACGGGACAAAAGTTATTGCGTGACTGGAATAAATAAATACAGGCGACAACCCTTTGAGGTCTGAGTTAGGTTAACAGATGGCACGGGCCTCATTAGCTTAAGATTAATGGCTTTTCTGACAAATTATGACATTAATTAGCTATTAGGGATAATTAACTACCTGGTGGCATCCTCTGATTGCAGCAGTAGCCTCGAGTTAAACCAACTATCTAAATATCGTCAAGATAGAAATAACATACAAAATAACATAATTTTACTGTTTAAGAGGGCTTTATGTTTTAAAACGTAAATATATTTATATAATTATATTACTGTTTTTATTATTAAAGAAAACTCTTTTAATATAACACACTTTAAAGCGACGAAGTGGCGGTTAACTGCCAGTTTACACATACATATATAATTATTATTAATTATTATTGCCCTTGAGGACCGTGTTTAAGCTCAAATTATTCATGATTATTCAGTTTTTGTTTGTATTTGTCTTCTTCCTCTTCTCTTCCCAAAACCCCTTCATACATTCACTGTGTTCCTGTTTCCTTTGTTCAGTCCATTTTGGTCCTGTGTTCTCCTGTATTTTAAATTTTGTGTTCACAATTTTGTTCCTGAATTGTCACCTTTCCTGTGTCATTTCCTTGCTGATCTCTGCATGATTCAAGTTCTCTTCTATTTCCTGGAACCAATTCGTTTTCCTGAGCGAACCATTTATCACAGCAAAGATCCTCTTTGTGAATCTAGTGTTGTTCATTCTCTGTAAGTGTCCATAGAATTGTAATCTGCGTCTTCTGATCATGTCTGTCAATCTATCTCTATGTTCGTATTAGTTCTTTCGTTGGTCTTTTCATCCATATGCCGTCTTTATATATTGGTCCAAAAATTTTTCTAAGGATATTGCGCTCAACTTTTTCCGCTTCTGTGATGCCTGAAACTCCAATCGTGGTTTTTTCTGATGCATATAATGCTTTTGGCAGTACCACTATATTGTTATATCTGAGTTTGGCATGCCTTGATATATTTCTTTTGTAGTAATATGGCCATGTGAGTCTGTATGCCTTCTGAAGTTTTTTGATATTTCCGCATTTGATAGCTTGTTACATCCTCTTATTTGTACGTGTTCCTCTAGATTTTTGAATTTTTCGACTCTTTTTATGTTTTCAAATTTTGTGTGTAATTGTTTGTACGTTGGATTTTTTTTTTTTTTGATTCTCCATGTACTACGTTTATTCATACGAAATTTTTAGCGGCAATTTGATGTAGCTGTTCCAGTTCGCCTTGTGCTTCCTGGTGAGTATTGCGAGGTCATCGCAAATGCCAGGCATCTTATGATTGTTTTGGTATATCGTGTTCTTCCTACCTGTTTCCTTTGAGTTGTTTTTCCCATTGTTTGATAACTTTGTCCAATACCAAGTTGAATAAAATCGATGATAATCCATCTCCTTGTCTGACACCCGTGCAAAGTTTGAATGTTTTTGATGTTTCCCCCATAAATTTTATTTTAGTAGTAGTATCAGAGCCTTTGTCTTCTTGTCTTTTGCCGTATTCTTTCTTTATGTCAAAGAGTGTTTGCCCGTCTCTGGAGTCATATGCCTTCTTGAAATCCACAAATGTTACTATGGTATTGTTTATTTGTCTTATCTTCAGGAGTGTTCTCGGATTCTAGATCTGTTCTATGCATGATCTCCCTTTTCTAAAGTCTGCCTGGTATTCACGTATTTGTGGATCTACATAATGATTTAGCTGTAAATTGACTCCCTATCATAATCTACATAATCAGTTTCCATTGCTGGAATCTATAGCAAAAGACTGCATTGCATTGCCATTTTACTTATGAATAAATCTGTAGCGGGGGGGAGGGGAGGTGTATTCTTTCTACTATTGGGTATGGCATCACGCATGAAACTGTATAACAAATTTTGATGGTAAATTCACTGTTTGAAATCTTAGCAACTAACTTTAGATCTGCGACATGTCTTATGACTCCGCATAACCTAGCACCTGTGAAGAAATGTAAATCTGATCTTAACCTCAAAATATGCATCATATTTCTATAGGTTAGCAAGAAGAAATCTGGACGGGGTACTTGACACTAAAAAGGAAACTATAAAAACTAAATTTACCATTTACAAGTTGTAAGGATACCGAAAAAATTTTTTATTGGTTGTGTAAGAGTTAAAAACATATTACTTTTAATAACATAAAACGCAAAAAGACAGCTGTTAGTAATATTGTAAGTCAATAAGCGTTTACTGGGGGCTAAGTAACACCATTGTTTTAACTTTTAACAGTGTTCGTGACCATAGCCTCTGGTACAAATGATCCGGTCACCACACGCTTATTACACCTCAAACGTGAAAAGTAGAATTGAAATTAGTTCATTGTACACACAATTTTAGTCACATAACATTTATATTCTTCCAGAAGTTCTCCTTCACAATTTCGGTACCAGACTTTTGGCTAAGGCAATCAGCCAACAGTTACACAGAAGATTTTCAGGTAAAACGCACTCACATCCATCCCCCTTACCAAGATGAAAGTATAACTACGGCATTATTCGTATGAACTACAACTACCAAATAAGTGGAGCTATTCGCTCCGCCAGCTACATGAGCTGACCGTTATGAAAACTGCCGATAGAGTGAGTCCCAGCCCGGATGTCAGTCCTCTACTTATTGATTCGGTTGATTTGTGACGTCAGCGAAAACTTAGGAAAATTAATATCTTAAAAGGTACTCAATAAGTTGAGTCGTAATTAGCATATCTTCCTAGTATCCTATTCTATCTCTTTTAATCTGATTTAGTCCTCAAAAAAAGATTCTATTAAATTAATTCTAAACTATCTTATATCATGAGTCTTGGCGCACTTTCCAACAATCACGACAGAACATTTCTAAAATCTCATTTATTTTGCAGACGTCTTGAACTTCCTGTAGAACCCAATATATATTTTTAACCCTGTTGATTAAATCTATTTTCTGAAATTAATTTCTTATTTCTATCTTCTTAATTTTAAATTTTGATTTCTTTTTCTTCCCTAATTATACTTTGCGTAATTATTTGATTTTGTGTTCAAAATATACGAGAAGATGCTGATTACAACTGGTGATAAAAACATCGCAGTAACGTTTCCTGTTTACTAGTTATTTCAGATTTTAGATTCGCCTCCCTCTGACCGCATGGTTTACAGACAAATCGCAATATCTTCTAAACTAAATTTTTCTAGGTATAATAAATACACATTAAAATGATCTGCATAATGAGTTTTAACAGTGAAAATGAATGCAACAAAAACCGTTGGACTTGAAAAACTACTTTAACTAAAATTTCTATCTTCTATAAAGGCAACCTTGGAATCGAATTACAAAGTATGTTACTGCTGGAAATATCTAGTAGAAAACCTTTTCTGTACTTGTTATCTGGATTAACCTATCCCTAAATGATTTTTAGAAGCTTATAGATATGTTATAATGTGATACAAAACACCAATCAGGGTGCATGACGTCACATATCAGTTCGCGCTTTTTAGAAATCTGGGCGTCGTATATTTAATATAGTGCCGATTATAAATCAATTATACTACTTATTTTTGAAATGGTAGTTGAATATATTAAGACAAAAAAGCTTGAATTTGCTCAAAATTGTGTGATGATTCTGGGAATGTCTTTTTGTATCCAATAGCGATTTATGTTCAGTAGAATTACAAACGATTAAATGAGTATTTCTCCTTCAATACAATACAATACAATACATTCATTTTCCATTGATCCCAATATAAGAGACTGGCTCTGTGGGATGTGGAAAGTTGTCAATTTACAGATAAACAGTTGCATAACAAAATAATAAGTACACCACTAGATGTACAGTCATAGTATACATGGTACATTAAACACTTCCATTACAATATAATACATACACCAGAAGATGTACAGTCATAGGATATATGGTACATTAAAAACATAATAATAATAATAATTAACAAAATAATACATACACCACAAGATGTACAGTCGTAACATATATGGTACTATAAACAATTACATAACAAACTAAATACATACACCAGGAGATGTACAGTCATAGCATACATGGTAAATTAATTATTTGAACTATATTTACACAAGATACTGGCAGTTATTTTTAAGAGACCTTAGAAATAAATTCTTCGACAGAGTAGAAGGAGTTGTCAATTAAAAATTCTTTCAATTTTTTCCTGAATTTATTCTTATCATCTACTAGACATTTAATATGTCTTGGGAGCATATTGAAGATATGTATCCCTGAATATCGGACCCCTTTTTGAACAAATGACAATGACTTGTAAGTCTTGTGAAGATCATTTTTACTTCTAGTGCCGTAATTGTGTATTTTACTATTTGTTTCAAACAAAGTATAATTTGTGACTACAAAGGACATTAATGTGTATATATATTCAGATGCTAATGTTAAAATCCCTAACTTCTTGAACAGCTCTCTACATGAAGTTCTATTGCTAACCCCACACATTATTCTTATTACACGCTTTTGGGCTCTGAACACTTTATCTCTATGGGTAGAATTGCCCCAGAATATTATTCCATATGACAATAAGGAGTGAAAATAAGCAAAATAAACTAGCTGCCTCATACGGAGGTCACCGAAAGCTGAAATTGTACGAATTGCAAACGTGGCTGCTCCCAGTCGCTTTAGTAAGTCAGAAACATGTACTTTCCAATTTAAATTATGATCAATACACAAACCTAGAAATTTCACACTATCTACCTCTTGAATGGACTGGCCTGCAAATTTTATGTCTATGTCAGGTGTTACTCTGTGTGATGTACTGAATTGCATATACTGAGTTTTATCAAAGTTTAAAGACAAGCCATTAGCTGTAAACCATTTATTAATCAGTTCAAAGACATAATTTGAAATATATTCTGTAGATAAATCTGGAGTGTTTTTAATTCCTATGTTTGTGTCATCTGCAAATTGGACAAATTTTGAGTTTTTAGATGAAACACAGGGTAGATCATTTATATATATTAAAAACAATAGTGGCCCCAATATAGAACCCTGAGGTACTCCACATCTGATTAATTTCCACTCAGAAAACAGTGGACCTCTTAAGGCAGCCTTAAAATTCTCCATTGACACTTTCTGTTTTCTATTTAGAAGGTAAGAACTAAGCCATTTATTAACAATGCCATCTATACCATAATACTTAAGTTTCTGTATCAGAATTTTATGATCTACACAGTCAAATGCTTTAGATAAGTCACAAAAAATTCCCACGGGAATTAATTTATCATTTATTCCTTCTAAAATATTGTCAGTGAATGCAAATATAGCTTGTTCTGTTGAATGACCCTTTTGAAAACCAAATTGTGATTTAGTTAGAATATTATTAGTTTTTAGATGTTCATAAACTCTATTGTACATTGCTTTCTCAAAAACTTTGGAGAAGGCTGTTAGTAATGAAATTGGTCGGTAATTCGATACGGCTGCCTTATCTCCCTTTTTATAGAGTGGTTTAACTACAGCATACTTAAGCCTTTCTGGAAAAGTCCCCTCAAGTAGAGATATATTGAATAGATAACTTAGTATATTACTTAATTCTGTGGAGCACAATTTAATTAATCTGCTGGAAATCCCATCATAACCACTTGAGTATTTGCTCTTAAGGGATTTGATAATTTTTCTTATTTCTTCTGGAGTAGCTAATTTTATAGACATAGAGTTAAATTTTTCTTGGAAGCCTTTTTTGACAAAATCCATACTGTGTGTCACTGAGCTATTAGCAGTCAACTTATCAGCAACAGATAAAAAATGTTTATTAAAATTATCAGCAATTGAGAAATTAGATTCTACTGAATTTTCTTTGACAAAAATATCATTGCTTGTTTGATTACTCTTTCCTGTTTCCTTTTTTACAATGTCCCATATTGTTTTAATTTTATTTTCAGAATCATGAATTTTATGTTTGTGGTATATACTTTTAGATTCTTTAATAACCTTTTTCAGTATTTTGCAGTACTGTTTGTAATGAGTTTTAACATTAGCATTCTCACTGTTCCTAGAGGCAATATACAACTTCCTTTTATTAATGCATGATGTTCTAATACCAATAGTTATCCAAGGCTTTTGTTCTTTTTGAGAAGCATGACACTTTTTCAAGGGGAAGCAACTTTCAAAGACATTTAATACAATGTCACTAAAAATGTTGTATTTTTCATCCATACCTTGAGCACTGTATACCTGTTCCCAGTTTGTGGCATTCAGGCACTTTCTAAAACAAGTAACTGACTCATCATTTATTACACGCTGAAGTTTAACGACATTACTCTTAGTGCTAGTTCCTATTGAAGTGTTGATGGTTAATAACTGGGCATCGTGATCCGAAAGTCCATTGATGGATGGCTTGATGGTATAACTGAATTTTGAGGTATCTAGGAAAACATTGTCTTTAGCTGAGTGACTATTATTCATTATTCTAGTTGGAAAATTAACTACCTGAGTTAAATTGAATGAACTGACTAATGATTCTAACATGACTTTACAGGGTAAGTTATTTAGAAAATCTACATTAAAATCACCACATACTACTATGTTGACTTCTTTTCTGCTTAAAAATGTTAATAAGAGTTCAAACTGGTTCATAAAAAGAGAAAAGTTTCCCGATGGTGCTCTATATACTGTTACTATTATGAAAATTTCATTATTGAATCTTAGCTGTGTAGCACAGGCTTCAAAATGTTGGTCAACACAATATTTGCTAATACTTATATCCTCAAAACTATAACCATTTCTAACATAAGTGACAACTCCTCCTTTCTCCAAGTTCGTTCTACAATAATGAGAAGCTAAATTAAAATCAGTTACATATGACATACCTATTCCTGCAGTTATATGGTGTTCAGACAAGCATAAAACATCAATTCTACTGATATCATTTAATTCATTTATGTGGACTAGCAATTCATCCACTTTATTTGTTAACCCTCTGATATTCTGATGTAGTAAATTAATCCCTACACAATTTTTAGTTTCGGTATCTGAAAACTCATTATTGTTTAAACTAATTTCTCTTAAAAATCTCTGCCTATTACATGATCCTAATCTAAAAAAGGAGCTGCCCTAACACCATTAACAACAGATATCTTTTCATGTGAATTTGTGGCCCCAATTGTTTTGCTATGAGATCTGAAAGAACCCCCTTCCCTCTACTATTGAGGTGTAGGCCATGCCTAGTATAATCCCACCCATCAATAGCATCTACAGGTACCAAGCCCATGCCGGAGCCAATATCGTTAGTCATATTATCATATTTCGACAAAACGTTAGAATAGAAGGTATTTTAAAAGCGTGTGTTTAAGTGAAGCCTTTTACTTAATTCAGATCTGTAATTGGTGGTTTTAGGTAGTGGGGTATAGAATTTGAGTAATATTTTTGAATATTTAATTTCAATTTTTTTTAAAAGTTGTTAATATAATTGTTGATGTGCAGAAACTTGTGTAGTTACTAAGTGTTAATGTAATTACTATTTAAAAAAATCTTGAATTATTTCTTTAAGTTTTTATTGGCGCGGTGGAAAAAAATTAAAAGTCTATTTGAATTTGTTTGACGTTATATTTCCGACAGTAATGCTGTGAATGTAAAGGTATAATTTTTTCCCTCATCTGCAGACTTCTTTCCTCACCCATCATTTCCAAAACATTTCTTACTGTATCTGACCACTTAAATTTCAGCATCCTTCTATAAAACCAAACTTCAATTTTCGTTCTTTTTGGTATTCCTAAAGTCCATGCTTCGCTACCATTGAGTGCTGTGCACCACACAGTGTTTTAAAATGCTCTTTCTGAGTTCGATATACAATCATGTATACAATCGATACAAATTTTGATTAAATCTGTCAATAGCAGAGACAATACAACACAATACAATACAATAGTATGTATTATCTTTGACACTTTGTGTTATATTACGGGTGTGTTAGTTTTTTAGTTAATGGTACTTAATTGTGTGGAGAACAATGTTATAGAATTGCAGAGTGACAAATAAAGTAATCCCATGATTATAAAACTTTCAAGATGAATATGTTTTGAGTTTCAAATGATACAACAGAGGAATCTGGTGTGTTCCGGAAGTTCTGAGAAACATTTGTAAATGTGTTGAATAGTTCAGCTTTTTTAACTACTGCATTCGCTAGATTTGAATTATTTCTGATTCAGACTGTTTTTTTAATGTTAAAGAAACACTAATAAAATTTGTTCAAATATTAAAATCATATTGTATTGATGTTTATTGTTATCATTTTTCGATGTTATAATCGACTTTTTCCTCAATTGCTATCGAAATAAAATGATAAGAAAAAATTTGATATACATTTATGCAAGAATTTGTGTGGTGACTTGTTTTATTTTTCTGTAAAGAACATGTTTTCAAGTATGTGTAAAAATATTTCCTTTTGTTTATGCCACCTGTATTTACTGTTTTGGAACTTGAAAATATTTGATATTATTTATGTGGGGGCGGGTATTTAAAACAACTTATCTATTTTCGTATTAAAGCATGATGATCATTATTTGGAGACTCAGGTTAGCAGTTCTGAAGATTCAGTGATCTGGTGGTCAAAACTGAAAATGGCTTTAGTACATGTAAAATGAAGGAGAGAGCCCAGAATAGTATAGATAGGTTTTTTTTTTTTTACATCTATATGTATATTTTTATTGTATAAACATTAGAGAACATCTGTGGCATTACAAAGACATCAAACACTAATACATCAATGAATTATAAATATTCCAATTTTACATCATATTAGCTGCTATTTGATAAAAGTCTTCAATTTTATATAGACAGTTATCAATAAGCAATTTTTTTACTACATGAACATTTTATTTTGAAGTAATCTTATTCTCATTGGTATGCCATTGATTGATACTTAGTAAAAACTTTTTTGAGTGCATCTGTATCCACACCTGAAGAAACATATGTTATCTCTATTCCTAGTGCTATAGGTATGACTCACACTCAACTCTTCATAGTTCTCCTTCATATAGGCCTACATTAAGCAATGAAAGGTAAATATAGCTGCTAGATTCATTATTCCAAGACGAAGAAAAATATTTTTACAGTGACTACGAGAAGGAAGGTTACCTATAATTCTCTGTTTTTTTCTGAAGTGTGAATAACCTTAGAGCAGAAGACTGATGTCCCCATAGTAATGCCCCATCTGATAAATGACTATGATTTGAGCATAATAAACCATTTTCAATACATCTTTGTGTACCTGAGACCTCAGTCTTCTTAACACATAGATACCTTGACAGAATTTAGAAGCTGTTGCTTGCATATGCTTATTCCAACTGAAACAGCATTCTATTCAGAATCCAAGAAACTTAACACCATTTATGTGGTTGATATCATCCTTAATATAACTTATTTCTATATTCTGTATTTTGTACCTATTTAGACACAACAGATTAGCAGTACACCAGTCCTCAACTTTTTCTGTTGCTGAATTCATAAGTTCAGAGGAATTGGCACTAAATATTACATTCAGATCATCAGCAAAGAGATAACTATCAGCAGTTGGATCTTAGGTAAATCATTCACATATATGATAAAGAGTAAATTGCCTAGAATTAAACCCTGAGGTACCCTATGACTCATTGGTAAGAAATCTGATTCACAGTTATTCCACGCAACTTTGATACCTTCCACTCAAGTAAGACTGAATCAACAGTAACGCATTTCTTGAAAACTGTAATACCTCAGCTTATCAAACAGTACACTATGAGCTACAGTACCAAACGCGTTTGACAAGTCATACAGTCTGGCAGCCACAGGATTCGTTTTATCAACATTGTTCAAGCAATTGCTTATAAATGACAGCTCTAGCAGTTACTAATCCAGAACGAAAACCAAATTGAGATTCACTAAGAAGATTATTTTGTTCAAAGTAATCAATAATTTGCCTATAGAAACAGCTTCAAAGACTTTAGAAATCACTGGGACAATACTAATTGGTCTGTAGGAGTTTAAATCCAATTTATCACCTTTGTATGCTGGAATCACTTTTACCATTTTGAGATCAGCCGGAAAATCATTATTCAAAATACAAGATTAGTTATGGCTTCTTGGACACATGTAGATCCCATCTTTAAGAAAAATGGACTTAATCCATATACATCTGTGCACTTACTGTTTTTTCATATTAGACATTACTTCACCCACATCTGTTTTGACCAACTTAAAACTAAATTTACTCTGAGGCCTTGGTAACTTTCTTAAATAATTTTCAGAACTCAAAAGATGCGGTTGTGAAGCTACCTGATCTATTATATCTTGTGCTTTTTCAATAGAGAATGAGTTAAAATCAAAAACTGACAAGTTAACTATCGATATCCATCTTTTTCCCACTCCCTTGAGTTTCTTTTCTTATAATATCCCACATGGCCTTACACTTATTAGGGGCATTGTTTATAAACTCATAATTTTTTTTCTTTCTAGTTTCTTTAACCACTCTAATCATTGTCTTTTTACAGTTCTTATACAGGTCATTGATTTCAACAGATCCTGTCCTTAAATAGTTGTTATAATAAAACTTACACTTTCCTTTCAAATGTCAATTTCCTTACTTCTAACCTTCATTGGCTTAAGCAGAGTTGATTTCTTTGGTGAGTTTCTAAATGGAAAAGCAAAGCCAACTACACTAATAATTTTAGATAGCAAGATTTGGGATTTTTCAGCAACAGTCTTACAAACATACGTATGATGCCAAACAGTGTTAAAAAGGGCTTGAACAAACTTTGATACATAGAGATCATTAATTATTCTTACTTTAGTGAAGTTTTCATCACTCTCCAAAGGGTAAATACCTTTACTTACTACAGACAATGCTATAATGGCCCAGTGATCTGATCCCACTAATTTCATAACTCAGCAGTCTACTGCTGATCTCTTAACAGTCACAATGTTGTAAGAATGGAGACTTTCCCAGCGTATGCTTGAAATGAAGTCTTCACGGGTGTACCGCCGGATAGTGTTTTGAAAACACGATATTTTGACGACTAGCTCCGTTGTCTTCATCAGGTGTCGAGACTTCTGCACAGTTCGGATACTGTCAGCCGACCTGTGCAGAGGTCTCGATACCTGATGAAGACGACGGAGCTAGTCGTCAAAATATCGTGTTTTCAAAACACTATCCAGCGGTTGACCCGTGAAGACTTCTTTTCTAGTCACAATGTTGTCAATACAACTACCACCATCTGGCTTAGGCCTAGTTATTTCAGTTGTAGAGACATATTTTCCACACTGAAATCAACATTGAAATCGGCACATAATATACTGTTTGCATTAAACTTGGCTACAAATTCTAACACATTATTTAGCCAATCAAAATTCTTAAATTCCTTGTCCTCACAATTAGGCCTATACAATGTTAGAACTATTGTGTTGAAATTAGTTAACCAGCAAGCTGTTATCTCATAACTCATTTCAGTCAACATCTGATTAACTCTTTCTAGCAGTTTACTGACAATAGAATTTTTCAAGTAAATTGCACAGCCCCCATATCAAAAGTGATTACTTAGTGCATACCCCCTGAATTCATAAAGGCTAATTTAATTTGGTTCTAACCAATGTTTCAGGGGAAGGTTCAATATGTGGAAGGAACCCATTATTACTGCAGAGAGGAAGTAGTAACAGTTCAAAGACAATATGAGAAAGTTGGGGAAATATTTAATTGAAAAGCAAAATAACAGAAAGTTGAAAATTCTAAAAAAAAAAAAAGTTAAGAAGAGGATACAATAAAGTTAGAAAATGGCAAGGAGACACTTGACACACCTGTACATGGAATTAATAGCAACACAGGGAAGCTTAAGATACATTCGTGAATATTATGGCTAGACGATTACCACTGAATGATACAGCTAGGAATTTCTGCTTTAAATAGCGGCCGTGTCTGTAACGCAATTCCATTTTGTGGACTAATGATGTCATAATACTGAAGTTATCATTTACAGTACAATTTTTTTTGCATGCAGTACTTTGGTTGTAATAAACTCTTGATTGCTAAAACTGTTCAGGGTGGATAAGAATATAGTTACTGCCTAAAAACCATATGTGTCATGTTGTTCCATGGTGTGTTACAGCCTAATTGCTGCTTGAAAATAATAGGCCTTGCAGTATTATAACACTTGGAGGAATGTAATTATAGTACTATCATAATCTTGATTTAATCCAAATTTTTATGCTTATTTAGAAAGTCGAGGGGAAGAGATGATATTCATACAGTCCGGTACAAAAATGAGAAAGATATAACCGAGGATATGAATAAGGTACATATTGTAAAGGAACTGGTGAAATGTAACTTTTAAGGTCAATGCTGTGGAGACATGAGAGGAAAATTAGAGCAGTAATTGTAAGGGAGATTAGTTAGATCTCAGCGGTAGGTCAGATGATGGAGACCTTGGTATCTACTCACATCAGAATGTATATGAAGAATGAAAGTTCTTTGTAAATTTGCCGCATGGATTTAGGAGAGGTTTGCATGTGAATCTCAGTAGGCTGTGTTCAAGATATTTCGGATCAAATTGATAAGAGAGGCAGGTTGATAGTGTTGCACTGATCTCTGAAAGCCTTGAGACAGAATGAACCATGCAAGGTGGTAGATAGGATAAAATAGTGATAGAGGTGCATGAATAAAATTACATGATGAACGGAGGAATTATTAAGAATTGGAAACCGTGTTCAGCTTGAAAATACAATTTCAAAAGAGATGGGAATGAAAACAGGAGTGTAACAGGCTAGTGTATTGAAACCATTGCTGTTGTTTATTCTAATTACTTACTGTGTTGGTAGTGTTCAGTTAAAACTTGTTTGATGGGTGACATAGTGTTATATAATAGAATTAAGATAAGAGGAAATAGTGAATAGCTGATGGGGGTCTGGAGAGGAAATTTAGTTGGGTATGTCAACATGAAATGTAGGGTTTTTCTGGAAATCACAATTCCATTAGTACTACTTTATGCCGCACATGGTAATGATGTCTTAATATAGTGGTAGTCAGTGACAAGAGAGATTATTTTCAATATGTAATTGGGTTGCAATACACCTTGGACCTGCATAACACTACTAGAATTACTTTCCAAAGTACCATGAAATCTGTAGACCTCCGGTCTTCGGAAAGTAGTTCTAGTTGGGTCATGTTGGTCTTGGGTTTATTACAACATAATTAAATGCTTGAAAATATTATGTATCACTGTTGACTAAAACAGTATTATTATTTAACTATCTGATCAGTGAAAAGTAGATGGTAACACAATCTCTAGTAATGCTGAAATGGAGATATGCCAAAATAAATAAATGTTTTGTAAGATTGTAAAGTGATGGAGCCTTTTGTTGTTGAAGGTATAAAGCATAAATATTTTACTATATCATTTAGATAATGGTGACAGTGAAAGTACAGTCAGGCAATGAAAACAAAGAAAGATATTGAAAATAACCCATCACTTACCTAATATGTAGGCAGGAGGGCAAGATGAAACACTTTACAATATTTAATTTAATACCTTATTCATGTAACAAGGATTGGGCTATATGGCAAGAGGAGTGTGCAAACACCACACACGTGCTTAGCTGAGTGGAAAAAAGGGGGGGGGGACAGGGTTTGAGGTAGCAGCATATGGGCATGACTTCCCTTGCACCTTTCCAAAGATGCACAACCTTATCCCATAAAATTATACCCAGTGTCCGCCAGTTTTAGCATAAAATCTAATCTTAAGAACATCTTCATCCAACAGATCTTACTGCTAAACCTGCAGCATACATGGTATATACCAAAAGTAGTAGGACTGATTTTTTTTAAAAAAAGTTATCGAAGATATCTTTACAATTCCTTAATCCTCTTCGAAATAGCACCCTTAGGCAGCTACACACCAAAAATTACGCTGCTGCCATTGGCCGTACGCCTTCTGGAAGTCAGTTTCAGGGACGCTGTTGAGAGCCCTCGTCGATGCTGCTTGAACATCCTGGAATGAGTCAAACCGCTGTCGCTTCAGCTGCTTTTTCATCGGTATGAGGAAGAAAAGTCAGATGGAGCCAAATCGACTGTAGGCGGGGTACAGCAACCCGGAAATGTCAATTCGGGCCAACAATTGCCTCATGATGGTGCGCCTGGGCATGGCGCATTGTCGTGATGCAGAGTCCAGTTGGCGGAGATGACTAGTCGGACGCGATTCACTCGGTCTCGCAGGCGGGCTGTCACTTGCAGGTAAAATTTCGAATTGTCAGTTTCCATAGGGGAAACGAACTCCTTATGAATCTCCCCACGATGGTCAGAAAACTCGATCAGCATTGTATTGATCTTAGATTTGCTCATGCGAGCCTTCGTTGGACGGGAGGACGTGGAAGGAAACTGTTGTCCCGATTCGGCGTTGTAACGTTGCTGCACCCCACCTACAGTCCCAATCTGGCTCCAACTGAGTTTTTTTATATTCCCACGGATGAAAAGGCAGCTGAAGGGACAGCGGTTTGACTCGATTCAGGACGTTCAAGCAGCATCGACGAGGGTTCTCAACAGTGTCCCCGATTCTGACTTCCAGAAGGCGTACGGCCAATGGCAGCAGCGTAATTTTTGGTGTGTAGCTGCCTAAGGGTGCTATTTCGAAGAGGATTAAGGAATTGTAAATATATCTTCAATATTTTTTTTTAAAAAAAATCAGTCCTACTACTTTTGGTATAGACCTGTATATCCCCTGACTTTAACATATTCCACTCCTACTACAGGAGAAATCTGTCCAATCATGGGACATACTACTTGTTACACAACTATCCTCGTATACCAATTAACCGGCTGTCTGCATTAGTTCCTGCATAGCCCTCGGTGCGAGACAACTCTTAGACAGAACGAATGGCTGCAGAGAAACAATCTACACCTGCACCTATACTGTCCAGCAGCAGAACATGCCAGAACGAATGGCCGCAGAGAAACAATCTACACCTGCACCTATACAGTCCAGTAGCAGAACATGCCAGAACCCACAACTGTAACAATCTCAAATGACTGCTTTACAGTGAAAGCAGTAAAGTTTTCTCAGAAACCACCACTGCATCTGAACTTCAGAGATGAGAGGCTGAAATTTCCTAGATACCAGACTTACTCCTAGCTTAAATCGCTGATAAGACCCTACAAATAAACTCATCATTTATTGTTTGTTTATTACTAATTTTAACAAAATTCTTCTAAATTTACTTATTGTAATTTCTTTCCCCTCCCACCAAATATATATCAAATATTTTAGTTATTGATAGTTCACTATACAATAGTTTACCTCCAACCACCTCGAGCATCCCCGCTATGTTATCCCCTGAAAAATAAGTCCTGTAAATATCCAAGGTGGGTGCACTCTCCCCTTGCCAAAAGTCGCAATCCTACTTGCATGAATAAGGCTCTAAACTAAAATATTGTAAAGCGTGATCATGTTTTTGTGCTCGTCTGGACCTTCTTCCTTTATGTGTGGCAAGTGATGGGTTATTTTCCATATCCTTCCTTATTTAGCATATCATTTAATAAACTTGATTGGGAAGAAAATGTCGGGCAGATGTTAAAGACAGGTTTCAATACTACATTTATAGGAGAGGTTGATGAGGAAATGTTCCAAGGAAGTTGACATAACCATTATATGCAATCAAATGATAAAGGTGGTGGATTTGGAACCATTGGGGGACAAGAGAGACAGATATATATCGGTAGAAGAAGTAGTAGTCATATTTTTATCAAAGAAGATAATTCGGATGCACTGGAGATCATTATTCCCCTATAACAACATTCACTAAAGACATCATAATACTGTTGTACTCAGTCGGTATTATTCTCAAATGCTAATTCCATTGTAATAAAGCCTGGGCTATTATTTTCAAGCAGAAATTAGGTTTTAATACACCCTGGACCAGCAGGACACTGTTAAATGTTCTTCGAAAAGTATTTCTAACAGTTTGACTGCTAGAATATTATGATGCCAGTTCTGGAATTGGGAGCTCCAGTAATCTCAATGATTCTGACCATATACTTGCTCTTGATTAAGGACATAAGGTAGTGGGAAATTTTTCTTCTAAGGGAATGGAATAAATTACCAATGGATATACAGAGTAATTTATGTCAAACACAAAAAATTGAACATACAAATTCATGAAATGCAGGGTCATTTCCAGCAAGACACGTGCTCTGTCACAGGTAAAGAAAACTAAAACAGCTGCTATTTTTTTAAAGCTTGTAAATTTAATCACTAAGAAATTAACGGTGGCTTCCGTGATTATTGGGGGAGGGGAAATACTAGTTTAGGCGTGAAACTTGAATAGCTTTGCAAGTCATCTCAAAGTAATCTCAGTTAGCCAGAATGCTTTCTGGAAGTGAAAGAGACATGTTTAAAAGTACTTCATTTTTGAGAGAGGATAATGAGAGCTGCACAAGGGAAGTTAGTGAACTGGGGTATGAAAATTTGTCAGATCCTTCTTTGAATATTGTATGAAACTGACATAATAAGTTTCAAGTAAAGGTGTTTCAAATGGTACAAAGGAGAATACCACCTAGATTTGTTTCTATAAAATATCTTGGTTACTAAAATGGTGAAGAAGTAATCTGACTTAGATTTGTTAGAAGACTGGAATTGTGTGAAGATAGTTATGTAGATAGATATATATTGATGGATGTTAGGTGAAGGTCTATGTGTGAAAGGAAGAGAAGAAATTTGTCACAGGCATAAAAATGTGGGTGAGCTAGTTATCACCACATTTAATAATAGTAGTAAAATTCATAAGTTTGATGTTGAATTCACTGAAATATTTATCGATCTGGCAGCTCAGTAAGTGTAGAAAACAGTTGGTTAAAAAGTGTGGGTGGGGATTAGGATCCCCATTTCAGATCCTGATATTAGCTGGGACTTTTAGAGCCCTGAAAACTAACCTCCACCTCTGGCAAGGCTGTACTTTGTTAATGTGAATTATGAAGAATGCTATATGGTTTGAATTCTACGTTAAACTGTATGTCTCCTTTTCATCATAAGCTTCGTAGGATCTGTTAGTTGGCTACAACAGAAGTTAATTTTACATCTGGTTAAAAACTCTCTGTCACTAGATTATTAAGACCATCCAAAATAACTATTATTATTGTACTGAAACAAGTATGGTACTGTTGTGTTTTGTAATAACAGTTTATTAAAAATTTTAAACATTTATCAAAAGTACTTAGATTCATTTCTTCAGAGGCTTACTGTCCACTGTGTCAGAGATTGGAAGCCCATTTCCTTTTGTGTGGAACCTATAGTTTTAAATAGAATCAGAACTGTAGAGCCATCCCAGATTTGCTAGAGGCAAGGGTCTTGTTAAGCAGTTTTAAAAAAGATAAAAGCTTCAGTTTTCAAGCCATAATTCTCAGCAAAGTGTTACTTAGCTTGTGCGTACACATCATATCCTCTAGCAATAAATCTCACCTCTCTACTTGATTATGATTTTAACTGAAGGATTCTAAGCATGGGCGCCGGCAGGATTGCTTCTAGGGGGGTGCACAGAGCTGCATTGTGGTGCCCCCCCCCCCATCGGCCCAAAAATTTCCGGCCTGAGCGACTTTTTTTTTTTAGCTCTACTACTGCCCAGATGGCGACCCGGGATGTAGGGGGGTGCACCAGGGCTGCATTGGTGCCCCCCCCCTTATCGGCCCAAAATTTCCGGGCTGGGCGACCTTTTTTTTAGCTCTACTACTGCCCAGACGGCGACCCGGGATGTCAGGGGGGTGCAAGTGCACCCCCCCTCCCGGCGCCCATGATTCTAAGCATATAGGTATGAGTTTGGGAGAGACTATATTAGCCTCTTCCAACCAAATTTGAACCTCTCCTTCATGTGGTGCCCCCTGTTTGCATGGATGAGGATCTGGTGAATGAAAGATTCCCAGTATAAGGATTCTCCCACTGCTTGCCAATGGCCTCTGAAAGGAGGGTGAAAGAGTGAGGAGTGGCCTATGGCACCTTCTTGCCCTTGGGGTTGGAAACGGCCCATAAAATTGGATGGAACAGAAATGATCAAAGGCATGGGGATGCAGAATGCAATGGGAAGCCACTGCATTTCAGACCCGGGGGTATCCTGAGACCATGTAATCCTCTCAAATTACATATAGTATGATGGATTCTAACTGGGTAAAATATTCTGGAGGTAAAATAGTCTCCCAACCGGATCTGTGGGAGGGACTTCTCAGGGAGTATTCATCAGCATGGGCAGACATATTCTACGAATTGGAGTGTGGAATGTTATACCATAATCTGATAGCTATGAAACACAGGCTGAAATTCAAGAGAATAAAGAAGCAGAACAGACCGGACGTGAATAAATTGAACAATCTATCTCAAGAGGAAAGTTTGCAGAAATGGTAGACATGGGTCTCAAAAATAATTCTGAAAATAGCTCAACTGAGGACGAAAGAAATGCATTAAAGACCAAAATAATGAAAGCTGGTAATGAAACATTAGGCATTAGGGAACAAACCGCCCAAACATCTTGGATCACAGAAGAAATTTTGGATTTGGTGGACAATTTAGAAATCAAATAAACTGGAAATGCAAAAAAGCAAAAGAAAGATGGCTGCAAGAAAAGTGTGAAGAAGTCGAAAAGGAAATGGTTGTAGGTAATGTAGATGTGGCATACAGGGAGATCAAACAGAATTTTGAAGAAAAGAGGTATAAACATTAAAGATGCCGATGGGAAACCTCTTCTAAGCTCAGAAGATAGAGCTAACAGATGGAAGGATACATTGAGAAACCTTATGATGAAGATGATCTGAACAACAGTGGATTGGAAAAGAAGTTGATGTCCACATTGATGAATTAGATGATCCTGTTTTTAAGGCATAATTTGATAGAACTTTGAATGATTTGAAATCAAATAAGGTACTTGGAATTGATGAGATTCCTGCAGAATTTCTGAAAGAAGGAAACCAAAGATTATTCAAACTTATATAAAAAAAAGTTATGAAACAGGAGAGATTGTCAGTTATTTTAATAAAAGTGCCGTCTTCACACTTCTGAAGAAAGCAAAAGCTGACAGATATGAGAATTATCACACTATAATTCTAACATCACATGCTTCAAAATGACTGATCAGAATAATATACAGAAGAGAGGAAAGTGTAGTAGAAGGGATAGCAGCTGAAGATTTTTGGGTTTGGGAAAACCATGGTACAAGAGAAGTAATTCTGACCTTAAGATTAATACTTGAAGGGCAGATCAAGAAAAACAAAGATACATTTATGGCATTTGTTGATTTAGAAAAAGCTTTTGATAATGTCAGGTGGAACAAAATGTATTTTTTTTATATAGATGTCAGGTCTAAAATACCAAAATCTTTATAAGAATCAAATAACAATAATAAAAGTAGAGAATCATGAGAGACACACATCAGTTAAAAAGGGTGTGAACAAGGTTGTAGTCTATCCGCATTAATATTCAACTTGCATAAAGAAGAAGCAGTAAAAGAAGTGAATGAAAGATTCAAATGTGGCTTAAGTGTACAAGGAGAATAATCAATATGCTACGATTTGATGATGACATTGTCTTGTTAGCCGAACAGGCTAAGGATATTAGAATTTACTGAATCTTATGAAAAAATACTGAAGAAAGATTTGGACTAAATACAAACAAAGGCAAGACAAAAATGATTAAACGTAGCAGAAATTATGACAATAATAGTAGATTAAAAATAAAAAATTGGGATATGATAGCAGAAATTAGTGAATTTTACCATGAAGTAAAATTACAACTGATGTCCAAAACAGGAATTATGTTAAAAGCAGAATAACACTAGCTTTCATCAAAAAGATAAAATCTTTTAGTTTCAAATATTAATCTAAGACTCAGAAAGAACATTTTAAAACTCTAGGTGTGGTGCACAGCACTTTATGGCAGTGACTTTTTATACGATTTCAATGGAATTTTGCACACGTATATTTTAAGACAAAGAAAAAAATATGTACACATTAGTTTTACGAAAACCCAACCCCTCTCCTTTTTCCCACCCCCTTAATTATTGTCAATGTCCTTTATAAAAAGCTACAATTCTATCCAGTGTTGAAGGAAGTTTGCACACGCATATTTTAAAACAAACAGAAAAATACTGTTTACATTTGGTTTGCCAAAGTCCAAATACTCCTCTCCTCAACCCCCTCCCTTCTTAATTTCCTGTGATATTTATAGAAACCCAAAGTTTTTATCTGATTTCGATGGAACTTCGCATATGTGAACATCGGCAGATTCTCTTTGTTTTGATTCCTCAAAGCACCAGGTTTTAAAACTCTGTAAAGCATTAGTGGCTTAATAAGACAATCATCTGATGCGTTAAAACACAGCAGCAGTGTAACTCCATCTTTTGCTGCCTTGAAGTCAGAAGCACACTTTTTACTTTTGGATATGAATTTTGCTTGGCATTCTTTTCCAAAACAGGACAGTTACATCTGCATTAAACACTTGTTCAGGTTTGTATCCACCATCAGCAATTATGTTTAAACATTCTTCTGGATATCTTTCCGCTGCGGTGGTGTCTGCAGATGCAGCTTCTTCAACAATTTTGATGCTATTCAATGATTGTCGCATCTTGAATTTATTGAACCAACAATCTGATGCTTGAAATCCTCCACTTGTACATTCATCACCAGGTTCTTTAAAATGTGCGTAGAGATGCTTTGCCTTCTCACATATCATAGGACCATTTAAGGGCACTGGTTTCTGGTTATGGTCTTCAAACCATAATGATAACACAGCTTCCACTTTTTCAATTACTTGCAATCTTTGCCGAGGTTGAAGCTTTAGAATTTCGTATTTTGTCTTCAGGTTTCTTGATGAATCATAAATTGATTCATTAACATTGGAAGAATGTGATATGTATGTATACAAGTAGCCAAGGCGTGGTCAAACATTTTTATTTTTACTCTAAGCGGCAGCTTAACTTTTTTCCGCGTAGGAACTAATTTTTCTTTGCTTTTGCTAACATTATAAATTGCGAACAAAGCAGAGGAGACAAGTGTTATTCACTCAGAATTATTGCAACGAAGTACTGATAGATTCAGTGGCAATATGATTTGTTTTTCTAGTCTTTTCGGTTAGATACTCAGCTGATGCCGACACAATAGTAAAGGATTCCGAATCCATTGAATATACTGAATGGATCCGCGAATAATAAACATTTCAAGCAGTGAATACAGAAAGTCGTCACAATTATTCTATGTGTGAATACTGAAACCGCAAATAAAGAGCTTTGACTGTATCTCCAAAATGAACCGAGAGATTTTTTTGTATATGTGCCGAATGGAATCACCAAAAACATTGTATATTCAAGACCATTGCAATTAACCTGAGATTGAATGCAACAGTATTTAAAATTTATATGCAAATATCTAATTTTAACTAAATACAAACATTCAAATTAATTCATTTAATTTCTATGTGTAATGAAGTCCAGCTATATTGAAGCATTGCTGGGCCAGCTAGAAATTTCTAAACCTCAAAATTAATATTATCCCCCTCATTTTCTTACTGTATTTCTAATTTTCTCTCACCTCCAGAAATAATATTTCTCCAACATTTATCAGTTTATTATTTTTTCCTCACCATCTCTTGCCTCCCATGTTTTGTTTCTTTAGTTCATCATTCATGTGTCAGGTGTTTGTGTGATTACATCAGAACTCCTTGCCTCATGTCTCTGCTACTCAGAAGATTTAAGTACACCACCAAAATATTGTTTTATGTGTGTACATCCTTTTTTTGAGTGTATGTTCATCAGTGCCCTACTGCCTTCAACTACCTAGAAATATCAGAAGACAAAACCAAACTACAAGCTTATACAGGAAAATGTTTGACAAATGCAAAGGTTTTAATATTGTACACGCTTATAGAGCAAATTACAGAATTTAAATGCATTGTTTGCATTTTGATTCTAAATAATATGACAGATAAAGATTTTAAAATGAAAAAATGTCAGTACATCTATGGTTCTTACCATATATAAAAATAAACTTTATAAGGAAACCCAAATGTTGAATCAATTATAAAATTTTACAAAATTAGTGTGATCCCCATTTTGTTTTATGGATCAGAATGCTGAACCCAGACAATGCAACTAAAACAAGAATTCAGATGGCAAAAATGAAAATTCTAAAAATTAAAAGCACATGCAGGATACACCATTACATAAACTGTAAATACTGAGTAAACAGAAACTACAGAAGTAACTTACACTGCCATTAAAATAGTGATTTGTGCATTGATGTGTATTTTTAATGTTTATTTATTCAACTAATCCTTGAAAAATATTATTCATTAATCTTCTTTAGGTACTCTGAAAAATGTCTCCAAGGTTGGATTCATAGGCCTTGGTAATATGGGTGGCCATATGGCAAGAAATCTACTTAAAAAGGTAGGCTATGTGTTTTTTTCTTGTTATCTTTTAAATGAAATTATTAGTTTACATAAAGTGATGCAGTTGATTAATTTCCTCATGTTATATTATTTGTGAATAGATAAGAATAATTAAAAAGAAAGATAGCCAATTCTAAATGAAAGCAGTAAATAAGAATACAGAGTATATAGTAAATTGACTATCTTTCCACAGTTGCTTGTTAAACAATTGTAAATGAAAACACCGTCTGTTAGCAACTGGTTTTATTCATATATACTCAGGGGGCGAAACATGTCTGAGTATATATGAATAAAACCAGTTGCTAATAGATGGTGTTTTCATTTACAAGAATATTTGTTTAGCGAAAATACTTTAATTTCTATTTGTAATAAAGGTGAGTAGAAATAGATGAAGGAATCAATCACTTACTAAAACAAACCACTTAAAATTCTACACCTTTAGTTGCCAGTAACTCTTTAATGTCTATTCAAGTATCGTTTAATCTCCTCTGTAATTTGTTAAATTATTGAAAATGTCTATAAATAACTACTGAAATGTTATAATACGTAAATGTTGCTTGGGGTTATGCAACAGTCGCATTAACTTGATCTTGTTGCCTGTATAACTGATACCTTTTTTCAAAGATGCTATATTCTTTAAACCTGTCACCAAGCTATTAGTTTACCCTGTAAAAGCTAATAGATGAAAGAAAGTCACTGTAGTTACGAATTTGAATATATTCTGAAAGTTTTATGAAGTTAAAGCTGGTATCAGATTACACTTGTTGAAAATATTTAAAAGGCAGCATTGAACTTAATAATCACACAGGAAGAAGCAGATTATCCTTCAAGGCACAACACTGAAAAGCATTCACTCTGACAAACGTCCTCATATTTACACCCCTAATTTCAGAGTGAGCATAATGATAGTTATAACCACTGCTTCTATTGACTTCTTTACACATCACAGCAAAAGTTCTTGACATTTAATTTTTTTAAATAAAGTCCTCCTCTTCTAAAGCAAGTATTAGAACTGTTAGTAGTTACATTTTGAAATTTACCCTCACAGAGTGACACGTACAATTAAACTGTTGGCTGGATACTGTATGTCCTTTCAAAAGTCCTCCTTCAAACTGCTTCCTCAAAACTGCTTTGCCAAAGGAACACTAGTTGGCTTTTTATAGCCTTGGCTAATCTTTAGCTGATTGGTCATAGAACAATGGTATATTCCTGCAGGGAAATACTGTTCTGTGGAGGGTTACCAAAATCTCACATTCTCGTGGTACACTAATTTTACTCAGATTTTCCCAAATTTTTAATATATCCTAGTTTAATTTGTTTAGAATCTTTTAAGTCATGACAAATTTTCTCACAGGTTTACTCATTTAAAAGTTAATAATTTTTAAAAGTTACACACGACAATGTCATAAACCTTTGATACTAAAATTCCGTTTTCCTCCCTTTAAATCTTGAATTACTGTTAAACTGTTATATTATTATTATTAAATGAATTTTCTCTCTCATTAAAGTCTACTTTTATCTTCCTAGCTCTTTTATTTAAAAAGTTCAAAATATTTGATTTTAAAATATCTCCTTAAGGGACAGTGCACAAACTACGTGGCTCGGTCCAGGGGGGGGGGAGGGGGTTAGCTGGAAGGCTACACTGGGCTACGTGGGGGGAAGGGGGGGTTCCGAGCCAGGCCATGTAGCTTTCCTTGAGGAACAGAACACACAGCAGCATGTCAATATTTATTTTCCTCATTTAATTATCTCCATATGTAATTTACAATCGTCTGACAAGAGAAAACGGTAAAAAAATGTCTTCTGGAATCAAAAGGGAAAAATGCTATGTGCTATATGGGGGGGGGGGGGGAATTAGAAGCAAAAGCCACATAGGGCTACGTGGGGGGAAGGGGGGATACACAGGAGGCCAAAATGTAGCTACGTGGTTTATGCATGCTCCCTGAGTAGAAATTTATGAGTATACAAAATACACCATAAAATGATCATCATGAGTACAACAAAATTCATTATGACTGAAAAACAACCTAATTTGAATCTTATGTCTTTTATAAAAATGGTTTAGAATCAATTTAAAAAATTATTTACTGTTAAGAAAATGGTTATAAAAGTTCTTTACTATACTATTGTATGAGATTGGCCCGCTTATAATTGATTTTAGCAAGATAATTAATGTTTAACAAGGTTATTTTCTGAGATGAAAAGTACTGTACTATTGAAAATGACTATAAAAATTATTTTATATATGAATTATATGTAATTGGCCTCCTCCTAACCATTTCAGGCAAGATAATAAATAGGTATATAACAATGTGCCTTTGCTTTGTTAAAACAGTAGGTCTCTTGTAAAGATTATTTTTGGTTGTAGTGAAATAAACACAGCTCGTCTCAAACAGATGTGAATTCGAGGTAACAGAATAGATTCAACTTTTGTTTGGCTGGTATGTCCTCAAGGATCCTTGCACATCTCAGGGTGTTAAATTCTAGTGCTACTGTATTCATCACACACATTCCCAGAATTTCTACTGCCAGTTTTATTGGTAGATGGGACATTTTCCGAAATAACATTATGTTTATGAAATTACATCTGATGTGAGACTGTTAAATCTGGTTTTTGAGGATGGTTAATGATAGTTTTTGTTTAATTTTTACAGCTGTAGAGTTATTTGCTTATAACCAATCAGTGATTTAGCATTTCCATATTGCATAAAGTTCTTGACAAAAGAGCAGGGAGATATACAAATTTTTTCTTTGTTCCATCTGTAGCTCCAGAATCATAAACATTTTTTGTTTTGACCCCTGTCACTAGCTCCTGTGCCTTTGGTGTCTCATTTTGTTATATAAACACTCAGAAAATTGTGTAAAGTTGGATCAGTCACGGAGGAAACTATTATTTTTTTTTTTTTTTTAAGTTAGTTTAAGCTGAGTGAAAAGTATCACATTGATATCCACAAATTTCATCAGCATCCAAACTAGTTACATTATTCACTGTAGCACGTGGGCAAAAGTTATTTGTTAAGTTGAATTTAATTTGATTTAATTGTGATCGAGTGCGTGCTCTGATGACAATTTCCATACTCGCCTAATTACCCGTTTCATATATATTTGAATGGAGTGTTAAATTTCTATACTCATCTACTTTTAGAATTTATGAATTTTAATTTCCATTCCCTCAGCTTTTTGGTAAATTATTTGTCACTGACATGAACTTTGTGTCTGTTGTCAAATTCATCTGAAATATCTTGTACACAGCCCACCATCTCAAATTCAAATGACTATCCTTGCCTGAAGCCATACTGTCAAAATGCAAACCAATTACTTTCCTCACAAACATTTCTGATGTATTGTGTAGACTTCTGTAGTTGCTGTTCATGTTATCTTGGTTGTCCGGAAGGAATCGTGACAATTTATTGAAGCTTAACATTTCAGCCATCATTCTGTGGCTTTCATCAGAGGGCTATCATGCCTCAGATTGGTGCCACCTGCTAATAGGTTCTGAAGCCATGTTTGTATTGATGTCACTGCAGTTTCCACCACTAGCATAGCTGGTCGGATGAAGGCTTGCATCCCATATTTTTCTGAACAGGAATGACCACATTTGGTCAAGCTGAAGTGCACTGTCTGCATTCATATTACTGGGTCTATTTTTTAATTCTAATGCTTCTCTGATCCGTCTGGTCCACCATCTGCTTTCCTGAACTAGCAAACTAGTCTCATTGACTAAAATAGCATACCCACCATCAGCTGAATGCTGAACTACAGCTGATTTGCTGATGTCATTATTTTTAAAATGTCTAATATTTCCATTTAGCCTATCCTTGATTATGCATCCTGTCTCCCCTATAAATACCTGGCCGCAGATATAGGGTATTTGGTATACACCTGGCATCTGTAATTTCTTCCTTTTGTCTTTTACTCTTACAAACAGATCACAAATCTTCCTCTATCTCTTGTTCTGTTTTAAAAGGTGCCCAATTTTATCTGTTACCCCCTGAATGCAGCACCAGAGGAAGATACCAGTAGACAAACAGATGGGCCCATGGCAGTATTATCCTATGATCAATGTTACAAAGCCTTCACCAATAGTGGAATAAGTTTCAGAGGATGATTGAAGAGCACAAAACAGAGATGATATTGATTACAGAAACATGGTTGCCTAAAGCAACAAGCTTATCTTACAGTGTCTTCACAGTATATAGGAGGTACAGGAAGGATGATCATTGTAAAATTGCCATTATGTTAAGAAGTGACATAAACAGCTCTGTGCAGAAATTAGTGGTACCTAGACTGAGTAGAAATTCTGTCAGAGGACTTCCACTGTGCCAAGATATATGAGAAAGTTTTGGAAAGCCAAATAAGAAGAGCGGTTGAAAGGCAACTAAGGGAAGAACAATATGGATTTAGACCAGTAAGATCAACTATTGATCTTATATTTGCAATAAGACAGCTACAAAAGTGGCACTACGAGTATGGAAAAGATCTGGTGATGGCCTTCCTGGACACTAAAAAGGTATATGACAGCCTTAGCCGAAACAAAGTGCGGGAAGGACTGAGAAAAAAGTCAGTAAAGAAGGAGATAGTGGAAAGAATGAAGAATATGTTTGAGGGTAGTAAGAGCAGTCTCAAAGTGGGAAGGGATAAGACTGGATGGTTCCATTTGAAAAATGGACTAAAATAAGCAAGTGCCCTATCACCCCTGTTATTTATTGTATATATGGATGGAATATTGAAGAAGGTGGTGCAGAACATTGGGGAAAGAAAAATAAAAGCAATGGTATTTGTGGATGACCTATTAGTTTGGGGAGATGATGAAAGAGAGGTGTGGGATCAGCTGGCTGTGTGGGAGAGAGTAGTTGCAGCTTATGGCATGAAGTTCTCTGTGAGAAAAAGTGAAGTAGTGATAACAAGAAAGAAGAACAGGGCAGATATAGGCATATCACTTGGAGGAGAGCAGCTAAATAGAGTGGAATGTTTCAAATATTTGAGAAGCTGTATTGAAGAAAATGGAGGAAACAGGATGGAGATAAACAAAAGAGGAAGATGTACAGATGGATTTTTTAAGAGTATTAGAGATCTGGTATGGAGTACAGATGTCCTGCAAAAAAGCAAAGAGTCAATCTACAAAACATACTTCGTGCCAATTTTAAAGTATGGGTCTGAAACGTGGGTGATGAGGGAGAGATACAAAGGGAGAGTACAATTTGTGGAAATGAAATTTCAGAAGAGCAGAGTAGGAGTAACAAGAAGAGATGGAATAAGGAATGAGAGAATCAGGGAGATGATAAAGGAAGAACTGCTACAGCAGATAATTGAAAAATCTATGTTACAGTGGTACTGTGGTGTGGGCATGTAAAGAGAATGGGAGAGGAGAAGTTACCAAGGAAGATGCTGGACATGGAGCTGAAAGGGAAGAGGCCTAAAGGAAGACCGAAGGGCAGATAGATTAAAGGCGTTAAGAAATGTGTGGATGAAAGAGGAGGAAATTGGGCAACAGTGGAAGAACAGAGATGGTGGTTAAACAGGAAGCGCTGGCGAGGCTTTTGTTCCCGGCAGACCCGGCCAGTGGCTGGAAGCTGTCCTAGATGATGATGACCTCACATATGATGGACCTCTTAAGGCAGCCACCAGTATATGCAAGCTGCAGCAAGTAAACATAAAGTAAGTAGCTTGGTCAGTTATATTCAACAACCTGACCCTTTTTTTTGCTTATGTCGTTATGCTCCATTGAGGTTATTAAGAGGTGGGAAAGGTCTGGGGGTAAGGAACAGGAAGGAATTCAGCCTTGGCCTTTTTGAAGGAAGCATCCTGACAATTACCTGGAGTGATTTGGGGTAGCCATGGAAACCCAAATCTGGATGGCAGGATGGGGATTCGAACCGATGTCCTCCTGAATGCGAGGCCAAAGTGTTACTGCTCACCCGCCATGGGTACATGCCTTCTAACAGTGTGGTTGGATGTGATTTCAACACACAGCATACATTGTGGCAGGACTCCTAGACGGACCTGCCGGGAAATGAGCCCATCCTTGCAATTTCAGTTTCCGCCTTTTCAGCTCTCAGCAATAAACATGGAAATAGATTTGGAACCTCTTATAAAACTTTTTGCAGACGTATCACTCATATCAGTGAACATAATGAACAATTCGAAATGGTAAATTGTTATATGACGCCGTGGAAAGTGAGCATTTTACCCTCAAAACCACTTTGAACATACCCTCAAGGAGACTGAGTGGTCTAGTGGTTCAGTTGGTTAGGGCACGTGACAGGGGAACGGAAGGTCCCCGGTTTGAATCCCGGTCTCGGCCGGAATTTTTACGAGCCCTAAAACTGACCTTCACCTCTGGCAGAGCTTTGCTTTGTAATGTGAAGCATGTTAGATTGCTCCATGGTGCGGATTCCACGTAAAGCTGTAGGTTCAATTTCCCCGGTAGGATTATCAGTGTAGGATAGGCAGACAGAGGTGACTGCACGTCTAATCGAAACTCTGTCATGTGGTGGCTGAACAATCCTTCAGGATCTCCTGGCCAACAATACCTTATGCATTTACCTTTAAGAAGACAAAGAAGACGACTTGGGAGAAATGTCAAGAAAGGATCTGCATGCTATTGGGACAGTGAAATGGACTATTAAATAAAATTTAGTGGTGCTATAGTGAGCTGGAAATAATAATAGAAACTTCCATTGCAGAGTACATACATAACTGAGGTTAAATTTGGCCTGAGGAGACAGGAAAGTGTGGTGGAATAGTGAATGCTTGCAAGCTCTAAAACATATATCCATGCCACTTCGCTGGAGAATTTCTTAGGCCTCAAGAAAAGAATTGTCAAAGCATGAGCTACGATTAAAGAGTCTAATTGAGAAAGCTAGGAATGTTTTTGTTCCAACATAGAACATGGTGTATCTACCCAAGAGTCTTGGCATAAGTTCTGTTGGTTCAAGGGTGAGGCCAGCCATTAACTAACTAGATTACGTCAAACAAAGTCTCAACAGAAAAATTTTAATCTTGACTTCTCATCTATATAATTGACAGAGGTGATACCACATTTAGGCAGGTTGGAGAAATATTATACGCCATAAGGAACAAATACACTGCTCTGGAGATGAACTCAATTATATACTAAATTATTTTAAAACTGCCTTTTAAATCAAAACAATCACTCTTGGCAATATGATGGACATCTCCTGTGCCTGAACAGCAGAGAATGTGGTCATAATTCCCATGTTAAAGCCACACAGGAATAAAAGTTTTATCACCTCATACTGCCCTGCTTCTCTTCTTCTTAGTCTGTCAAAATTGATGTGTACAATGCTTAAATATAGGCTCAAATGACTCATGGAGCATTAGAGGCTACTTGATGGGAGAACTATGGGCTTTCACAAAGGGTTTTGCACAATTGACAATATATGCATGTTACTTACAAATATACAGCAATCATTTGTAGGGAGAAACTATCTTGTGGCTGCATTTCTCATCATCAAATATGCTTACAACAATGTCCAGATAGACATACTTCTGGTCATTATAGAAAAGATGGGTCTTCCAAGCAAATTTTGCTCATGGTGCTGTTGATACCTTGCTCACAAAGTGAACTCAGTTTTTACCAGAAAGGGAGATAGGATCAATCGGCATATGTTCCAAGGATCAGTGCATGGTGACCCTGTGAGTCCTATCCTATTTAACATTTTCACGGAAGATGTATGTAGTGAACTGAATGATCTCAATGTGCTGATGACTTTGTTGTTTATATTTCCCATCTTGAAAAAAAAAAAACTCAGAAAACACTAGAATTTGAAGGCAGTTATTTTGGAATTACAATAAATGGTGTGGCTTTGGAGGTGGTCAAAAAGGTAAAATTCTTGGAATGTGGTTTGACTCTAAACTTATGTAGAAAAGACACATCATGGACTTACAGCAATCATCTAAACAGTGTCTAAATTACTTTAAAGCCTTAACATCTACAAGTTGTGATGCGGACCCATGGCTACTCTATAATGTCTACTGCTGCCTACTGAGAAGCTGAAGAGAGTATGGGGGCTTCCTCTACGAATTTCCTGACAAAGTTAGACTGCATTCAGTCCACTACACTGATCAGAGGCTTTCAGGAAACAACTCCAATTGCTACGATGGAGGTCAAATGAGAAATTTCTCCCATGAACATGAGGAGAAAGAAAAAAGGGACGAACTTTTGGCGGAAAGTGTGTTCAGTGAAGTATCATCCCTCTTAGACGAAAGTGCAACTTCTTGTGCACAAGATATCTCTAAAATCACCTAAACAACTTAAAATTCTTAGCATAGTACATTTTATACATATAAATGCCCAGTGGAAAAGCCACAGCTATTATGGGAGTCCCCAAAGGCATGTGTGAAAACTACATAGTATATGAAGTAGCTAGAGAACTGCAAAAACACACAGCTAGAGGAATAGAAGTAACCTCAAGTGGGTATCAAGTCAACTAAATGAGTTGGTCGACATAACAGCTCGGAAACTTACACAGACTGCAGGTTCATTGCTTCCTCCACTGCCTACAAAGAATAAGAAGAGAAGTGGTGCAATGACTAGCAAAAGAAGGGTTTTTGGTATTAGGCTGTTGTTAGCAAAATTGAGTCTAAACCATGGTACAACCAACTTGAGCTGCACAAGAAGGAGATCATACCCATCAGCAGGATGAGAACTGGGCATGCCCAACTGAAAGACTAAAAATCCGTACTGAAGTTAACAGACTCATCATTCTGTAACTCTTGTGATGAAGTAGAGGACGTCCACAATTTCATACTCAAATGCAAACTCTACTGCACATCAAGAAGAGAACTGTTAGAAGATAGATTTAATATAGCCAACATAATCTCCCTAACTCTTGCTTATCCTAACATGATGATGGTGAAACTAATTTACTTATATGTTTCTAGAACTAAAGGTGTGATTTAAACACAATCTTTTCACACTACATTTTACTTGGCTGCATTAGCATATAGTTAAAGCCATAAACAAATAAAATAATAAAAAAGTGCTGAAAGGATATTAATGACACATAGTAATGAGAAATATGTAAGTAGAGAAAAATTATCATAAAAATACTAAGTTGTAAGGTATCCCTCGTTCTATTTTTAATATTCTGTTAAAATCCGGCCAAGTTTGGGGATAACTTTAGTACGCGGTACCACGGGTAAAAGCAAGTTAACAACACTTCTAGTACAATAAAGTAAATAAATAAACACATAGCCAACATAAATAAACCATAAAATGCAATAAATCAATGATATTTCAGTAGGAAATAGGTTATCCCATATAAAGGTAAACTTTCAGTACCAGATCCTAACATTGGTTAGGGAGATATTCTGAACTGATTTAAAAGAAGTAAATGTTGTATAATAGTAAATATAGTGCCTAAATAAACCTTTTTATCATGATTACTAAGCATTATTCCAGAGATAAATAGTTAATTTCAACATAAATCAAATCTAACCCTAAATTTTGGCATATACCAGATTTTGTTATTTCTGAAGAGATTTTCATACAGTAAAGATTGTAGAGAGCTAATAATAGCCAGGCCTAGACCTACCATAACCATAACATCACAGTAATATGGAGTTTAGGTGAGATTTAAAGCAGTTTGTAAACACATTTTCATAGACAGTTTACATAAACGATTTGAGACCTTTTAAATAGTTTCAGGACTTAAAAAGTAGATAAAAACATAGTAAATAATCTTATCTTCCAGTTTAAATAGGTTTCAGGTAGTTTCAGTCCGTAAAATATGAAATATCAGTGAAAACCGGGAGCCGGTAAATAGACAAAATTGTCGAGCCTTTCAAAATTAATTCCAATAAAATTAAACCATTTTAAAAGCGCTAAGAACAGTTAAATGCTAGTAAATACACGAAATTAATTTTCTATAACCAATAAAAGACATTTTACTGACCTTCTGTTTGTTAATCCAATTTCGGAGTAACTGGTTATAGACACCATACATAAAATATGCTTTTTCACTGATTTTAACCACTGTCACACCATATAAAGTAACTAATAAATTAAAGCGATCCTAAAGAGAAGTAAATTCATCTAAATCTTGTAGTTTCCAGCTGTTTAAGTATTTTTAAATGTTATCTGAACACATAAAATAGATCACTCAACTTTAACATTTTCTCATTTAAAAGCCTACTTAGTTTCCGGGTTAAAAAGTAGTTTTTCTTAAAGATCCATTCTTCTAGTTTTGTACACATTAATTTCATGTTATTTAAAGCCATAGAACCGATGTTAAAGAATTTTCTAAAACACTCTGTAATAGCACACGTGTAAATAATAGAACAATTTATTGTACCCAAGATATTGCACCTATAAAGATGAAACAACTTTTAAAATACGCAGTTTAATTCAGGCTACACATTATTAATTTTCCTGCTTAGTAATCAATATACCTTTAGAGTTATACATAAAAAAAAAACATGAATAATAAATCTGGCGCCAAGACGAATTCGCTATTCTTGTAATAACTCAATCATTTCATAACCGATTTAAATAAAGTTTATATTTTTGAGAGGCTAAAATCGGGGCCAACATTTTGGGTATAGTTTCATGTTTGTAACACAAACCGATTTAAAAATTCTCTAAAAATCTGGGCTGTGGTGAAACACCGGAAAGATTTCCATATTTGGTCATGTTATCAGACATGAGAATTAAAGCTAAAATAAATTAAAATTCTTCCTCAAACAATACACCCATATACTCGAATAACTTATTCAGTTTCACATTTTAAATCAAACACTTGGTAGAGAAGTTATAATATTAAACGTAAGGGAATATTTGAGAGTGAGCATGCGCTCAGCCGGAGCGCATCCTCACGTGAGGTAAACCTATATAGGCACGACAGCGCGCGCAAGGATAAGCTCGGGGTTTCATTCGTTCGTCAAGCGTGCTCGAGTGCGCACGCTCGGTGCGAGCGTGGAAGCGTTGGTAGGCAGTGTAGGTGGGAGAAGAATGGCCGCCGGGAACAGGCTGGATGGGCGCCATTTTCAAAGTTTGCCGATCTGCATTCAGACTTAACAGTTTTCGACAGTGACTTTATTTCAAATTCATTCTTGGGGTTAGTGCGGTCTTGCTCTGATTCACAACCTGTGATTTTCGGTGAACGATTTATATCCGATTTGCCTTTGCTAACTGTGAACTTTTATATGTGCAAATTTCAAGAATATAATGAAGTTTATTTATTTATTTCTCGTATCCAGGACATAACAAGTTGAAAAAACAAATAACATTAATTAATTAATATTAAACTACAAACACAATTATATAGAATGTGACCAGAATTCTGCAATCTTGATAGCCTTCTCGTTTGCCATGTAAAGGTCGTCGAAATTGCAGGTTTCAGGGAGATTCCTGCATATCAGAAGATGTTGTGGGGTTTGAAGTTCGCTACATTCACATAGATCGTTGTCATTAGTGTACCCCCATTTTTTAATATTATATTTACATCGCGACACTTCAGTTCTTAATCTGTTTAGAGCCTTCCATATAGCATATGGCTGATTACATCCCGCAGCCGGTGCCTCTTTGATGTTCCTCCACTGTTCTTCAGGCAACGAATTTCGCCATAGTTCTAGACGGCGCGCTCCAGTAGAAGATGTTATGACTGTAGTTGATTGTACGAAGCTCTTCCTTGACTTCAGCCTTGTGGGTTGGGGTTCGTGTCCAAACAAAGGGTGTCTGGGGTCTGTTTCTTGTTTCCTCTTCTCCCTCTCTGCAGCTGTTTTCCTACGAATGTCAGGTGGTGCTATACCCATGATTTGGTATATTTTACTAATAGGAGTTGGTTTTAGGAAACCTGTTACAATGCGACCAGTATCATTCAATGCTATATCAACCTGCTTAGCATGTGCAGAGTTTTGCCAAACTGGTGCTGAGTATTCTGCTGCAGAGAAACTAAGTGCCAGGGCAGATGTACGAAGCACATTTGGATGTGCTCCCCAGGAGGTACTTGTAAGTTTCCGGATGATGTTGTTCCGGGCAGATACTTTAAGTTATTTGACTTTTGACTTTCATTTCTTTAACAACCCCTCTCTTACAGGAGGTAAAGCTGTAAGTGGCGACTGTGGTCAATTTTAACAGTTAGCACCTATATGGTTTAACACGGTAACAGAACTTTTCACGACTTTGAATATTTTTGGAAGACTTCAAGTTCAGGTGGAGAAGCCGATACCAACCCCGTATACGCGCCTTTCTCCCTGACAAAGTATAATGAGTAAAAAACAAAATAAATTAATAGATAATACTGTATTTTAAGGACTATAAAATGCTATGGACTATTAGACACACATTAATTTTTAAGAATTTTTTTAATAATATAATTTTTACTATTTTTATTATTATATTTCAAAGCCAGACTAAAAAAAAATCTTGTTTATAAATCCTAAATGACCTTTAAAATCTCTGAAAATCGTTATCTTAACTTTCATCTTCTTCCTTTTCATTGTCATTGGTGCACTCTTCATATATAAGATGGTCTTCACTGCAATCAAGAGCATTACTTATGCCGCACTTCTTGAAAGATTTAACAATATCCTCTTCTCTCACAGTAGACCATGACTGTTTTATCCACTAACACATTTGTTTGATTGTAGGTCGTTTTAAAGCTCCCTTCGGCGTGAATTCATGTTGGCTTTCATCCATTTGTTCCATTCCTCTCACATATACACTTTAAGTGGTTTATTTATTGAGACATCAAGAGGTTGCGATTTTGAAGTAAGTCCTCCCAAAATAACAGCAGGCTCTGTATTTCCCTGTCTCAATTTCTCTTACACAGAATTTTTCAAATGACTACTAAACTGATCTAGCACAAGAAGAGAATTATTCTTCAATAAAGCACCTTTCCTTCTCTGCCACACTCTGTTAATCCATAATTTCATACCAGCCTCGTCCATCCAACCCTTGTCATGTACATAAACAATAACACCTGGCAGTAGTTTTTTTTAGAAGGTTTTGGCATTATTTTGCTCATGAAAGTGATCATTGCATTAAGTTTAGTACCGTCAGCACAACATGAAAGTACAACTTGTGTTTATATTTACAGTTTCAGCACATTTCGTGGCAATGGTTCTGTTATTCAGCACATCAAATGTCAGAGGAGTTCCATCCATATTCGCTATTTGGCTTAGTTCCACACTTTTTATTTCAATGGTGAATAATAAATTGAAGGAAAGATAATATTTTCTCTTCATACTCTTGTGGCATTTTCTGAGATATTTTGGTTTTGGTTCACATGTTAAGTCCATGATGCTTAATAAACCTGTAGCACCTACCAACTCCACCCTTAAAGTCTGTTAAGTTTTTATTTATTTGGCCTGAAGAGTCAAATGGCACTATACTGCCATCAGCTATTTATACAGATAATTGGCATAATACAAATGAGTAAAGCATTGTATAGGTAAACAAGTCATTTTACAGGATAATTATACATAAATCAAGAATTTTACATCAGCTGGAATATTTATCAAATAAATACATACATGTTTATAAAATCAAGAATTAGGATGACAAGTAAATAAAGTACTCTGTACCAACAGTAGGGGGTACAAGGCTCTTCATACACATAAACAATAATTATAGCATAACTAAAATGAAAGGAGATTGTTATCTAAACATTAACATTACTTTATTTTTAAAACTGTTTATTTATATACACATACAGAAATTAAAACATTAAAAAAAGACTTATTCATTTAAATCTTAATATTAGTTGTTTTATAAATCTCCCTAACAATTTATATACAACCACATTGTTGCCGTACTTGACGGAAAAGGTATTCCGAAGTTGTTTAGATCTCTCAAGAATTTAGGACTGTGAGCTTTATATCTTGGACAAGTGTAAAATATATGGTTTATATCACTTACTTCGGAATTGCAGTATTCACAGATATCTGAATTTATGATGGTTAAACGATGTAGGTGCTGTGCGAATATACCGTGATTAAAATGTATTCTATTTATCGTGGTGATAACTCCTCTAGGTTCCAAAGAGTTGGAAAATCAGGGATTCGTAAGAATTCGGGGCTAGATATTGCCATATTATTGTCCTCTTGTTTTTTTACTGGTGTCCCATTCACTCTGCCATTTGTTCAATACCTTAATTTTTATTTGTGGTGGGTAATCCGTGTATGGTATCCGTGTTTTGAGGGTGATGCCTATTCTAGCTGCTTTCTTTGCCTACTCATCTTCTCTTTTGTTATAGACAACCCCTGCATGTGCCTTCATCCAGAGGAAATTGATTTTCCTGTTTCTTCTTGAGCATTCTACTACCTTTTGTATTATACGAGGGCTATCCAGAAAGTAGATTACGTTTTGGAATAAAAAATAAACAAAGTATAGGAAACAAATTTTATTATATACAGATGAAAGCCACACTC
Source organism: Vandiemenella viatica (assembly GCA_031002005.1). NCBI lineage: Eukaryota > Metazoa > Arthropoda > Insecta > Orthoptera > Morabidae > Vandiemenella > Vandiemenella viatica. The sequence continues at coordinate 49,995,771 of JARYHS010013631.1, forward strand.
AAATACTACTTTTCTATATAGTCACCATGCAAATTAAGGCATTTATCGTAGCGATGTACGAGCTTGGAAATTCCTTCGTCGAAAAATTCGGCCGCCTGCGCCTACAACCACTTTGTTACCTCTTCTTGCAGCTGTGCGTCGTCATCAAAACACTGCATAGCCAGCCACTTCTTCATTGCTGGGAATAGGTGGAAGTCGCTCGGTGCCAGGTCGGGACTGTACGGCGGATGAGGAAACAACTCCCACTTAAAAGATTCAAGAACTTCACGAGTGACATTTTCCGTGTGGGGCCGGGCGTTGTCGTGAATCAACAAGATCTTAGAGCTCAACATCCCTCTGCGCTTGTTTTGAATTGTTCTTCTGAGTTTTTGGAGAGTTTGGCAATACCTTTGAGAGTTTATTGTCGTGCCTCTTTCCAGGAAGTCCACCAAAATCACACCTTTTCTGTCCCGAAAAACAGTCTCCATCATCTTCCTTGCCGACATTGTTTGCATGCATTTCTTGGGTTTTTGGGGAGAACTTGTGTACCCCCACTGAATTGATTGCAATTTCGTTTCACAGTTCACGTGTTTCACCCATGTTTCGTCACCAGTAACGATGCGATCGAGTAAAGAGTCACCATCCTTATGGTAAGCGTCCAAAAAGTTCAACGCTGCAGCCATTCGCTGATTTTTGTGGTCCTCTGTCAAGATTTTTGGAATTCATCTTGCACAAAACTTGTGGTAACCAAGCTTTTCGCTGATGATTTCGTGCAACAAACTTCGTGAAATTTGTGGAAAACTCAAAGAAAGTTCCGTTATTGTGAACTTTCGATTTTCACGGACTTTAGCATCGACTTTTTCGACAAGTTCGGCAGTCACTATGCTGGGTCTCCCACTTCGATCTTCGTCGTGAACATTGGTTCGGCCATTTTTAAATCTTATGATCCACTGACGCACTCCACCTTCAGTGATAATGTTGTCCCCATACACTTCACAAAGCTGCCGATAGATTTCCATCGGTTTACAGTTTTTTGCAGTCAGAAACCTTATTACTGCACGCACCTCGCAGCTCGCGGGATTTTCAATTAACGCAGACATTTCAAACCGTCACAGTATCTGAACGGAGCACAGCACGAACCTCTCACTAGCACGGCTAGATGCTGACTGAGCAGCGCAACGCTCTGACCCCAAGATGGCGGCACTAGTCCCGCCCCTAGCGGACATAGACGAAAACGTAATCTACTTTCTGGATAGCCCTCATATTTACTACAATCTGGTTAGTTCTATTGACCCTATATTTTGTTTGAATAGAGTTCAACATGCACTTAGAGTCTGAGATGATTAGAAACTTTGTCTCTACCTCTGCCTCTAAAATAGCTATTGCTTCTGTGGTATATAATATAGATGTATTTGATGGTAGTATATACATTCCTTGATACATAGTGCAGGGGCAGAAAAAGGCACATCCTACATTGCCTCCTGCATCAGTTTTAGATCCATCCATATAGAATACAAGGTACTACTCCAGTTTTCCACAAGATACCTCTTTGCTAACAGATTGAGGTTTGAGTATTGCTTATCCACAAGAGTCATATAAAATACCGGTATTTGAATCATACTGAAGGTGGGTTGGTAATTGTATGGTGGAAATTGCTTTATTGGAATTATTCTGTCCATTTGTTCTTCCCACTTGTTGTAGCTATAATAGACCTTTGAGAGTTGCAATCTTCCTCTGTTATTCTACAAGCTACTCAGCTCTTTACATTTAAAGATAGTTGGCTGGTTCCAGTATCGTAACCTCTCAACAATGAATTTGCCCGACAGCCATCATTGTCTTCTAAAGGCATCTCCTGGGCTTCCACCAATAGAGCATGTGTAGGAGTAGATCTCATGGCACCAAGACAGATGTGAATACAATTATATTGTAGCTTCTCTAACCTGGACAGGATTCTGGAGCTTGAACTGCTGTACAGAATGCATCCGTAGTCAATTTTGGATTTAATTAGCACTCTGTAGATCATCAAAAGCATACTGGGATTTGCACCCCACCAAACACATTTCAAAGATCAAATAATATTCTGAGTTTAATTACAAGATTTGATTATTTGATTGATGTGCAGTATCTAACTGAGGTTGGTGTCCTTCAATAATCCCAGGAATTGTACATTAGATTTTACCGAAAAGGGGTAGTTTCCTAGCCTAACTATTTTGACCTCATTGGGTTCTATCGTTTTTCTGGTGAAAATAACGATGGAAGATTTCTGTGTTGAAATTTGAAGTCCATTTGATTTCAGCCATTAAGTATTCTTGGTCCTATAATTTGGTCCCCATACTGCAAAAAGACGGTTCTTTCTAACAAGCATTTACTTACGCCATTTATAAAAACCTCTGGAAATCCAAGTCTACTTAATTTTTTTTTTAATAAAATAGGAATTTGCACATTGTCGTAAGCCAAGTGGATATCTAAAAACAAGGATACCATAAAGTATCTCCTCTGGAAAGAGGTGAAGATATCCATTATTAGTATACTTAGACTATCCTCTCCCTTTACGAAAACCAAATTGAGACTAAGGCATCAAATCATTAGCTTCTAGCCACCGTTTGAGACGATTTTTAACAAGTTTCTCGAGGGTCTTCCGCACACACAACGATAGAGTAATTGGTCTATATGAAGAATGGTGTGAAGGATTTTTACCAGATTTTAAAACTGGGAGTATTATCTGGGTTGTCCATTCTTCCATTAAGCAATTCCTTGTCCATATTTCATTAAAGGTGCTAAGAAGTAAATCCAGTGCTTTTGAAGGGAGATTTTTGACCATTGCATAATGGATGTTGTCTATTCCTGGGGATGTATTCTCGGTTGTTGCGAGTATGTTTTTTAATCTCAGGATGGAGAAAGGTGTCATGATAGGGTGTGAGTAAACTTTAGCTTCAGGATGTTTCCAAGGGGTGTTCAAACAAGAGGATGTTGCTATTCTGACAACAAAGTCTTCCAACCAGACTGGATCAGTGTCAGTGGATTCAACTCCACTTAGTTTTTATTAAAGATCTGACTTTCTTCCAAACACCGGAAAGACTGGAGTCTTTATTCAGGCTGTTGCAATATTTTACTCATTCCTCCTTTTATCGATGCTTTAAGAATTTTTTGTCCAGGCATCCTCACGTTTAAACTCCAGGAACCATTTAAGAGCCTGCTCTTTCCAATATCTATTCAGGGCTAGCCACTGCTTTCTGTATTCCACCAAAAGACTTTAGGTTTTCTACAGAAACCAGCTGTTTTATGGTGAGGGATGGCAACTTTATTGATTGCTGAGATCAGAGTATCATATCTTTCCCTTACAGTAAAATTGGGGTCCAACTTGTCTAGTTCCTCTTAAATAACAGAACCGTACGTTGACCACGACGCTTCCTGGATTTTCCATTGACTATTAGAATAGTATCTTTTTGGCAATCTTGTATCAATAAAAACACTTATGTGTATTTGGAAATGGTCTGAACCCAGTGAATACCTTTTAATCTCCCAATTATCTATAAGAGAGAGATCTTCTATAGAATTCAACAATAAGCGACCATCAGCATCAGAAATCTTGTTGCGCCCTGCAGAATGAAGTGAGTTAAAATCTCCACAAATCAGAAATGGGTAACAAAAAGAACATAAATGATTCCATTCATTTTTACTGATTTTAATTCTTGGAGGTTTATATAAAGGCATTATAGAAAATTTACCCATCAGGGTTTTAATTTCAGCAGCTACTGCCTTGAGTTCTTTTACTTCTGAGTTTAACTGAATTTGCTGAAAGCAGATATTTGCTCTTATCAATAAAGCCACTCCTCCTTTGCCGTCGTCTCAGTTGTTCTTTAATACATTGTATCCCCTTAAATGAGTGGGAATATGAGGCTTGAACCATGTTTCACTAATAGCGGCTGCTGCTATGTCCCAGTCAGACAGTTCTTTTAAAAGGTATTCTCTGTTAGAAATTGCAGACCGAGCATTCCACTGTAGTATTTTAAATGCTATTGGATGGGGAAAGAATTTAAATAACAGTTTTCTTGTTTCATCAGGGTCTGGGTTTTCATTAGACCGTGAGCTTACACATCAAGCAGAATGAGGCTAATAATCTTGTTTATAATGGAGTCTCCAATATTATTTTTACCATTGTCCTCACTATGAGGCCAAGGAGGGTAAGAACTGTTGGGAATAGGTTTTCCCAGCAAACCACAAGGATCAATTTCATATCGGTAGCTTGTGTATCTGTTAGACGAAGAGAGTTGACTAATATTTGGTGATTGCCTCTGACCATTAGATCCTTTCTCTATACTTAGCCAGCGTGAGTGTGTTGTTTGATAATTCCATGAAACATTAACAAGAGGTTCTAATGGTTTTACAGTTCTGATACTTGGAAAGCGACTGTGCTGATGTTCTATACTTCTGTCTACAGGCATATTTCCTTCAGACAGTGGAGGAAATTCCATTATGCTTTTTACCGTAGATGGAGAAGGTGATTGTGGAGGATGATAGGAAGAAGTTCCATACAGAATTTGCATAAGACCTTTTCTTCAATAGATCTTCAGTATCTTTAATGGAAATGTTATGTAAAGTAGCCTGTTCATGGACCCTTTGTCTGAACAAATACTCTGGACAGGTCTGATCCATGGTCGCATGCTGACCTGAACAGTTTACATAAATTGTTTCATTGGATTGAAACTGCTGAAGAAAGTGAGAACCTCCACATCTACCGCAATGCTGGCATCTTCTACACTGTGTGCTATTATAGCTAATCGAATCAAAGGCATTTATAACATTGTTTGACAGATGGAACATAAGAGCTAACTTCACATCTCATGCTGTGTAAGTATACAAATTGAGGGACTTGTTGACTGTCAAAAGTTACTACACATGTCTATAATTTCACAGTTGATGATGAATTATCTTGTACCACATGCTTTGTTAGTCTTTTAACACTAGTTACATTAACTGAAGACTCAATATCGGCCATAATCTCTGCTTCCTTTAAGCTCACGTCTACTCCTCGAATGACACCCTGATTTTTAACTAGAAATGTATGAATGTAGGTTTCTAAATTTCTGCCTATAAATATAGCAGACTGAATTAACTTATTAGCTACTGAAGGATTGTCTACTTCTGTTTTAATTCTATTGTTCCCTGGCGAATTGATGTTTACAACATGGCCTTTTATTTAAGTGATATTGATGTGTACAAACCTGCCAATACTCATTGGGTGTAAATTACCTATGTTACGACCTCTACTCTCAACATACACATAATAAGGACCTGGATCAGATAGCTTGTAATAATTTGCTGGTCTTGGAAAGACTGGTTGCTTACTCGTAGATGGTGTTGGCTCTGTCTGTTTGGCCGACACTTGTCTTGGGACTGTAATAACAGGAGAAAGTTTGCAGTCTCTGAGGCTTCCATGGTCTGGATGGCATCATCTTTCTCTACTGCTTCAAATGTAGTCTCACAGACTCGTTTTCTAGTAATTCTTGTGGCATTGTCTACTTCCGATATCATCATCCGCAATGTCCATGACTGCCGGGACATTAACAAGCTGATTTGCTGCAACGAGGACATCTCCGGCTGCAACCCTAACTTCTTTGTTATTCACTGTCCCATCACCCAGTGAAAAGTCTGATCTATCTCCTCCTTCGACATATGTTCCACTGGACATAGTATAATATGAATTTACGCCGATGAGAAATTACCAAAAGCACAAAAGTCACAAAATGATTCATAAATATAAATATTGAAAGTTAATGCTGCAATCTCACATCACTTCATTCACTAAGTGGAGCAAACTTTACACAACCAAAAACAAAGTTACACTGACAAACAACATAACATCACTTGAGGAAACACGTACACTGCACTGAGCCAACCAGGAAGTTACCAGTTCGGCTACTCGATATGAACTTGCAGGTGCAGTTGTTTCCACAACTGACTATCATCTCCATCTGTTAAAATCCACTGTAGCGCAAGATTATGACTGTGTATTTGAATCATTTTTGTATTAATTCCAATGCCATTTTGACGGTGTTTTTAAATCCTTTTCAATATGTCATCTTCTAGTTTTGGCCATTTTGTATTCAGTCCTCTATTTGCACATTAAGTCTTCCTCATTTTGTTTTCAGTTCTTCTTTACAAGCCCGCCAATTGCAAATGGTTTTTTTCCATTGGTGGAGGGCTGAAATGCTGCTCAGCTGCTCTGTTTCCATGTTCTTCTGCATATGCTATTTCTTTCAATTTGTAGCACCCATTATATGAATAGCTTTTATTTTTTCCAATGCAAAACTAGCTACTAACAAAAATATTGTACTGTTACCAATATCACAAATCACTTTCAATTCAAGTTCACTGGCACCGTAGAATTCAATGACGCATCATAGGCTAGAAAATGTTCTAGGTTTGTGTGGTGGGGCGGGAGGGAGAAAGTGTTAACAAGCTTGTGAATCCCTGAACTCAAGTTAATTGCATCAGTGCACTGCTGAATCAAATGTCGACAGATAGAAATAGGTTTCCTGCAGTCTGAAATATATGACCATTTTTAAGACTGACGGTAATTTGAAATCAAACACTGGACATTTTTATATTAATTTTGAGTACCAGATGCACCTGAATTTTGGAGACAATTTCTTGAAGAAAAAGGTGCATCTTATAGTCCATAAAATATGGTTCTTCCATGTGATGTGTGTAATAGCATGGGATGATGAAGTATAAGGTAAATAATATCAGTATTCGACCCAAATATCTGTGGTCGAGAGGGTGTTGGTAGGCTAATTTTCACCTGCGATGTGCAGATGTGAATGTGATTTCAGGGATTATTTTTATGTCTCTGTGTTATGGAGCTAGTGTGAACAACATCCAGGTGGTCTAGATTTTGGGAGTAAACTTTCTTCAACCATTTGTAACAATGGATAACTGTATAGGGCGAGGCTTATGTAAGAACTTGAGCAAGTAGGCAGGTGAGCTGGTGTGTGAAGGGTCTGTAGTGGAGGTGATATTGCCTATAAAAAGGTATGTTTCATCAACGGTGGTGTTGCATATTGTATGTTTTGGAGATCAGATGCAATAGAAAAAGTAAATGAATTCTGCTAGTAAAATTACAACTGATGCTTGAAACATGAATGATATTAAAAGTTGAATAGTGAAAAGAGCTTTCTTTAAAAAGAGAAATCTTTTAGTTTCAAATATTCATTTAGCACTCAGAAAGAACTTTTTAAAACTCTTTGTTTGGAGCACAGCACTTTATGGTAGCAAAGCATTGACATTAGGAATTTCAGAAAGAAGAAAAATTGAAGCAATTGAAGTATGGTGCTTTGGAGGGATGCTGAAAATTAAATGGACATATAAAGCATGAAATAAATGTGTATTAAAGACGATGAGTGAGGAGAGAAATTGGTGGAAGAGTCTTACAGAAAGAAGAGATTGGATGTTTGATCACCTTTTATGACATGCAGGATTGTTTTTAGTTTGTTAGTAGAGCGAATAGTGGAAATATAGAACTGCAGGGATAGACAAAGATTAGAGTATATGCAGCACATAATTGAAGACATAGGTTGTAAAGGGTATATTGGGATGAAGAGGTTAGCACCAGATAAGAGACTAATGACAAAAAAAAAAAACCCATGAAAGTATGGGTTGAAACATAAGGAACTGTTTTTAAATGGCAAAGGGATATAACGCACTAGTAGTAGGCTTGAAAGTGTCTTATAATATAAGAGTTTTTGTTATTGTTCAAATTGTAATCAGCAGAAAATTTTCTCCTTTGGGGTTGAAAATATGGTTTACTGCTTCCTTGTATTTTACTCTTCAAAGAAAAGTTTACCTCAGAGCCAGGATACAGGTAATAAAGCTGTAACACATGCCGAAATATATGGTTACACACATTACTCACTCAGCGGCAATCATCTAACATCATTATGATCAGAATTTGGCATGGGAACCACTCAAATCCACTATGCACCATGGAATATTAGTACTCATTCTGGTCCAGGATGCATTTCAACACCACCACAAACTTCGTTAATACGGCTACTTAAAAACCAGCACTTTTTTTCAAATTATGGTTTTTCACATATATTATGATACATATATTACGAATAAAATTACAGTGAGATACCTGAGGTGTCATAATATTTCATGTACACAACTGAAGACATCTTGTGAGCTTGCCAACAGTATGAATTTAATTTTTTTTTAAGGTTAGCAACTATTTACATTTCCTTCTCCAAAACTATTATTATAGATCTCCTGATACAATTTCGGTACAACCCGACACATGTCACTAAGCTGGCTCTCATGAAAGCAACTTAAATTACTAATAAAGTTACAGTTGTCTTCCTGATTGATGCTGCATGTCAGCCAAGCCACAAACTCCGCTAAAATTGGCAATAGAAAAGCAAAGCGTCTATCACTCGCACATTAATACATTCACTATATTGCATGTTAATGATGTCTTGAATGACCCACAGTTTCAGATCATGATAACAGCAGCAGCTAAAACCGGATGAATAATGATACTGACAATATGGCTCTTGTAAAAGCAAAGTAAATTGATTACTGAATACATGCTGAACTACATTTAGCCACAGAACTATGGCGTCAGCTTCATGAGAATTATTAAAGCAACACAATTTGAAAATGTAAACTAATGTGCTCATAACTTTGGCAGTACAACAGAAAGTCCGGAATTCATTACAGCTTGTAACACAACTTATGTTAATATTGCGGCTCAAGTTTACATCGCGGTACAGTGACTGTGATATGGAGTGTGCTTTTAGTCCAGTTGCAATTCATACTGAAGGAATATAATAAAATTAATTGTGATAATAGATACTAGTCTAATTAGCAATCCTGATATAGAAAATGTTGCTACAATTTGAAATGTAGTTCCGATGCATTTAATGTATTAAGGCGTGTCCGTATCATTAGATTTTGTAGCAGCAATATTAGCGGAGATAGTGGTTAGCTTGAAATACGTCCTGGACCGGAATCTTCTTGTTACAGCAAAAGGCAAGAAGAATTAGTTGTTATTAGTGATAAATAAGTTGCTTTCGTAAGTGTTGTGTTATTGACGACGTGTATTGTGATGTAAACTATTCCCAATATTGGTCCTTGAAATGAAAAGTTTCTACCTTGCGCTATTGAATGCATTCATTTTAAGTGAAAGATTTAATAGATGTTAGATAGAATTTATTAGGTATTAGAATTTAAGTTTTAAATTTTGGTAAAAAAAATAGTGTAATGTTACAGTGAGTGTATAGTAGCAAAAAGAAGATATACATGAAATAAACTGAACTGAGGTAGAATCACGGACATAGAAATATAACAGCATTTTGAACATGACCATTTTTACACTTTTAGTGAACTTACTTTTGTGTTAGTATACTCTTAGCAGTTTACATTTTATTTTTTTTCACATATATTATGATGCATATATTATGAACAGAATCATGCGTGATACCAGAACTGTCATACTATTTCATGTATCAGCCAATGAAATCTCTTTGTGAACTTACTGGTAGTACGATTTAAAAAAAGTTCAAGGTTAAGTACAGTGCATCAATTTGAGCACTTTTAAACTAAGCACACACATGCAAATATCAGAAGGTTCTAGCTTTTATTTCTGGAGAGCATTATTTCTGACTCGTAGGCCTTTGTTAAAAGCAAAGTGTAAATGTAGCACTGCAGTGTTTACAAAGTAGGAAACTCTTTGGTGTTTACAAATTGATAATAAATGTCTTGTTTGATTGGCAGACTAACTCAGCTAGTTACCCGAGAAAATTTTATATTTATTTACAACGCCGAGAAAACCTCCAGTCTTATATTGATAATAACAATTTGTGTGAACAATTTGTTTTGCCTGAATAAAAACTATCCTATGTCACTGCACACACAATTTATTAACAATGTGTCAGATTTCATTTAAATCTATTGAACAATTAAGGCATGATTGAGGCAGATAGTACATCCAAACACACATCCAAACTTTCTCATTTATAAAGATGTAGATGAAAAATCTTGGTAATACTTCCAGAAGGCATTATACAGTAGCAGTTGTATATAAAAAAAATAGATGTCTATGTGAGGAGGAAAGCTAAATTAAACCCATCACTGGCCAAAGTTGATGAAAAGTGACAAAACAATCTATACAGACACAAGAAATATGATATTTCAGGCTTTGCTTCAACTCATTAAAATAGAAACAAATGGGTAAGCTCACACAAGTGCCAACCCAACCCAAATCGGCTGTTTTCACAATTTTTATAACATTTTTTGCCCCTTCCTCCTTCAACTATGGTAAATGATGGCTCTGATTTATCTATCTTTTTCCTATTAATATCATCTCATAGCATTTCTTTCTGATCCTTTTCTGTTGAAAACCATGTGTTCCAATTAAACTGATTCTCTGTATGGCACCAAATGTCAAAAAGAATAGGATTACATGCAGGCCCACCGCCAGATATTTGAGCGCCCGCGTGCAATACCGATTATGCCGCCCCCTGTCTACACACAGCTAGTGGTGGATCTAGGAAATTCCCGAACCGGGTAAAAAAAACTGTGAGATTGCCACCCCTTCGAACATTATTTGCTGCCCCCATTGTTGCCATCCCAAATGTCGCCGGCCACCCAACGCAGCTGTTGAGCAAAAAAAAAAAAAAACTGTCGATCACTCGTTTTACCGCCCCCCTTGACGTGCCGCCCGCGTGCGGTGCACGCCTTGCACGCCCACTTATGGTGGCCCTGATTACATGACAAAATAAATAATGTCTGATGGAATTTCTTCCTATTTCATTGTTGCTATGATTATATTTTGTTTAATGGCATGGTGCTAGTTGGCAAGCATTTCAACATAAAAAAAAGGTCAGTAAATACTTTGAAATATGTAAGTACTACAAGAATTGCTGTGTCATGCATAGATGTTAATACTCTGTCTAAATAAACAAATTTCTTCATCACAAATCTTCCTATATTTGGCATACTGTCTTTACATTTCATTATTGACTTTTATTGTAGCTACAGATATTTTCAATATGTTGTTTGAAACTCTACACAACCCCTTCTTTCAGTCGTTACTTCTCATTTTGTCATATGTTGCTCTTTTGTGATATTCTGATCGTATTTCCCATCTAATAATTTAATTCCTCAAGTGATGTAGCAGCCACAACAGTTGACAAGATAAACATTCATTGTTGTCTATTAGTGATTATAATGAAGTGACCTTAAAGTTAAAATGATGTCTTGACCTTATTTGATGTCTTGTCATCTGTTGTAAATTATAACAACAAATTCCTGAATTACAGGGTAAGAAACTGGCTGTATTTGATGTGAATCCAGAAATGTTGTCAGCTATTAAATCAGAAGGGGCAATAGTATGCCAGAATCCTGCAGAAGTGGCTTCACAAACTGGATGTGTAATTACAATGTTACCTAACAACTCCTCTGTCCAGAATGTCTACCTTGGCCCAGAAGGAATATTTAAGTAAGATTTTGATGATTATTTTTCCTTACAAGACAATTAAGGAACCTTATTTTAGATGTAATTAGTATATATTCTGGAAACAGTGCAAGTAAAACTGACAGGTAATTGAAGCTTCTCAGAAGAGCAATGATCTCTTATTTTCAATACTGACATATTAAGTAATCAGTAGCAATGTTTTTCTTATCTTTAAACTGGTGGATGGCTGGTAGGAAAACAATAGGATATGTGACAGAGAAGGAAAAGAGTAAGGAAGATGGTACCAATTCATTTTGGCTCCATTCAGTTGATATTTTTACTACTCTTTAAATTTTCATAAACTTGGGAGAAGATATGTGATTTTTGTTTCTGACTTTGCACTTCATCAACGTTGAGGTCATTAAAGGTGGGAAAGAGCCAGGGACATGGAACAGGAAGGTGTGTGGCCATGGCCTTTTGGAGGAAACATTCCAGCATTTACCTGGAGTGATTTGGGGAAACTTTTGTGTCAGGTATCTTATAAATTTTGTAACTGCGTGACAAAATTTGTTCTTAGAACCACGAGTTAGATTAAATAGTATTTCATATCATTTTTATAGTCAATTTCTACATTAATTCAAGCCAGAAAGCAGATTTTTACAGTTTTTAAGATAGTATTTTCTGTCGCATCAGTTTTGAGCATTCACCTGGAGTATAAATAACTTCTGAAATATTAATTAGTTACATTCTGTTTTTAGATTACAAAATTTTATTTCATCATTTCAATAATAGTAAACAACCCTTTGGGAGTAAAATAAATTTTATTTCAGTTTAGTAACAATAAAGTTACAAAAGTTATTAACAGGTTTTAGCAATCACATCGGAATGATTTTTCTATGGCAAAACTAATAGAGTTACAGATTTTTTTTTATAAGGATTGAATTTGACATTTTTCATATCTAGTGATTCCCAAAATTTCAGAGTGATAGGATTATTTTTGTTGTCAAGGTCAGAAGGATGATGCAAGCCTTTCAGGCATGAGATTTGATACCTGATCAGCTTTCCAGAAGTTTCTCATGTGACGCGGAAGATTTGCAGCTTCCCACAGCCTGTGAGTACCAGAACTTTCCTTGTTCGCAGTAGACCAGCCATCCAGAAACAGTGAACATGACAAGATGTAAGACTAGTCTTCAAGAGACCGTAAACGTGACAACATGTAGCTCAGTAGGGTAGCAAGTTTCATATCAAGCACTACTGTGCAAGTTTTTATTTTGCGATCATGTAGGTTCGCATATTTAAGTTTTATTACAATGTAGCAGTGAAGGAGTATTACGTCATGTGGGGCCTCAGGATTAGTTAAGTGTCTGTCATTTACTAACGAGTTGAAAAGTAGAAGCATGTGACGAACTTTTGCATACTTACAAGTGATCATTAGTTGAACTTTGAAGTATGCGGTGTGGTCTGGCTCGAATCGGTTAATCGACATTGCAATTACATCTTCTGAGAATTGGTCTGATGCCAGTTCAGTTTATGACTTTGCAGATCTTTCAAGAATTTAATGATTTTAACCAACAATAGACTTGTGAACATTATTTTTACCACCTTTTCTTAGTTTGAGGTAAAACAAGCTAAGTGGCGACCTATTCAATCTAGTAAAGCCATAGCTGAACATTATCCAAGGTTAACTATGGTCAAAGCTGAGACAAAGCTTTATGCCTCACCCCAAGGCAAAGACAGTTGTCTTACATTTGTAAAACCAAAATATGGATGGTTATATGGAGTGTTCGAATATGCATCCTCCCAAATGTGAGGCTAGAATGTTACTGCTCACCCACTATACTCGGTGAAAGATTTGTGATGCCTTCATCAACATGTTGCTGGATTAGTTGAATAACTTCTCATAACTGGATGCCAGTAATGGTAACGCCATTGGGAATGCTCATTGTCTTGCAACTTTTACGGTGTGATGGTTAGATTCTCTGTATGGCAATCCCTGTTGCTTCTCTAAGACCAGGCTCAGCAATAAAATTTTGTCATTGCATTTGGGAGGATATGGATTCCATCTTCATGCTGTACAAGTAACACTAATTTTTCAAAGCCTTAATTTTGTTCATAACATAACTTAACTGAACATGACCAATAATGTTTGTGCCTCATATTCTGGAAGACATGAACTCGAATCCATATCCAGCCATCCAGGTTTTGGTTTTCAATGGTTACTGAAATCAATTCAGGCAAATGCCAGTATGGTTATATTCCAGACATTTTCTTGCCCCCAGTTCTTTTGCATTTAATGACCTTGATGAATTATAAAGCCAAAGAAAAATATTTCTGTTTTTGTTCCTTGAAAACTGATTGTGAAAAAAAAGACTATTTATTTAAAGGCATTGGCTACATATTGTCCACTTGGCTAAAGTACATGGAATTTAAGGCATTTGGCCAGTACACACATCTTAATGGTGCTGGAATATATCCTTTTAAAATTAATAATCTGATTCAGATTCAAGGAAACCAGAAACCTTCACTGTTTCAAGTCTTCCTGAAACAAATCCACCCAGTGCTAAGAATATTCTGGAAGCCACTAGTGAATAATGACTATGTAATTGATGTGCCCAAAGGACACAAAAACAACAGGAATACTCCGATAAGATCAGTGTTGATGAAATGAAAGCAATTTGTGTGCATTGTTGTATAAGCTGCTTTTGAGGTGACTGCATATCCCAAAATTATATCAATATAAGATTCACTTTGTTCCTGTGCTTTTGATATAATGTTGACATATCGGCAAGTGAGGAAATGTGCCAGCATCTGTATATATCTGGGGGAAAGTAAAAGTGTTTAGTAGCTTGGACTTCAAAGCTTCTAAAGTTTATTTGTACTCTCATTACTAATAGAGTAAATTGAGGTAGAGTAAAAGGATTATACTACACTATAAAGTACATAAATTTAAAGGTATCTGGCTAGTACACACATCTTAATGGTTTACGGTTTTAAAATTAATGCTCTGATTAAAAAAGCCATAAGACATAATGTATTCATGCAACCTTCAGTGTTTCAAGTCTTCCTGAAACAAATACAACCAGTGGATATACGGATATATTTTGTAGCAAATTACTTCTTTAATCAAATTTTTTTAACTGAGCAGTCAATTTCTTGGTCACAGTTGGTTGTGCGGGGCAGTGATTGTTTGGCGGTGCGTTCTGGCACTATGGTGAGGACCTGATGAAACTTTATAAGTACGCCGCCGTCATGCAGATAAACTGCAGTGTTTCGTAAATAGCAGTGAACTTGTGGGCGTTGAACTAAAGCATCCAAACCAAGTGATAATAGTGTAGCTCAGAACTTGCAGTTTGTAGGAGAAGAAGTCCTGAATAACCTTTACATACGGTCAAATTATAATCGTTGGTGGTGGTGGCTTAGTAATTGTACGTTCGGTGAATAAATTGAATGATTATCTATATGGCGACTTTGTGAATTATTAGTAGAAGAACCTGCAATCCATTGATACCTAGACAAACAACAATTACCCCACACCAAGCTGCTAGTGCATTATCACCGCTAGCAGACGCCACTTTATCGTTACATGGCGACCATGACAGGACAAAGATTTTTGGTGGATTTTGGACATTATTTTAAATGGGTCATTTATGTTGTAAACTAACATTGTTCTAACACTGAAATGTAATACAAGATATGTATTTAGTTGACCACCACCACCTTTAAAAGTAAGAATTTGGTACAGATATCGAGACACATTCAAGCCAATTCTGTCTCTATGAGTTGTTGAGTTTAAATTTTGCCATTGTAAACCAGTATTTCCAAATAGGAAAAATTAAACCCAAGGGGGGTTGTGGCAAGACAGTATAAAAAAACCATGTGTGTGTTCGTGTTGAGCGGTGGAATCAGGACGATCCGATTGTTGAAAGTGTGACGCGAGATGCGAGTTGGATTGTTGAGGGCAGTCTGTGACTCACTGTCTTGGAGGTCGGTCACGGTTGGTTGC
Source organism: Vandiemenella viatica (assembly GCA_031002005.1). NCBI lineage: Eukaryota > Metazoa > Arthropoda > Insecta > Orthoptera > Morabidae > Vandiemenella > Vandiemenella viatica. The sequence continues at coordinate 50,011,211 of JARYHS010013631.1, forward strand.
GTGAGGCAGTGATTGTTTGGCGGTGCGTTCTGGCACTATCGTGTGGACCTGATGAATCTTTATAAGTACACCGCCGTCATGCAGATAAACTGCAGTGTTTCGTAAATAGCAGTGAACTTGTGGGCGTCGAACTATAGCATCCAAACCAAGTGATAATAGTGTAGCTCAGAACTTGCAGTTTGTAGGAGAAGAAGTCCTGAATAGCCTTTACATACGGTCAAATTATAATCGTTGGTGGTGGTGGCTTAGTAATTGTACGTTCGGTGAATAAATTGAATGATTATCTATATGGCGACTTTGTGAATTATTAGTAGAAGAACCTGCAATCCATTGATACCTAGACGAACAACAATTACCCCACACCAAGCTGCTAGTGCATTATCACCGCTAGCAGACACCACTTCATCGTTACAGGTTTCAGCTCCACATCAGCATACCATTAGTAAGCATGAATTATGACTACAAATACTACTTGTATTTATTCTAACCATTTTTCTCCCCTTTTATGTGTTTAAATACTACTGTCTACAGCATGAAAAATAGTGACATATTTTAAGATCATAATTCTGCTTATAATAATCTGCCAGTCTGAGAATGTTAATGCACCACTGCTATACTGGACATGGGGAGGCACAATTAGCCTGATTCCGAATCTTAATTGTGACTTACTAGCCACTATTATTATGCCTGTTAGGTGATTTTCCATAACTATTTAGGCAGACATTGGGATGGCCAATAGTAATACCAATCTTACTAAATTAAATGCAGTATTTTCAAATGCAAAAATGAAAACCCAAAATTAATTGGGACTAATTTTTACAAGACTTCATTAACTGCTAAAATGATAGTTTCATTGTAAAGTTGATGTATTAAAACATTATATTTCTTTGCTTATTTCAGAGAAGAGATAATGTTTCAGGGAGTATTAACAGGAAAGGTATAAGTGGTAAGAATAAAGATTTAAATAGTTTTATTAAAGCTTTCAAAGTAAACAATTTAGCTGCTTCTGAATTTGTAGAATGCCAGTATGTAAAGAATAGTAGTAATTAATTATGCTAACATTAAACAATTAACATTTGGAGTATAATGACATTTTGCTAATGAGCTATCTATATAGATGACACTTTTACGCTTTGACCTATGCTTATCATAAAACACTGCTCATTACCTAGGTTAAACATTTAAAAAAGTTTCAACTGCAGAATTTCTCACAAGTTTAAGCTCTTGATAAGAACAATAAAAAATGTTTAAAGGTATCTAATCAGTTTTTGTTGCAATATGAAAAGCTGTACATTTTTAATCATTTTCTAGTTAAATATCCAATCCCTTGGATTTTAAATGATGCAAATATTCTTATCTTCCATGCAATCTTATTTTATCACACCTTCTTTCAAGATAAAAAGTTATTATAAACCAGATTACAACTTTCTCTCAGAAGAGCAATAGTAGAAAAGTTATTTTTGAGATAATTGGTTATTGTGTCTACGATGAGAATATTCTGAACAGTGGATATATTTTGTTGCAAATTACTTCTTTATTCAACATTTTTTAATTGAGGATTCACTTCATTTTGTTTGAATGCACCGTAACTATTGGAAACAACGTGGGTACAAAGACCAGCTACCTCCTCTCTCTGCTCTTTCTCCCTCTCTCTCTCTCTTTCTCTCCTCTCTCTCTTCTTCCAATTTAAAAAAATACAACTATATCTTCAAGTTGACTGTTTCTGTACTTTTCCTTTTCACAAAGTATTGGAAGGACTTCTTAGTGCCCCCTTTCACCCTTCTTTAGAATGAATTTAGAATGACACATCAAGTATTGACAAAAAAAATGAAAATAATGATGACAATCTACTGATGATATACAATACACATACTGAAACTTGTTTTCACACACATTTTAGCTTTTTCATGCATGCTTACTTTTATCTATGTAGAATTATTTCATGAATGAAATAATATTTACTGTGTGAATGTATGGAGACTGTAACATTAGTTTGTTTTATAACTTTTGTAATTACTAGGACATTTCAAATTAAACAGAAAATGTAGCAATATTTCTTATATGTGTGCCATAAAAATATATAGCAATATATATTGTATGGGAAAGATCCTTGGGGATGTCTGATGGGACGAGGAAGACTGTGTTTGTGGACTAGTAGCTGGCTGGAGTTGGGAGGCCTGCTGAAACAAGTTCTGGGAGGGCCAGGGAGGATTTTTGGAAGAATGGATCTTATTTCTGGGCAGGTTAGTAGGAAATCATAACCCTGCCAAAGGATTTTATTGATGGTTTCAAGGCCAGGGAAGTATTGTGTAACCAGGACTGGTCTATGGTTGGAGCAGTCAATTGAATATTTGGATACAAGAAACCCCCACTTACCATAGCAGAGGATTCCTGCGGCATCAATACATGGAAAAAACAGGTACACACACAAAGCAGAATTGTCAAGTTTACAGCCCTTCTTCAGTAGTAGAGCAAGATGGCTGCCTGATGGAGGCCAGCAGCCAACTGAGTTAGCCAACAAGGCTGGTAGCTCATGGTTGGAGAAAAAACATGGCGGGAAGTGAGGGCGGGGGTAGAAAGGCATAAATCAGAAAATAGTAAACCTATATGTAGGAACCCGTGTTAGATGTCAGCTGATGTTCCCAACTGGCCTTTTACACCACGTATGTATGTACACAATAACAGGAATTTATTGAATAAAAATATTTGGAACTAAAAAAAAAAAAATTAGCAAACAAATTTCAAAGTTACAAACTGCTAAAAGGTAGGCTCTGGTGAATGATGGTTCTGTGGGAAAAGGTAGGAGGTGATGGGGATGGGTGGAAGGGGAGGGGGGAGGGAAGGAAAATTGGCACTATCTTAAATTTAGTCCTGGTGGTTGTCCGGTCACCAGTTGGTACAGATAGGCCAGGTCCCACCTTCTGAATTCCAAGATAATACTTTCGTCCAGGAGGACTCTGATGGCATGGACTGCGAAGCATGTGCTGAAATTGTTGGTGCCTGTAAGCTATCTGTTAAATTTTGTAACTGCGTGACAAAATTTTGTTCTTAGAACCACAAGCTAGATTGGATAGAAGTTTAGTACATTTCATTTTTATATTCATTTTTTATGTTTATTCAAGTTAGAAAGCAGATTTATAGTTTTTTGAGATAGGATGCAGGTTTTTATAGCTTTCAAGATAATATTTTTAATTTCATCAGTTTTCAGCATTCGCCTGGAGTAGAAGTTTGTACCTAAATTATTTATTTTAAGCTAAAGTATTAAAGTTAGGATAATTTTCATCATAACTAAAGTTAACATTTATTTAAAGATCTATCGATTTGTAAAGTTTCAGAAAGATCGAATTATTTTTATTGTAAAGGTCAGATTAGCCAATGTTAGGACTTCAGATGTGTGATTTGATATCTGACGACTTTCCCATCAGCCAACCCTGTGAAAGAGGAAAAAGATTTGTTCCCATGCTTCGCGTGAGAAGCCGCTAGGAATATTTGAGAAGCAGGAAGTGCTATGTGAATATAGAACCATGCGGGCAGTTGTTCAGCCCCAGTCTTCAAGTAGCAATCGGCGCGACACCACATTAGCTTCAGTAGTCAGTGCAAGTTATATTTTGGGAATAATGCCGCTTGTTTTATTCAAGTTAACCATAATGTCGTGTTAAAATGGCATTTCTCCAAGTGAGGCCTCGGGATTGTTTAATTTTACTAAACTGTTGATTCTCTTTCGTTTAATTATTACAACTAGAAGTTTGAACTTTGAATTATTGGATTGTGGTCTGGCTTGACTGGTAAATCGAACTTGTAAAACATTTCTTTGGAAAAGTCGTCTGATTGCCTGTACAGTTTTTGGTTTTGTGAAGTTGAAGAATGTAGTTATTTAAATGACATTGAACTATTTATTGAACTTTACCTTTTCATAGATTTTAGGTTAAAATCTGTGTGGTGACCTTATTATTCTATTTAAGCCAAAACTGTTACAGCCAAGGCTACACACGGTCAGAGTTAAGATTCAAGGTTTATGCAGAACCCCAAGCATAAGCTAGCGTCTTACATGCCATGAGTGGTGGCATGATAAGATACAGGGTGGTCAGGGTTCTGGGTGAATACCGATTGTCTGTGGCCGTTCATTCTGATGGCCAGTCGATTCGTAGTCACACCTTTGTAGGAGGCGGGGCAGTGGTTATAGGTGAGTTGATAAATATGGTGGTAGGATACATAAATGGCTTGTCCTGTGAAGGGGAAGCTTTCTCCAGTTACAGGGTTGGTGAAGGTGGTTGAAGGGGGATGCATTCTGCATAATTTGCAGTGGAATCCGTTGCAAGGATGTATATGTACCTGACATATTCATTGTTTTTCCTGTTCTTGTGGGTTTTTGTTTTATCTGTTCACACCATGAAACCAGCATCTAGGGTAAGTGGTAGTTCATTTCACTATCCTTTTTTTGTATATCCAGCTCCTATTATGCTGAGTAGCAAATAGGAATTACAAAATATGATAGCAAAATGAACCACCACTTATCTTAGAGGATAGCTGCATGGTGTGAACACATAAAAAAGACAAGAATATGAATAGCATTGAATATTTTGGGTTTTGGCCCTTTGTCAACAGGAGAACATTATGGAAGAAGGGTAGTGTATAAGACTGTCTCACAGAATGACATTCTGTGATACACAAAAATAATAAATTCAAGTAACACAATATTTCGGCATTAAAAATTCTATAAAATGTGAAAAGTAGTAATAATAAATGCTGGGAGGTTCTGATTGGAGACTAATGCCTGGAGGATGTTTGGTGTGAAGAATATTCTGGTGAGCTAGATCCCAGCTGCTTAGTTCAACACCAGACATCCACAAATTCCAGCAAGACCCTGCCAGTAGACCCAGCACTTATATTACTACCACTCACATTTTATAGCACTTGTACTATGATAATTGTGTGTATGACCCAGCTCAATCATCACATTTTTTCAACAGTTTCATGACCATGCAAGGCATTCTGCATGTTCGAGGGGCTTTCTAATCACTTGAAAATATCCCTTTTGTTTTCTTGTTGTTCTCAAAGCTGAAGCCAACTCTAAAAGGATCCTGTTTTCAGGAGAAGACCTGTAAAGAGATAATAAGCACCACACATCATCTCAGGAGACACTTTCCAGAACTGCTTCCAGTATTGGAAATAAGGCTGAATTAAGTGCTTACAATTAGAAGGGTCCTGCTTTGAATGGGATTAATAGTCTCAGTCATTTAGATAATTATCTCTTTTTTGCCTCAAAACTGGATGATTTTTTTTATTCCCCGGACCTCATACAGTTTGGCATTGACTCATAAGAAACAAGTAATGTCTGTCAAAAGTAGGTAGAATTGCTGTTTCAGATCCTGTAAATACATTGAAGACTTATGCTACCATCCCAGTTGGTGCCTTTATACACTGGTTGAAATTAAAAGTGCAACACACAGACAGGAATGATGGAATTTTAGGAAACTTTGTAGATATATCCAAGGTTGTATTCAGAAGAAATTACAAATTAAAATTGATCAGACCAAGTTTACTACCTTCACATACAGTTGTCAGTAAGAAGTGCGCCCGGCTTGAGCACCTTTACATTTGTGGATCCTTGCGAACATTGAATCAATAAGTGTTCAGATGTCTTCTTGGAGTATGTCTCTCTACACCTGCATGTCCTCTGCAGTCAGTTGTTTTGGGTGACCATGTGATCCCATGTGTTTACTCCTGGCATCCCAGACATGCTCTATTGGGAACAAATCTGGGGACTGTGTGGTCCAAAGTGTGATTGTAACCTTTAGTAAGGCTCGAATAGTGATGACCACTGTATGAGGATTGACATAATCCTGTTGGAAATAGTGACTTGGATGGTGGACAAGTGGGTATCAATAGGGTACAGCACCCTGTCCACATAGCAGTGGGCCGTCATTGTACCTTCAACAACAACCAACTCAGTTCTGTTGTCGAAACTGATTGCACCCAAACCATGTCACCAGTAGCTGTACCTGTCTGATGTCCTGAAATCACAGCAGTGTAAGCCAATTCTTCACTATGCCTGTGTACATGTTTTTGATTATCACTTTGCCACAGACTTGTCTCTAAACACAAATTAGTCCATGTTATGTGTCTATTTGTGTTTTGCTATACAAAAGATTAGACAATGCTGGCAATGAAATCAGGTTAATGGAACATTGCACTGGGGTCAAAGAGTGCAATACAGCTTCAAGCAGTCTGTTAACAATCATCTGGGGGGGGGGGGGGTGACTGCTTGGATCTGGCCTGCAGTCACCTGTCTGCAGCAACAGCCACCCACACAATCTGGCAGTCTTCAAGCGCTGTTGACTTTCTGTATGGTCCTGTTCATGCTCTAGAAGTACTAGAGCCTTCTTTCATCCACTGTGTAACAAGTCTGTATACTGACATTCCCCTATGGCCAATAATTTGGTAGATTTCACTATGTGATGGACCAATTTCCGACAATTCTCTGACCTGTCTAACAGTTAGATATTTGGATGTAGAGGGTTTTCACTCTTAGCCTTGGCATATTTGGTCAACAAGAGCTTGTGGACAAAAAAGTATCATGTTACACCACATTATTCACCATTTGTATGATAAAAAATATAACAATTTTGCATAATAAATAGCCCTGCAATTCTCATATTTTACATATAAAACTTTTAATTTTTAATCATTTAATTTTCTTCAAAGCTGATTATGATTATATGGTGGGAAAAGAATTGCTTGTTCAAGACCTGAAATGTAAATACTTTGCACATCATTTGGTAGTAAACTCAACTTGGAAGGACACATCGGACAGTTTGTAGGAAAAGGTATGAAAATCATTCACTTATTGGAGAGAGTGATGAGAAGATGTACCAAAGAAGTGAGAGAATTGGGTTATAAAACTTTGATTAGCCCAATGCTTTAATATGGTAGTTTAGTATGGAACCCATATTTTGGGTATCAAATACTGCAGTTAGAGGGGGTGCAAAGAAGGACTGTTAGTTTCATCACTAGAGATTACTACAGAACATAATCAGGAGCTGAAATTGGATTCATTGAAGACCAGAGGATCATAAAGAGAGAGGTGGAAATTTTCTTTCATAGATAAGGGAGTCAGATATTTGAATAAATTACCTAGAAAAAAATGTGAATAGTTTACATAAAATGCTGACAGAATTTGAAATTTGTAGAGGGGAAAGGGAAAAATGGGTGTGTAGGGAAATAAAATAATTGCTGCAAAATTTCATTCATTTATCACATTTGTCACACTTTTAATTATCACCAGTATATGTTCTATAGATGGGAAGTCTGAAAACTGGATGGTTCATGGTAAAGTGGAAACAAGTATATGAAACCTGTGTTGTATATTAAGGGGTATTATCATTTTGAAAAATAGCCTATTGTATTCCTTCTTTGAAGTGACTCTAAAATCTTCTGTAGTTATCACAATAATATCAGTGTTCCTCTGAAAGCTGAAACCTAAACGAGATCACTCCAAATGGCACGATGCTTCCAATCTTGGTGAAATGAATGGCACCATTGAAATCAAAACTTGCCCACTTTCCTTTCCATCTTCCATACATGAGTACCGTGGTCAAGCAAGTACAGACAAAACCTGGATTCATCAATGAAGACAATGCTTAGCCATTCCACAGTCACCAATACCAGCTCCTCATGACATAATGTGATTTGTAGCTTGCATTGTTGGGGCTTCAATGGAATACAGCATAAGTAATGCCAAAAATGGAAGTTCCTTCATCTGGTTGTAATCTTGCTATAGAGAGGTTGGAAACAGGAGCCTTTTGAGATAGACTACATGTTACTGGATGATTTACAGTGATGCCATTGGTTGAGTTCACACCTGTTGAATGATAAAAATAACTCCTCTTCTTAGGTTGTCTGGAGCCTTCCTGCTGTGCATATGTTTCCTAATGTACTCATTGCTCCCAACACTGTCACATATTAAGAATAGTCCAGATGGCAGTTTGATGATGTGACTACCATACCTCCCAAACTTCAATGATACAGACAGTGAATTGTCCACCTATTCTGGTGATCTTCCTGGGTGCACAGTTTCTCTACCATGTGTTACCTCATGTTGCCATTTTTCCCGGTGAAAGATTTTAAAGTCAAAATTTGGATAAAGCAAAAGTAAGTATGTAGGAAAATATCTGCTAGGTCTCAATTTCAAACACAGTTGTTTATAACAATATTAACTGAGAAAAAATTAACTACTGCAGGATGAAGCACCAAGATGCAGTTCCAGAATTGTCAACAAATGTCCTTATTGCAGTTCAGATTTGCTTATTAAGTTCATTGCTAATATTTTTTGACATAGCAATGAACATTTAATCTGAAAATGTTCAGAGAAATATTTATGCCTTCCTCAATTTCTAAAATTTATCTGAACGTTGATTATGAGTAACTGATATTTTAACTTTTCTGTTCCTTTAACAGTAACTCATAGCACTTTATTTTGATCTCACAGTGGTCTGTAAACACTTAAATATGTTTTGTGCTGCTTATGTTTTTATTTCACATAGCTTGTAGCTCACATCATAGAATGACTTAATGTGAGCTTGTCTGCCATGTTTACTGTCCTTATAATGATTTTTCCACTGAGTCAAATGTTTGCTATGGATTCCCAGGCCTATTTATCCTGTTATATAGTGATTACTAGGGTACACCCAGAGGACAAAGCACCTCTATGGACCACAGCTGAGGATAAAGGCAACCATTAGTATTGTGGATTCCTATAAGATTGTGTTTCTTTTATAAAAATAATGTAGTATGGACCAGTATTTCATATTCAAATCTGTAATATAGTTTACTGAGAATTTATAGATGAAGAAGCACTTCCAGATCTTAGCATATATTTAAATATGTCACATTGCTCTAAATATGACCATTGTATAGTAACTTTTTTTTGTTTTTTGATTCAGTTCCATCAAGCCAGACTCTGTTCTTGTTGACTGCAGCACTGTTGATCCCAGCTTATCAAAGGAATTATTTGGAGAAGCAGAGAGAAAGAAATGTATCTTATTTGATGCCCCAGTATCAGGAGGTACTAAAACTTTAATATAGTGACTTATACAAAAACATTTATCAAAGTAGCAATGCTGTTAGATGTGCACTAATATTCTAGGAATATCATATAATATCAATACGAAGGTCAAAACAACCACTACTTTATTTATTGCTGTCTAGATTTTATGGTGATTAGTGTGGGAAATAATTAGTATGTACATTATCATTTTACTGTGCATTGAAACACACACAGTCTTTTGAGGTGTGTGGATTTTGTGATGTTTTCTTAGGCAGCTATGTAATTTATCAGGACATAAAGTATGTTAACTCATGACAAAATATTGTAGTGTAGTAGTTTAATGGGTTCATCTGTAAGAAAAAGATGATGGTATCATATTCTCAATCAAGGCAAAGGAAATCACAACCCATATTCCTAACAATGTCATGTATTCTAGAGAAGTAGAACATTTTAATAGATGTCCATTGTTTGGGAGAAATTTCTAAATTAAGTTACAGCCAATAGAAGCTTCAAGAATAGATACATTTTCAAACAAAGGAATTTCATCATGTCGTAGAAAGTGGTGATTTTAGTGAATATAAGTCCATTTTTAAATTATAAAAGGGAAAATTAGAAGAAAGTCAGTAGTTTAAAAGATAAAAATGACCAAAATTAAAGGTTTTAAAACATACCAAGATTTCAACCCCATTGAGTGCTTTAGGTAATTATTAATAGCTATCTAGTTAAGATGTTAAACTAGGCATATTAGGGAATATTTTTATAATATAGATTTCTAGCACAAATTAGGATATGATAGAGAAAAGCAATATTCCAGCTTTGTGATAAATAAAGTTATTTAGGTAGAAGGCCCAACAAATAAAAAGTTTTTTTATTTAGTTAGAGATTATGAAGGTTAGGAATAAGAAAATGGAGCCAACTGGAATAATTATGCTGTATTTTTACATTGGAAAGTTAAAGGAAACTATTTAATTTTAAATTAAAAATATTTTCGGCAATGATGTGAAGGGTGAAGACAGAATATAAAAACAAGTGTTTGTATTTTCATATTCTGGATTTGTTTTGAAGAGAAATAGTAAACAAAAGTGGAAAACACAAGGAATTTAACTATTATTGTTTACATGTTTTTGAAAGTTAAAATCGGGTTTTAAAAAATTTTAATTTATATCATAAAGGTTGTAAGGCAAAGGTATTTGTAACTTCTTAAAGTGAAAGAAAAAGAAAATTTTGAGAAAAAATGGGGCTACAGTTTGCTAAAGTTTGGAAAAGAGTGTTGAAATTTGGAAATCTTGTAGGATTTGATGTCATATATTGGACTAATACAATCGCAAGCTAGGCATCAAGGACAAAATTCACCTATTTCAGAAAGGAAAAATTTGGTTAACAGTGAACTATTGTGGTTGACTATAAATAGGGAAGTGAGGGTAGCCTCATCAATCATAATAAGCATAATACAGGCAGCATTCTATTAGTGAATGTCATTCGTGTTTGTTAGGGTGGAGTCCATATTTTCATGAACATGAGGCAAAATCATAGAGTTTGGAAATCAGACTTTGAAATTGAAGAGATGTGTAAATTTCATCTAAATCTGTGTAAACTCTGAATTTTAACATTTTGCGAAGTAAATTATGTAAACCTTATAAAACTAATTGGAGACTGAATCATTGTGCACAAATTTGAAAGTTTCCTTAGACATAACCTGCTATCTTTGTTAAAGATCAAAAGTCTAGTTGTAACAGGAAACATTTAAGTTGGCATTGCGAGAACACTGGACTTTTACTTTGGTAAAATTAAAATCAGTGAGTCTTGATTTTGTATTGAATTTTATATTGTTGACATTAGAACCTGTACCATTTTATTCAAAGTGAATAATTCTTTTATAATGCAGTTTGTATTAGTGACCAACTAACTAATTCTAGTAAACAGAAACTATTAAAAGTGATAACAAATTTAACGCTACACAATCACTATGTGCAAATCGATTTTATTAGTTTTTGTTTGATTTGTGAACTAAAATACCAAAATTTATTATTTTCTCCTTTGTATCATAGGGTACTTTCTGGATTAAAAGCATCTTATAGTTAACTGATACCAAATGCTATAACTACATTTAATTTTATGGAAAACCTTTCAGTAGTTATTGCTGGGTGCTTGCACAGACAGACAAAAATTCCTAAAGTTTAGGCCCGTGTGTGATTGGGATTTAAGCCGGTTAGAGTAGGGTTACCAGACGTCCCCGTTTCCCAGGGACAGTCCCCGTATTTAGCTCTCCATCCCCGGACAAATTTTGTCCCCGCAATGTCTCTGGATTTTGACTGTTGACTCCTGAATTTTTTTTTTAATCTAGCGATACTTTTTTAAAAGCCCTGATTTGCTAATGCATTTGTTTAAAGAAAGAAATCAATGAAATTTCTTCTCTAAAGGAATTTGTGTCAAAAGATAAAGTAGATGGATGGAATGAATCCATTGTTGGTGTTTGCTTTATTTACATTTTTCTAACAAAATAGTCCCATATGTTCAGCTTCGCAACTTAGCAGAACTTCCTGGGAGTAACACATTTGTAGAGAGAGTTTGCTCCTCAATGAACATGATGGGGACATCACAGAGCATCAGAATGAGTACAGAAACAGTTCAAGCTACGCTAACTATATTAACAAACTTTTCCAAGAATTTTCCGGCAGACAGGATCTTCTCAAGAAGGTTCATTCTTCTGAGAAATACCAATGACAACAAGTTGGAGGTAAAATCAGGTACCATATTTTTTAAAATACAAAATATATAATAATGATAAATATGTTTCTTTTAAGTTAACCCAACCTTTAATCATCATATAACTTATAAAAGTGCACCACATCATAGGACAAATGCCGAAAGTGTCCCCGGATTTTGGTGAAAATTTGCTGAAGCGTCCCCGGATTCAGAGAAAAAATTCTGGTAACCTTAGGTTAGAGTTATCTTTGTGTGCAAAATTCCATCCATTGGTGTTTGCTAGCTGTGCTGACAGGCAGAAAAAAAGTTAAAACTTTATGGTTTAGAATACTATATAAATTGGAACTTTGTAACTTACCGGAAATAAAGAGTATCCATGACATAAGCTATCACTATGTCACTGATGAAATAAATAACAAAAGTCAATAAACTATATTAACAGACGCCAAAGAGTAGTAGTGTGTTCTTTGGTGAGTTTCTCTTAAAGCGCAAAGATGTTTGTTTTTTTCCTGTCATCAGTCTTTCGGCTGGTTTGATGCAATCCTCCATCCCTTTCTATCTTGCGCTAACCTCTTTATGTTTACATATGCCTTACCACCCATGTCCTCAGTTATCTGCTTCAAATATTCCAATCTCTGTCATCCCCTACATTTCTTACCTTCAACTGATCCCTCCACTACCAAATTAACCAATCCAGCATGTCTCAAAATATGAGCTACCAGCCTGCCTTCTTCCACAAACTTCTTTTGTCCCCCATCATTTCCAAAACTCATTCATTTCGTACCTTGTCTGTCCACTTAATTTTCTGCTACATTTCATCACTTTTGTCTTGCTTTGATTGATATTCAGTCCAATATCTTTCTTCAGTATTTTATTCATGTCATTTAGTAACCTCTCAAGCTCATTTTTCTAACAAGACAATGTCATCAGCAAATTGTAGCTTACTGATTTTTTCTCCCTGAACACTTATGCCATATGAAAATTTTTCTTTTATTTCCTTTATTGCTTCTTCTACATACAGGTTGAATATTAACGGGGATAGACTACAACCCTGTCTCACACCCTTTTTAACTAATGCATGTCTCTCATGGTTCTCTAATTTTATTATAGCTACTTGATTCTTATATAGTTTATAAAGTATTCTTCTGTCTCAACATTTTAGACCCAACTTCTTTAAAATTTTTAACATTTTGTCATATCTAACATTATCAAAAGCTTTTTCTAAATCAACAAACAGCAAAAAAATATCTTTGTTTTTCTTGATCCACCCTTAAGTCCAGGGATAGTCAGAAAGAATGCAGCGATTTCATGATTTTTCTTTTGGCTGTCCTATTATATGTACGATGATGGGGTTTGCTGTTATAAGACAAGTGGCTCTCCAAATTTCAATTGCACTAAATGCAAGCTTCCCCCGTGGCTAGAGAGCAAGATGGCTGAAAGTGAGAAAGCGTATTTTGTTCTCAAATTTAATTCAACTTAGTCCGTGTTAACTGTTCAGTGACATTTTAGAGCAAATGTTGGCAAGGATCACCCGCATTCTAACACCATTTATCATTGTCATAAACAGTTTAAAGCCACAGGATGCCTTTGTAAAGGTAAACCAACAGGTCACCCTCCTGTGTCTGAAGAAACTGTTGAACGTGTGCGTGTCAGTTCGTAGCCCACAAAAGTATACTCCTCGAGCGAGCAGAGAATTAGGTATTGCACAGAAGACTGTTTTGAGAATCCTACGGAAGGGACTGTGTATGAAGCCTTACAGGTTACAGTTGCTACAAGCACTGTCGAACAACAATGAAGTGCGTCGTTTTCAATTCTGTGCTCAATGTCTAGAACAAGACAAAACATTCACAGAGAAACTTGTGTTTAGTGATGAAGCCACGTTTCATGTGAGTGGAAAAGTGAACAGGCACAATGTGTGCATTTGGGTAACTGGAAACCCCCATGCTCATGTGCAGCACATTCGTGACTCTCGCACAGTGAATGTGTTTTGCACGATCTCACAAAAGAAACTTCATGGGCCTTTTTTCTTTAATGAGGTGATGATGACAGGGAAAATCTATCTGCAAAGGTTGCAGAATTGGCTCATTCCACTTCTTGAAGCTGACAGTGAAGATTTCATTTTCCAGCAGGATGGTGCTTCACCTCATTTTTCTCTAGTTGTCCATAATTTCCTAAACACCAGGATTTCAAACAGATGGATTGGTCATGCTGGGGATGCTGAATGTCAGCTGTTGTCATGGCCTCTTCATTCCCCCTGACCTAATCCCCTGCGACTTCTTTGTTTGGGGTTTCGTAAAAGACACAGTGTTCGTGCCACCAGTACCAGTTGATCTCCCAGACCTGCGGGTTCACATCACCAGTGCATTTGCTCTCATTGACAGAGACTTGCTGCATTGGGTATGGGAAGAACTCGATTATAGACTTGATGTGTGCAGAGTCACTAAAGGTGCACATATTGAGCATCTGTAGACACACACACAAAAACTTTAACAGTTTTCTTATATATCTGTATAAACTTGTAAGTATATGTCAAATAATAAATCTGTAGTAATTTTCTGAAATCACTTCAATCATTTTGACTAGCCCTGTATTAATCTTAAGTCTAGAATTGCTTCCCTTGTATCACAATTTTTCCTAAACCCAAACTGATCTTCACCTACTATCTCTTCTACTGCCCTTTCCATTCTTCTGTATATTATTCTGGTAAGTAATTTTGAAGCATGTGATGTTAGACTAATGGTGCAGTAATTCTCACATTTGTCAGCTTGTGCTTTCTTTGGAAGTGTGAAGATGATAGTGTAAGGACAAAGCCGATACTGGGGTTATAGTATCGCCTAAGTGCCTTAACTTAAACACTTGATAGCTCACAATTCTCAGTACATCTGCTAAATAATTTTGATTTGATTTGACCATGTAGCCAGGATAACTCAACTAAATGCCTAGGTCGCCACGAAATTTGTTACCCACAAATTAAGAAAAGGGTTTTATGCTACCTACTGAAGCACACAAGTTCACAGTTAGAAAAATCCAAAGTTTTATTGTTCAAAGTCAAAAGTTCAAAGTGCATTTACAGTTGAGCAGGCATATCGAATTATCTTTTCCAAAGTTACAGATTGTGGAGAGAAATCTAACCGACCGAAACCCCTTTAGTAAATTTAAAAGTTTTAGCAGTCATTGAAGTTACGAGATAACACGACACGATCTAACATGGTTGAACTAGCCCACATGGCGAGTTACAACCAGCGCGACGAAAGACAGACCGAAACAGACGCCAGGCAGGAACAGACAGACTGGAACAGACCGGCTCTTTTATCGAAACCACGAGAACCAGTGACGTCAGCAACTGTATCACATCTTTTTCCTCCGCGTAGCTCAAAGAGTACGAAATTTATTTGAAGATCCCGACTATTAAAAATGTTTGAACTTTGATAGTATCTGGACTTATCCACTAGAAGTCCGACGGCAGTCTCTTGAGAAATTTAGAGTAATTAATTTTAATGTTTTAGCTGTTTAAGACTCCGCGTAGTGATCCATTCAAATGTGGGTAAAATCCCGAAATGTTCTAGAACTTTTTACGCGCTTGCACAACAATCCGCGACAATCTACTTTACAAAAACTTAATTTCCGGACAAATGCTTAAACTTTTGATGAAAACCCATATATGTATGAACTCGTCTTAATTAGGGCTATCTGCTAGTATAATTTTTAATTTAATATCTCTTTTAATAAAAAAGCTTATTATTTTCTCTTAATTAAAATCACTAATTAGACTTTGCTGAATTACTTAATTTTATTACCAAAATATCGGGGATAGTGCTGACTATAGCTGGTGATAAAAGATCGGTTGTTACTTTACTGGATTTAAAGTTATTACAAATCTTAGATTTCCACTTTTACGATCGCGTGCTTCACAACTTGACCAAACGGGAATATCTCTTAAACCAAACGTTTCCCGATATGATAATTACCCATTAAAATGATTATTATGACGAATTGCAACTGTGAGCAAGATTACAGGGAAATTACTTAAAGTTGAAAACTGTACTTCACAAAATTTCTAAGTCCCGCCTAAGCAAAACTAGAATTTGCCAAAATTCCAAGGTGCTTACATGCCCCCTGAAGATTGAATGTTATTTTCGAAAGAAAACTAACTGAACATCTTGAAAAATAAGAGAAAGGAAAAATTAAAATCCCCAAAAGAAATGAACTATCGCATCGGTTCGGTTCTTTCTCTCCACCATTCATTCTCAAAAGCAAAATATTTATTTGTAACAATATCAAAAACTTTAACTTTCACACTCAAAATTATTACAAAAGGTCTCAGAAACTCATTCATCCTCTGAGAATCACTATTAATGAAAAATACTAGTCATACAAATTATGATCAAAAAGCAAAATGTGAAATATCAGATTATCACAAAATTATAAACATGTGTAACATAAATAATCACCAAATTGTCAAAATATCAGACAAATTATCAGAATAAAATCAAAGTGTTATAAATACAAATTACAAAAATTACATTGAAAAAAAAAATATTACCACAAGAAACATCATATTTTGTTTTCAGAAAAGTAGGTAGTAACGTGTATTATTTTTAAACATAGAAATAAGAATTTATAGTGTTTTACAAACAATTGCATTATGAAATTCCATGTAGGAAAGTCTTTCGTTTTCTAAACGTCTCTATTTCAACATTGTTTTGATTTTGTTTAGGCCTTAAATTTCCACTTTCCCTTTAAAAACTGATCACAGAACTCCCTAATAATGGGTGAAAACCCAAGTCCTTTCACGGTCGCCATGTAAGGACAAAGACCGATACTGGGGTTATAGTATCGCCTAAGTGCCTTAACTTAAACACTCTTGATAGCTCACAATTCTCAGTAATACTTGCTAAATAATTTTGATTTGATTTTGACCATGTAGCCAGGATAACTCAACTAAATGCCTAGGTCGCCACGAAATTTGTTACCCACAAATTAAGAAAAGGGTTTTATGCTACCTACTGAAGCACACAAGTTCACAGTTAGAAAAATCCAAAGTTTTATTGTTCAAAGTCAAAAGTTCAAAAGTGCATTTACAGTTGAGCAGGCATATCGAATTATCTTTTCCAAAGTTACAGATTGTGGAGAGAAATCTAACCGACCGAAACCCCTTTAGTAAATTTAAAAGTTTTAGCAGTCATTGAAGTTACGAGATAACACGACACGATCTAACATGGTTGAACTAGCCCACATGGCGAGTTACAACCAGCGCGACGAAAGACAGACCGAAACAGACGCCAGGCAGGAACAGAACAGACCGGCTCTTTTATCGAAACCACGAGAACCAGTGACGTCAGCAACTGTATCACATCTTTTTCCTTCCGCGTAGCTCAAAGAGTACGAAATTTATTTGAAGATCCCGACTATTAAAAATGTTTGAACTTTGATAGTATCTGGACTTATCCACTAGAAGTCCGACGGCAGTCTCTTGAGAAATTTAGAGTAATTAATTTTAATGTTTTAGCTGTTTAAGACTCCGCGTAGTGATCCATTCAAATGTGGGTAAAATCCCGAAATGTTCTAGAACTTTTTACGCGCGTGCACAACAATCCGCGACAATCTACTTTACAAAAACTTAATTTCCGGACAAATGCTTAAACTTTTGATGAAAACCCATATATGTATGAACTCGTCTTAATTAGGGCTATCTGCTAGTATAATTTTTAATTTATATCTCTTTTAATAAAAAAGCTTATTATTTTCTCTTAATTAAAATCACTAATTAGACTTTGCTGAATTACTTAATTTTATTACCAAAATATCGGGGATAGTGCTGACTATAGCTGGTGATAAAAGATCGGTTGTTACTTTACTGGATTTAAAGTTATTACAAATCTTAGATTTCCACTTTTACGATCGCGTGCTTCACAACTTGACCAAACGGGAATATCTCTTAAACCAAACGTTTCCCGATATGATAATTACCCATTAAAATGATTATTATGACGAATTGCAACTGTGAGCAAGATTACAGGGAAATTACTTAAAGTTGAAAACTGTACTTCACAAAATTTCTAAGTCCCGCCTAAGCAAAACTAGAATTTGCCAAAATTCCAAGGTGCTTACAATAGTATTATTAAAATCAGTTGGAATTTCTCCTGTTTCATAACTTTTTGATATCAGCTTGAATAATCTTTCAATTCCTTCTCCTAGGGATTTAAGAAGTTCTGCAGGGATCTCATCAATTCCAACTGGCTTATTTGCTTTCACGTCATTCAGAGCAGTATTAAATTCTGTCCTCAAAACAGTATCTCCTAAATCATCAATGTCGACATCGCCTTCCTTTTCCATTACGCAATTGTACAAGTCATCCCCATCGTAAAGTTTCTCAATGTATTCCTTCCATCGGTTAGCTCTATCATCTGAGCTTAAAAGAGGTTTCCCATTGGGAGCTTTAATGTTTTCACCTCTTTTATCAATTTCCTCAAAATTCTGTTTGATCTTCCTGTATGTAATATCTACTTTACCTATGACCATTTTCTTTTCTACTTCTTCACACTTTTCTTCTAGCTATTTTTCTTTTGCTTTTTTGCATTTCCTGTTTATTTGATTTCTTAATTGCCTGTATTGCTCTCTTCCTGCTTCATCCTGAGAATTTTTGTGCCTTCTCCTCTGATCCATCAGTTTCAAAATTTCCTCTGTGGTCCATGGTTTTCGGGTGGCTTTTTCCCTGAAGCTTTATGTTTCTTTACCAGCTTTCATTATTTCGGTCTTTAATGCATTTCATTCATCCTCGGTTGAATTACTTCTTACACTTAAGTCTACCATTTCTGCAAATTTTTCTCTCGTGCTAGATTGTTTCAGTTTATTTACTTCCAGTCTGTTCTACTTACATTACTTCCTTATTTGCTTGAATTTCAACCTGCACTTCATTACTATCAAATTATGGTCAGAGTGTATGTCTGCTCCTGGGTACGCTTTACAGTCTAGAACTTGATTCCTGAATCTCTTTTTGACCATGATATAACCTAGCTGATATCTGCCTGTATCCCCTAGACGTTTCGAGGTGTATGTCCTTCTTGCATGGTTCTTAAACAGTGTTTGTCTCAGCTAGCTTATATCTTTCACAAAATTCCAACAAAATGCTTCCTCTCTCATTTCTTTCTCCTAGACCAAAAGAGCCTGCAGTATTTCCCTTTTTTCTTTCTCCCACTATTGCAATCTAGTCATCCAAGATTATTAGATTTTCTCCCCCTTCACATATTGGATTAGTTCTTCAATTTCGGCATTTATTTTCTTTATTTCTTCATCATCCTCCTGTTACGTTGGCATATACACTTGTACTAATGTGGTTTAGGCGGGCTTAGTTTCTAACCTAATCAAAATAATCCTGTCACTAAATTGTTCATAATAACTCACACATTTCCTACTCTTTTATTCATTACAAATCCTACACCAGTTACTCCATTGTTAGCTTGTGTGCTAAGTATCCTGTTTCCCAGACCAGAAATCCTATGCATCCTTCCATTTAATCTCACTAATGCCGACAACAGCTAACCTAAGTTGTTCCATCTCCGTTTCTAAGTTTTCTAACCTACCTGCCCTATTCAGATTTCTAACATTCCACGCTCCGACTTGTATAATGTTTCTTTCAATTCTGATGACTCCCCCGAAGTAGTCCCCACCCGGAGATCCAATTGGGGGACTATTTTGCCTCTGGAATATTTTACCCAGGAAGAAGCCATCATGATATACATAATTTGAGAGGATTACATGTCCTCGGGAAACTGTTTGGATCTTCAATGCAGTGGTTTCCCGTTGCCTTCTACAGCCCCATGCCATTGATCATTTCTGATTCATCCACCTCTAGGGGCTGTTTCAAACCCCAAGCGCAAGAGGGTGCCCTGGTTTGCTCCCTGCTCCTCCGCCCTCCTTTCGGAGGCCATTGGCAAGCAGTGGGTGACTCCTTATATCGGGAATCTTTCACTCGTCAGAGGCTGGTCCGTACAAACAGGGTGCACCACGTGCAGGAGAGATTGACATTTGGTTGGAAAAGGCTAATATAGTCTCTCCCAAACCCTTACACCCAAAGATGTTTATATGACTTAAGTGTTAGATATGCTTGTTATTTAATTTTAATTTAATTGTGATGTTGTGCAAACTCTGGTGGAAATTTCCCTATACAACCTCTTTTCCCCTCCCTGTACTGTCCTACTTTTGTCCTCTATAAATTTTAAATTCTTTCAGCATTTTTGATAATTCATTATTTCTGTTGGTAACTTGTTCCAGTCCCTGATCCCCTCACCTATGAAAGAAAATCTTCTCACACCTTTATGCCTGAAATCAAGTGCCATTATGTGGTCATCATCATCTTTTTCCTTGGAAGCACTACTCTAAATTTTTACAGTAGTATCTTTCACACCTCTCACCAATATAAGCCTTGCACACTCCCATGCCACTGTTCCTGTCTTTCAATAAATTCCATTCCAGCTCCTTTGTCATATCAGCTACTGACTGCATTCTGCAGTAATTTTCAGGTACAAATCTAGCAGCCCATCTTTGCACCCACTCCATCTCCTGTATTTGATACCAAAAATATGGGTCCCATACAGCACCACCACATTCAAGCAATAGTCTGACTAAAGTTTTGTGCCATTGTTTCCTGCTCAGTTGAATTTGTTATCAAATGTTACATCGGGGTATTTACATTTCAAATCTTCAACAAGCAATTCTGTCCCCACCCTATAATCATAAACGACCATTAGTTTTTTTACCTGTGTACCTAATAAAGCTGACTCTTCTTTGCATTTATCTTCATCCAATGTTGACCTGCCCAGACAGATATCTGTCCAGATCACCCTGCAGCTGTTCAGTCTTCTACAATTTTGATCCTATTATATAATATTATGTCATCTGCAAACAACATAACTTCTGATAATATACCGTAAACACAATAACACCATCATTCATTAGAATAACGAATAGCAACTTTCTCAACCTGGTGGCACTTTCATTTTCACTTCCACTTTTTTGATACTGCATGTTTAATTAACATTTTTTTTTATTGAAATGTACTATGTTTTGGATAAAGAAGCTTTCCAGATCCAATAAAGTGGAAACAATTTAAAGCCTGTAACATAGTAAATGAATAGTGTTAACATAAACTTGACCTTAAAAGACTCTTCATGTTGTAATGAAACCTATACCTTACAAACAAAATAGAAACTAAAAGTTGAAAAAATTAAGTTGGCTACAAATCAGCACTAACATTTCCATTATGAATATAGGATATGATAAATATTTTGAAGTAAGGTTTATATAGGGTGTGCAGACTTCTGCAGTTGTTGTCAATGTTACCTTGGTTGTCCGGGTTGAACCGCGTCAATTTATCGAAACCTTGCATCCTTCATTAGGTATCATATATAACACATTCCATATGGTTATAAATAATGACAAGAACTTTCTGTAAATCCAATGTCAGTTTTGTCATTACAACTATTTTTCAGAAAACTGAAGAAATAAATAACCAAAGTCAGTAAACAAACAAAATCATAAGAGTAGTAACATGATCTAATATGAGCACTTCTTAAAATGCTCATATCAAACACAAATTGCAAGGAAAGGGAAAATGACTCATCATTCATCAAAGTTGAAGGCAATGATGGGAGATGAACATATATCACGACCACAAAAAATGATACACAATATTTCGGTCTTAAACCTTCTTCATGTTAAAGAGAATGATTCATGTGGTTCGGGAGGTGTGCACACACCGAAGATTCCTACATCTGCAGCGTGTGCACACCTCTCGAACCACATGACTCATTCTCATTAACATGAAGAAGGTTTAAGATCAAATATTGTGTATATTTTTTTGTGTTCGTGATATATGTTCTTCTGCCGTCGCTGCCTTCAACTTTGGTGAGTGATGAGTTGTTTTCCCTTTACTCGTAATTTATATTGCCTAAAGCCATTTCCTTTTTCCTTTGTTTAATTCATATCAAATACAGTGACCTGAGCTCATATCTGTCCCATCTCAATATTATCATCATTTCTTACTAAGTTCAGCTGTCAATTAGTTTCATGATATACTGCAGATTTTAAGCGGGACCATAAGGTTTCAAACTGTCCAAATTGGTAGTTTTTGTGTAAGGATGTTGCAAACCCTCAGACAGACACAGCTCACTTAAAGATTTAACATAATGTAGATATAAAGATTTAAAATCATGTAGATATGAAAAATCTATCTTTTCACATTCTAACTCCCTTCAAAATAAAGAGAAAATCTTAAAATTTTAGAGCAAACCTAAAGATTACAATACAGTTTTCAGCCAGACTGGATCAAGAAATCATGACCTGTGATCCTTTCACTATATTTTTACTATAGCGAGACATTCTTTGCCCATGTTTAATACTTCTAAGTCCCTTCAAACTCAACAGAAATTCTTCAGACTTTGCTGGAACTCTCACGGTCACATAGGGGCTAAGTATTAATTCCAATCACATTAATAACCTCTAACCCTTAAAGCTTAGATTCTGTCCACACAAAAGCTCTGGCTTTACACATTCTGACTCCATTCAAACTCAGAACAAATTCTTCAAATTTTGAAGAGTGAAGCCAAAGCATGAAACACAGGTCAAATTCATATTGCAACCAAAAAATACTGGCTTATCCGGTCATGATCATTGACCATTTACTATTGTGCGATAGTGACTGCCCATGCAAAATCTCTGTCTTTATTATTTCTAAGGCCCCTCAAATTCAAAAGAAATATTTCAAATAATGCAGAACAAACCCTGAAGGTCAAATACAAGTGAAGAGTGTGATTGTCTCTAACCTTGTAAATGGTGTGTCTTCTAAAATACCTTCAAACTCAACAGATTTTCTTACAATTTTGTAGCGGAAACCCATAGGGTGAACACAGGACAAGTTTATATTTCAGTGAGGTGAGGTCAAATTATCATGACCTTTGACCCTAGTAAGCAGAACAATTCTAGACCTATGACCATACTCAAAACTAAGTCTCCAGCCAACACCTAGCACATTACAGATAAACGTGAACTAAGATATATGTGAATAAAAACATTAATTTATCTCTTTAAGAATTCAGTAACTAAAAAAATATTAAAATAAACAAAAAGCAATGTTTGTTTGAACTCAAGTATCGTTGGTTAGCTTCTTAGTTTCTTTGGAGTTTACAGGTGGTAGTTTCTGGAAAAACCCTGATTGCTGTAACCATGACACAGATACTAATGTTGTTGCATATGTGGGAAGTGGCAAGGGGCAGGGAATGGATAGAATAGATTTATGATCTAAACTGTTTTCCTGTTCTTTTTTAACCATGAGCAACTTGTTGGTGGGGAGAACGTGTGTGAACTAGGGCAAAGATGATAAGTAACCACCGATTGTGGTGGTTTAACGGTTAGCGTTCTGGCCTCGCATTCGGGAGGATGGCGGTTCGAATCTCCATCCGGACATCCAGATTTGGGTTTTCCATGATTTCCCAAATCACTCCAGGCAAATGCCGGGATGCTTCCTTCAAAAGGCCATGGCAGAATTCCTTCCCATTCCCTGCCCCCCATCCATTCCCGTCTCTAAAGACCTCGCTGTTAAGAGACGTTAAAAAATATATATATGTATATAAGTAACTGATATATGAGGTGCGTTGTGATGCTAGTAGCATCTCCACTAAATATTTTCCTAGTGGCAGAACTGGAGTTTGTGGTTGTGACTTCATGCATGCTATAAGTCTGCAAGTATTAAATATTAATCTATTTGAAAGGGAGGATGTATTGGGTGGTTTGGAAAAATCCTTTATCTGTACTGAGAATTGGGATTACTTTCTCTGCCCTTCTTTATTGTTTAATACATTTGTTTATCATAATACTTCCTCTTGTGTTGGAACTAATGTCATTTTTGCTCCATGGTTTCTATTGTGGTTATCTTATTGGTCATGGAAAAGATGTGTTTGTAAGTTGTTTTTTTTCTCCCTTCTGTAATAAAGTTTGTGCTTCTCAGTTTTTACAGATTAAAATCGTGCTATTGAGTTAAACAATTATCATTGATAGTGATGATATGCATTGGCCATAATTGAATCTTCCTTCATGTTAATAATAATAATTACTATTATTAATTTTAATTGTGATGGAGCTAATGCTCCGGTGGCAATTCATAGCACCTAATTGTCCATTTTTATTTTATTTTTTAAAATTTATTTTGTAATTGAGTGTTAAATTCCTCCCCAGTTTACTTTTCTAATTTACAAATTTTAATTTTAAATACCTTAAGCATTTTTTGTTGTGGGGGGGGGGGGTGTACGAGTTTGGGAGAGGCTATATTAGCGTTTTCCAACCAAATGTCAATCTCTCCTTCATGTGGTGTACCCTGTTTGCATGGATGAGGCTCTGGCGACTGAAAGATTGCCGGTATAAGGAATCACCCACTGCTTGCCAACGGCCTCCGAAAGGAGGGCGGAAGAGTGGGGAGCGGTTCAGGGCACCCTCTTGCCCTTGGGGTTGGAAACTGCCCCTAAAGGAGGATGAATCAGAATTGATCAACGGCATGGGGATGCAGAAGGCAATGGGAAACCACTGCATTAAAGACCCATAGGGTATCCCGAGGACATGTAATCCTCTCAAATTACGTATATCATGATGGCTTCTTCCTGAGTAAAATATTCCGGAGGTAAAATAGTCCCCCAATTGGATCTCTGGGTGGGGACTGCTCAGGAAAGAGTCATCAGAATGGATAGAAACATTTTGCGAGTCGGAGCGTGGAATGTTAGAAGTCTGAATAGGGCAGGTAGTTTAGAAAACTTAAAAAGGGAGATGGAACAACTTAAGTTAGATGTTGTTGGGATTAGTGAGATTAAATGGAAGGACGCACAGGATTTTAGCTATGTCCACACTTGTGCCTCTTCCCTTTCAACTTGCCTTTTCCTCTTGCCCGTTCCTCTTGCAATATGCCTTTTAGTGTCCACATCCATGCCTCATGAGGCATGCCCCTCAGTGTTCTGGTGTAGCCGCAGCTAGTTGGATGATCCAATATTATATTAACGAAATACTGGTGGTTACCGAGAATGCCTTTCGTTTGACATCTTATCTAACTAAACCATATAAAATTGATTTGGATGAAGGATCGCCAAAAAAGATTTCCAATTATAGGCTGTTAGAGCAAGGCTCATGGTTAAAAAAGCCGGTGGCCCTCTTGCTTCCGTTTTCCGAATTTTCCGGAAGCCAACTGAAAAAACACAATTGTAGACATAGTCTTATATTTGCGCAATTTCATTCGTATGCAGCCAGATTCTACAAGGTTTTACTGCCCAGTGGGATCTTTGGATAGTGAAGATGCCAGCACGGGAACTACTATTCCCGTAACTTGGCGCGAAATTACCGCAAATGACAGTGGCTTCACCCCACTTTGGAGAATTTCTCGAAGACATTCTTTGAATGCTTCCCAGAGACAAGATGAATTCGTATTTTATGTCACCAACAGGCGGTATACCATGGCGAGATAACTGCTTGCTAATGATATAACATGAACATTTTCAGCTCGAGATGTATCTGGAAAATGTTGCTGAGTATAGCACACTTCAATAAATTTGGTTTCTGGAAGAAAGAAACCTGCCTATTACTGACCCGTGTACACGTGGGCGTATCTTGCGAAGGGGCAGGGGGAAGGGCTGCTGCCCCCCCCCCTTAGAAAAAAAAATCAAGTTGCCTTCAGGGCGCTTCGACGAGTGAAGAACTGGCTCAGGAGTACAATGAGAGAGGAAAGATTGACTGGATTATGCCTGATAAGTGTGCATCAAAATTTCGTGAGAGTACACCATGAGATATTGACTAAAAAAGTTATTGAAAATTTTTCTGAGAATCGGAGACGATTAATGTTTACATAAAAACTATAATTGAGTCACAATCTTGATTAACTGCATAGTCCTTGGATTACTATGTGAATCAATAATAAAAATAGTTCCATCAATAGGTTTGAGTTTTATTTTGTAAGAAATCGGCATGTTTCAGTGCACCACCCCACTTCCTCTAAAAAAATTGCGAGTCCCCCACCCCCTAATTCAGATGTTGCACCCTCATCCCCATCCCCCCAGTTCTGATCCTGTATACGCCCGTTTGCATGTATATCTAACATATTAGAACGAACAGTTCTTGATTCAAGAAAATCATGCTTAGCAGTAAGTAAGTTAAGATTATAAGGCGTTAACAAGATGTTGATTGAGTTAATTACTTGTTCATTGTGTATGGGACCCTCATTTTACGTATCAAATACAGGAGTTGGAGAGGGTGCAAAAAAGAGCTGCTAGATTTTTTTCTGGAAATTATCGCAGAATGCAATCAGTGACGGATATGATAAAGGAGCTGAAATGGGATTCATTGCAAGACAGGAGGAGGAGGAGGAGGGTCATGGGAGTGTACAGGGCATATACTGGCGATGAGGCATGGAAATATATTGCAATAGGTTTGAAAAGTAGTGCATGGAAGGGAATAGATGACCATGACCACAAGCTGGCACTCGATTTCAGGCACAAGGGTGTGGGAAGATTCTCTTTTTTAGGTAAGGGTGTCAGGGATTGGAATGAGTCACCAAGAGAAATGATGAATAATTTACCGAAAACTTTGAAAGAATTTAAAGATAAAATTTGTAGAGGGCAAATGTAGGTGGGTGCAGGATAGGGGGAAGATGGGTGTGTAGGTAAATTGCCACCGGAGCCTCTGCTCCATTGAAATCAAATTAAATTAAAGCCCCTTGATGTTAAACCACGTATGAAAAATTTGAATCTATATTTGACATCATAAAATATGTTGCAGTTTTCGCAGCTGGCATGATGTAACCATACAATTGATATCGTTTAACAGAAAATATTCCATTCCAATGAATAATCTGAACTTCTTGAAATTTTTAAATAGATGACAGGCTGCCACTGTACAAATGACTTGTTTATTCAG
This sequence comes from Vandiemenella viatica, assembly GCA_031002005.1. NCBI lineage: Eukaryota > Metazoa > Arthropoda > Insecta > Orthoptera > Morabidae > Vandiemenella > Vandiemenella viatica. The sequence goes on from JARYHS010013631.1 coordinate 50,037,909, forward strand.
AATGTTCGTTAATAATTTCACATATATGTGTAAATGCATCTGACTGCTTATTACAACAAATGTTATTTACTGTTACTGAATAATATGATACTGAATGCTGCTTAAATCCGTCTATTGGTCTATGAAGTATATGATGAAGCTTGAATCCATACGTTAAGCGAGATTAAATATTACCTACGTGAATATTATGTACAACTGCACACTAAATATTACGCGCACTGCGCCAAATTTGTGTTCAAGAATCTGTGCAAAACAAACAATCCTACATTGTCAAAATTTTTCACAACAATCAATCAATGCAAAATATTAATTAAAATAAGCTTTAATTGATTTTAAATGATTACTACATACTATATTATAATTATGTCACTTAAATGAATGACCAAAAAATCTACGAAATAACATCACAAAAGTGCCGCGATATTGCGTAAGCTTACTAGAATGAGCGACATATTGCAAGCAGAGACCCACGAGAATCCACTTCACCTGGAAACGCTTGCAATACACTGTCCTCCTCGTTTGTAGAACGAACTGAGGATCTCGGGCATGCCCCTGACGCATGCCTTTCGAGCCTCTCCCCCGTGCAATATGACGCACGCCTCTGATGACCAAAAGTTGAACAACTGTGGACATACCTATTAGCACACAAGCTGTCAATGGAGTCACTGGTGTATGATTTGTGATGAATGAGAAAGTAGGGAAACGGGTGAGTTATGATGAACAGTTAAGTGACAGGATTATTTTGATGAGGTTAAAAGCTAATCCCGTCCCAGCCACATTAGTACAAGTTTATATGCCAACGTCACAGATGATGAAGAAATAGAAAAAATATACGCTGAAATTGAAGAATTAATCCAATATGTGAAGGGGGAGGAAAATCTAATAATCATGGGTGATTGGAATGCAATAGTGGGAGAAGGAAAAGAGGGAAATACTGTAGGAATTTTGGTCTAGGAGAAAGAAATGAGCGAAGAAGCAGGTTACTAGAATTTTGTGAAAGATATATGCTAGTATTGGCAAACACACTGTTTAAGAATCATGCAAGAAGAATATACACCTGAAAACGTCCAGGCGATACAGGCAGATATCAGCTAGATTATATCATGGTCAAACAGAGATTCAGGAATCAAGTTCTAGACTGTAAAGCCTATCCAGGAGCAGACATAGACTCTGACCATAATTTGATAATAATGAAGTGCAGGCTGAAATTTAAGCGAATACAGAAGCACTATAAGCAGAACAGACTGGAAGTGAATAAACTAAAACATTCTAGCACCAGATAAAAATTTGCTGAAATGGTAGACTTAGGTCTAAGAAGTAACTCTGAAAGGAGCTCAACCGAGGACGAATGGAATGCATTAAAGACCGAAATAATGAAAGCTGGTAAAGAAACACTAGGCTTTAGGGAACAAGCTGCCCGAAAACCTTGGATCACGGAGGAAATTTTGGAGCTGATGGATCAGAGGAGAAGGTACAAAAACGCTCAGGATGAAGCAGGAAGAGAGCAGTACAGGCAGTTTAGAAATCAAATAAATAGGAAATTCAAAATAGCAAAAGAAAAAGGGCTACAAGAAAAGTGTGAAGAAGTAGAAAACGAAATGGTCGTAGGTAAAGTAGATGTTGCATATAGAAAGATCAATCAGAATTTTGGAGAAATGAAGAAAAGAAGGGGCATAAAAATATCATCTTCACACTTCCAAAGAAAGGGCAAGCCGACAAATGTGAGAATTATCGCACCATTAGTCTAACAACACATGCTTCAAAATTACTGACCAGAATAATATACAGTAGGATGGAAAGGGTAGTAGAAGAGATAGTAGGTGAACATCAATTTGGGTTTAGGAAAAATCGCGGTACAAGGAAGCAATTCTGACTTTAAGATTAATACTTGCAGGGCGGATCAAGAAAAACAAAGATACTTTTATGGCGTTTGTTGATTTAGAAAAAGCTTTTGGTAATGTTAGGTGGGACAAGATGTTCAAAATTTTAAAGAACTCAGGTCTAAAGTATTGAGATAGAAGAATACTCTATAAACTATATAAGAATCAAGTGGCTATAATAAAAGTAGAGAATCATGAGAGAAATGCATCAGTTAAAAAGGGTGTGAGACAAGGTTGTAGTCTATCCCCGTTAATATTCAACTTGTATGTAGAAGAAGCAATGAAGAAAGTCAAAGAAAAATTTCCATGTGGCATAAGTTTTCAGGGAGAAAAAATCAGTATGCTACGATTTGCTGATGACATTGTCTTGTTAGCAGAGAGTGCTGATGGATATTGAGAAGTTACTGAATGGCATGAACAATATACTGAACGAAGATTTTGGACTGAATATAAATCAAAGCAAGACTAAAGTGATGAAATGTAGCAGAAATGATACCAATACTAGTAGATTAAATATAAAAATAGGATCGGATGCAATAGGAGAAGTAAGTGAATTCTGTTACTTGGGAAGTAAAATTACAACCGATGGCTGAAGCAGGAATGATGTTAAAAGCAGAATAGCACTAGCAAAAAGAGCCTTCATGAAAAAGAGAAATCTTTTAGTTTCAAATATTGATCTAGGAATTAGAAATAACTTTTTAAAACTCTTTGTGTGGAGCACAGCACTTTATGGTAGCGAAACATGGACTTTAGGAATACCGGAAAGAAAGAAAATTGAAGCATTTGAAATGTGATGCTACAGAAGAATGCTGAAAATTAAGTGGACAGACAAAGTAAGAAATGAATGAGTTTTGGAAATGATGGGTGAGAAAAGAAGTTTGTGGAAGAAGCTTACAGAAAGAAGAGACAGGCTGTTAGGTCATATTTTGAGACTTGCTGGATTGGTTAATTTGTTAGTGGTTAGTGGAGGGAACAGTCGAAGCTAAGAACTGTAGAGGAGGACAGAGATTAAATATATGAAGCAGATAATTGAGGACGTGTGCTGTAAGGGGTATGTAGAAATGGAGAGGTTAGCACATGATAGGAAGGGATGGAGGATTGCATCAAACCAGTTGAAAGACTGACGACGGAAAAAAAAAGCATTTTTGGTAAATTATTCTTCACTTGGTAATTTCTTACCAACAAAAGAAAATTTTCCCACTCCCTTATGTATGAAATCAAGCACCAGCTTTTGGTCATAGTCATCTTTACCCTTCCATGCCCTATTTCTAATATGTTGGACAACATCCCTCCAAGCCCCATCACCAACATATGCCTTGTACATTCCCAGCACTCTTTTCACCCTCCTCATGTTCTCTAATTACTCCAAATCAAGCTCCTTTTTCATATCATTTACTGACTGGGTCCTGTGATAATTTGCACAAACAAATCAAGCTGCTCTTCTTTGCACACCCTCCAACTTCTGTATTTGATAACCAAACTGTGGATCGCAAATTGTACCACCATATTCAACCAATGGTCTGAATAAAGCTTTTTAACCTTATTTCCTAACTTCTCTGGTACATCTTCTCATCACCCTCTCCAGTAAATGAAGGATTTTGTAACCTTTCCCTACCACCTGCCCAATGTGCTCTGCCCAGTTGAGTTTGTTATCAAACATTATGACAAGTTATTTACACTTCAAGCCTTCAACAAGAAATCCTGATCCTACACTATAATTATAAATAACCTTTAGTTTTTTATCTGTGTACCTAATAAGCTGATTCTTCTTGGCATTTATCTTCATTTCATGCTAACCTACCCATTTTGATATTCCATCCAGGTCACCCTGCACGGTTTCCATTTGCTGAACTTTTCTCTTAAATACTCTTCCTTTCTAAAGTATGTGCCTTTTTATAACCGTACCTATTTTCCCCTTCTATTTTGGCTGCTGGTTTACTGAATCCCCTAATATCCATCAGTTTTGCATTGTGATCACTTATTCCTTCAGTTACTAGACACCCTACAAGATTTTCCTCAGGAAGATATAAAACATGTTTGCTGCCCTCATATATGGCTCTACCACTTATGTAAAACATCCAATAATGACCATTCTACGCTTGTCTGTGAACTGTGAATTTAGTGAATTTTTCACTTACTTTTCATATAAGCTATATCTTGTTTGTTTTATATCCAGTTTTCTTCATTTTTGATAAAGTAATCTCATAAAAATTAGAGAAACTTCACTTGAAACTATTTAATTAGTAAGAAATCATTATATACATTCTACGTGAAATATAATGTGGGTAATCATTCTTCACAGCAAACATTAAATTTAGAATTTTTTGCTGTTGTACGAGTTCTGTTAGAAAAGTATCTGACCTTTGGCCAGGGGGGGAAAAAACTGGCGTACCTGGAGCATTGGAAACCTAATCACTCAGAAAGTAGTCTCCTTGGGACTCCACACACTTGTCCCAGCGGTGCCATAATTGTTGGAAGAATTCTGAGAAAGCATCTTTCAGAACGGAGTTTAAGTCTGCTATCACTGCAACCATGTTGTAGTCTCTTGTCTGAAATCGCTTTCCTTTTAATTGCCTCTTGAGTATGGGGAACAGACAAAACTCGCAGGGGGCCATATCAGAAGAATAAGGAGTCTGTTAAACCACTGGAATCTTGTTTTTCACCAAAAATCTGAATAAGTATGAGGAATGTGCTGAAGCATTTCTGTGATGGAGGCACCAATTTCCTGTTGACCACAACTCCAGTCTCTTGTGCCGCACAGAATCACATAGGCGATGGAGGACTTCCCCGTAGTACTCGTTGGTGATTGTTTGACCCTGTGGTGTCTACTCATTGTATACCTAGTGATGTTCCGATACCATCAAAGTATCGATACCTACTTAAATGAGTAGTACTTAAATTGTCTTACGATACTTACTCATATGAGTACTGCAAAAGTATCGATACTTACTCATATCGATACTTTTTTAAATTAATGTCGAAATATAAAAATATACCTGACATGTTGCTAAATTATTTATTTTATTTACCTAGTGTAATAAAATCAAATATCACTCAGTAAACATTTTTATTTATTTATTAAAATTATAACAAAGCAAACTTTGAAGGGTTTGTCTTATCTTTAAATATTTATTTATTATTGTTTTAAACAATAAAAGTCCGCTTTTGGAAGGGTTTCCAAAAAAGCAATTATTCCAAATATTTTGGGCAGAGCTTTTTTCTTTTGTTTGTCAATTTTTCACCCTCATTAGAAAACAAACATTCACTCAATACTGACATTGCTACAACAATAGGATACAGTTGAGCGTATTTATACAGACAAGGAAATATAAGTTTCATTTCTTCCCATTCTGTAATTGCTGGATTGATTTTAGAGACATTACAGTCTTTGACAAGTATTTTTTTTAACTTATTGCTTTACGCCTCGTTGATGGCTAAGATCATTAGAGGTGGGATGGGACTGGGGATAAGGAATGGGAAGGAATTTGGCCATGGCCTTTTTGAAGGAAGCATCCCGGCATTCGCCTGGAGTGATTTGGGGAAACCATGGAAAATTCAAATCTGGATGCTCGGACGGGGATTCGAACCCGCGTCCTCTCGAATACGAGGCCAGAACGTTAACCGTTCACCCACCATGCTCGGTTTTGACAAGCAGAGAGAGACTTTGTCACTACCGTGTGTTTTCTTTTTCTTTGTGACGTTTCCAGAAGTAATATTCCTGTGAAAAGCTAGCTGATGCAGCTTCTTCTTCCGATTCACATGGGCTACTTAGTTGCTTATGAACCATATCTCTTAGTTTTTGTGTGGGGCTGCACGGGAGATTGACCAGGTATAGTGAAATGCGCGCCAAGTACAACTTTATTACAACGAAATAGGGACCTAAAACAAACTCTTTGAGATTAGATTGCCTATTCTAAGATTGATTTTTTTTTATTTTCAGTGCTATCAACTTAACGTCAGCGGGAAATTAATTTCGCAGGCAAGACTGAGTGGTGCAGCAGGGATGATGCATTTAGAATTTAACACTGGATGCGTTTCGATACTTTCGATTCGATACAAGTAATTTTCTTCCGATGCCGTGTAAGTATCGAATGAATTAATTCGAATACGAAAAGTACTCGGTATCGAAACAAAGTATCGAGTAGTTACTCGTATTTAGTTGTATCGGGTCATCACTATGTATACCACACCGCAGGAGTCAAAGAAAGCAGTCAGCATCATTTTGACGTTGCTGTGCACTTGGTGGGCCTTCTTTGGGCTTGGAGACGTGGAATGCTTCCACTGTGAGAACTGGGATTTGGTTTCTGGGTCATACCCGTACACCCAGGTCTCATTACCAGTGATTATGGTGTTCATGAAGCCAGGTTTACTGTTTGTGAAGTCCAGCATGTCCCGTGAAACTTCAAAACGAAGTTGCTTTTGTGCCGCTGTCAGCAGCATTTTTTCACCAATGCTCTCTTCATGGCCTAATCTTTGGCCACAATGGAATGTGCCAAAAAGTGCTGATGCCCACCTCTTCTGCAATTTCTCGGATAGTCACATGACGGTCCACATAGCCACAGCATCTACTTTGGCAATAACCTGGTCATTTTGGCATATTGATGGCCGACCATTGTGTGGCTCGCTCTCCACTAATGTGTGGCCATCTTTAAACAGATTGTACCACTCCTTAATCTGTGTGACGCCCATAGCATCGTCACCAAAAGCCATATGAATCTTCTGAATGGATTCCACCTGGCTGTAGCCCAGTTTCTGGCAAAATTTGATGCAGTAGCACTGCTCCAGTCATTGCATCATTTTCTTTGGAATTAAAAACCGATGAGAGAACTACACACAACCTCACTCAAATGCTGCTTACCAGCAACTGTTGCTACCAGCAGGTGGAAAAAAATTCACGCATGCACTTGAAGGTTCAAGGTCAGCTCATGGAAGTGTGCTTTATTCAAAACCATCAGGTTGGATACTTTTCTAACAGACCTCGTATTATTTTACATTTCTTGGTGAACAACATAATAGTAACTTTTGTACTGTACAATATTTGTTACATTCTGGTGTCTTCAGGTGTTATTGCTGCCAAGGATGCCAAATTGACATTTATGGTTGGTGGGCCAGAATCTTTGAAGGGAGAAATAAAAGACTTCCTCCTGTGCATGGGTTCTCGGGTTATCTATTGTGGACCAGTCAGTTCAGGACAAATTGTGAAACTGTGCAACAACATGCTTTTAGCAGTTCATATGATTGGAACAGCAGAGTCTATGAACCTCGGTATCAGGTCAGATCTTACAAATGAATAAATATTTTAAGATGTTTTAAGTGTTACTCTAGAAGGGTGTTTGTGTGTGAGTGTGTGCCTGCGTGTGTGAGAGAGAGACAGAGAGAGACAGAAAAGTCAGGAGATTCAGTTTTTAAGAATTGACATAATATGCAGCATTTAAACCAGTCATGATTAAAATATTATTGATCTGATTTTACAAGGAAAAATCTTTTTGCAGCCTAGCCTGTTCTGTGTGAGGTATGGTGGCATGGCAAAAGAACAAGGCAAATTGTGCGTGAACTGTCACCAACATATTCCCATTTGCCCAAAATGTTGTATGACTTTACAAATTAATTTCTTCTAAAATCTAGCTAACCACTTTATTTTCTACAGTTTTATTTAAATTTTCTGAATTAAAAAACACTATGCAAGGCTATCTTGAGAGGATAAGGAGAGAATATGAAAATTGTATGGGTTAATATTAAGATGATAAAACAGGTTGTTTTTTCTTAAATTGATGAGGGTTTTACTGACTCATCTAGATTTGGGATGAAAATATTTGTCATTGTATAGTCTTGTTTTATACATATATTTTCGGGCAATGGTATCACTGATAAAAATGACTTGTTTTATTTTTATGAAAAGCTGTTAAAGAAAACAACTATTAAAAAGTTTCAGCACATTTGAAATTATTTTGTTTTTATTTAAAAGCTATAGGGCTATGATTGGAAAGTTTTAATATTAAAATGAAAATTGATTTCATTCACTTTTCATGTAGATATTTCGAGCATCAAGTCTCTCCTTTTTTCCTTTTTCTTTATTTCCCATTTAATTAGAATAAATATTAATATATGTCGTTAGTTTCAGTTATATTAAATGGATGCATTTAAACTGTGTAGAAACACCTATGGAAAGGTAACAATGATTTCAGTTATAAAGCTCACAGTTTTGTATTAGCACATTATTATTATTTTGTAACCTTAACTGCTTTATCAGAAGCTACAAATATTTTACTAAACATATTTTATTTCCATTCCTAAAAGAAATAATTTTTCTTCAGTTTGCAGGAATCCCTGCAGTCTTTGCATTCAAATCTTCGTTAGATTTTGTTTTTTAAAGTAATATAACAAAAGATTTGCTCACTTATGTATATTAGTTGTGAGCAGTTACTATAGTTATCATTTTTATTACAGACTAGGTTTAGATCCTAAACTGATGATGGAAGTGTTCAATACAAGCACTGGACGCTGCTGGTCTTCAGAAGTCTACAATCCGGTTCCAGGAACTATTAGCAATATCCCAAGTGCAAACAATTATGAGGTACTATTTCATGACAGACTACTAAAAAAAACACAAATTTAACAAACCTCCACATGTCTTGTACACATTATTTTCCGAACTATTCGAATATAAAAATTTTTGCAAATGTATTCCTAAGAACTTATTATTATTAATTTTAATTGCAATGGAGCTACTGCTCCAGTGTCAATTATCCTAGTCAGTTAACTACCTTTTTATATTATTTTTTAAAAAATTTCTTTTGTAATTGGAGTTTTAAATTCCTCCCCCATTTACTTTTTTTGATTTACAAATTTTAATTTTAAATTCTTTAAGTGGTTTTCATCACTTGGTAATTTGTTCCAATCCCTGGCACCCCTGCCAACAAAAGAAAATTGTCCCACTCCCTTATGCATGAAATTGAGTGCCAGCTTGTGGTCATAGTTGCCTTTCCCCTTCCATGCACTATTCCTAATTCTTTAACCAGTATCCCTCCAGGCCCCATCATGTATACATGTTCTGTATTTTCCCAGCACTCTCTTCACCCTCCTCCTTTCCTCCCATGACTCCCAATCCAGATCCTTTGTCATATCAGTTACTGACTGGGTCCTGCAATAATTTGTAAGAATGAATGTAGAAGTAGCATTTCAAAGTGAAAAATCTACTGAACTTATTTCTTACCATTTGTAGGTTTCCATATCCGAAGGGAAACTGAGTTCTATTGCTGTCATTCTGCTGTCATTTTTTACAGGTCTCTAATAAAACATAAAATTATAATTAATACATGAAATGAAAGAGCAACTGAAACAGTTATACCTGCAAGCTTACAAGTGTTCAATTGTGAGCACCTCTCATCACATGGCACACATCAAGTCAATAGCCCATTTCTTCCCAAACGCTGATTAGTGTTAGTGGTGTAATTGTTGCAACATCTGCCTCAGTCCTGTTTCTTAGGTCGGGTACGTCAGGAGGTAGTGGGGGCACATACACATGATCCTTTATGAACTCCCACAGGTAGAAATCACATGGCATCAGATCGGTAGAGCGTGGAGGCCATGCGAAACAAGCTCTGTCTTTGGGCCCTTTATGGCCAGTCAACCAATCGTGTACGTCGTTATGCCAGTGAGACGGTGCACCATCTTGCTGCCAACTAAAATTATTTGGTTCATCTTTTACCAACTGGGGAAATAGCCATAGTTGTTGTACCATCTCGTGAGGATTTTATGAGCCCCAGATGCACACATTATGAGTATTCACATGTCCACTGAGGTGGAATGTTGATTCATACCAGAAAACAACATGATCCAGAAAATCTTCATCGTCATGCAACAACATTTCATGTGCAAAGTTGACACCTAAACCAACTTTAGAGCCTGTAACAACTGCAAACAATAAGGATGTAGTAGTTTGAGTTTCTGTAAAACTTTCTTATTACCACTTGGGGGATCACAAATGAACTAAATTCGGAATGCACGTTGCGCAGTACCTACAGATTCGGTCTTTGCAAACTGCAGAACACAAAAAGCTTTCTGTTCACTAATCATCATTTTTGCTACTAGCACTTTCTAATGCATGATGGAGGAATCATTGCATGCACGTGTGCAGAGGTACCAACAAACATAACTGTTTGAGTTGCTCTTTCATTTCATGTATTAATTACAATTTAACGTTTTATGTACAAAGTGTTAAAACCCCGATATTCTTTAGAAACACCCAGTATATTATGCATTCCAAATAACATATTAAAGTTCTGTAACATTGTATTTTCATAGAAGCAAATTGGAGAGGGGGCAGGGGGGGAAAATCTGTTACATCATGTTATATGTCTATAGCTGTTAAAGTAAAGAAATAAGATATTATCTTGCCAGACTGAGAAAAAAGTAATTGTTATAAATATGTATAACAGCCCAGTTCAGATCACACAGTTCTCCTCAGACTTTGAATTGATCATCTGTATATCCTACAACAGGATTATGATTTCTTTTAAATATGTCTCGATATGCGATTTCTTCTATCCAGGATCCTTCACACTTCTCTCTTGATTCAGTAGTCTCCCTTTCCTCAGCCAACTTCTATCCACATTTATAATAAGGAAGAAAAGAGAATGTAAACCCATATGTTATCACAGATGAAGGCTATGGCTTACACATAAACAATAACACACTTTACATTATTTTGACATAAAACTTAATCACATATAAAGATGGGTCACATGGCAAATGACTCAGATATTAACACATTGAAACTTAGCACATGACTCTTTTGGATAGTCTTGGGATGTACATGGCTGACATTTGTCACAGCTCTACACATGATTAATGTTTTGTATCACAATGTTGTAAAATGTATAATGTGCTTGTAGCAGACTTCTTGTATTTATCAGTGTATTCATAAGCTTTGGACAGTTTTTGTGGTAAAGAAAACACGTAATGTTGAAGGGAAAATCATTTTTTGTTTATTCAGAATATTATCGGTAGCAGGTAAGTTATGAATACCATGCCAGAAAAACTGTGTGTCTTTTGCAGCAAACCATTTGGTGAGCCTTTTTCCAACTTCCTCAAAATTGCTGAAGTGCTGCTCTGCGAGCACATGCCCTATAGATGCGAAGAGGTGATAGATGGCACCAGATTGGGGGAGTACGGTGGGTGTGGTAAGATGTCCCAGCCAAGCGATTTCAAGGTGTCTTTCTCTGGTTTTGCTGTGAGAGATGGTGCATAGTCGTATAACAAAATCACTTTGCCAATTCTTCAGGCCAGTTCTGGTCACTGAGCATGGTGGGTGAGCGGTTAGCACTCTGGCCTCGCATTTGGGAGGACACCGGTTCGAATCCCTATCCGGGCATCCAGATATGGGTTTTCCATGGTTTCCCCAAATCACTCCAGGTGAATGCCAGGATGCTTCCTTCAAAAAGGCCATGGCCAAATTCCTTCCCACTCCTTGTCCCCAATCCCATGCCGCCTCTAATGACCACGATGAGGCGTAAAGCTGTAAGGAAAAAAAACATTCTGGTCATTGTTCAATCAATGCATGACATAAATTAATCATTTGTTGGTGATAGCATTGTGCATTAATGGTTTAGCTGGGCTCCAAGAGTTCATGATACACAATAGCGTTCAGGTCCCACCAGACTCAAAGCATGGTCTTCTTGCCGAAACGATTTGGCCTTGTTGTTGAAGAACCGGATTAATCAGGTGACAGCCATGATTTTCTTCACTTCGGGTTTTCAAAATAAATCAATTTTTTATCACCTGTCACAATGTGGGGCATTGAACCAGCATTTCACAAGTGAATTTGCGATTTTCCATTTGCCATTCGTTCAAATCATGTGGGACACATTTACCAAATTTATTGATCTTTCCCAATGCTCATAAACGTCTGTTGATTGTTTCTTGTGATATATTAAATGTTTAATATTTAATGTTTTGCTGTTGAGTTTGCTTTGGATCATCATCCAGTAATGCCTGCAATTGCTTGTGTTCACATGTTTGTGGTCTAACCAAGCATACTCTGTCTTTAATATTGAAATAACCATGTTTAAATTGTTGAAACATATTCTAATCAATGGAGCATGCTCACCATATTTTTCCACCAGCAAACAATGACTTTCCACAGTCTTTTTCTTTTGATTAAATAAGAAAATCAATACATGCCGCAAATGTTTGTTTTCAGGCACAGAAGTCCACATGATCACTGAATAATACAACACAGATGCCATTTGTGTGGCAGACTCAACTTTTGTGTCAGATGAACAACTGATGTATGTGTCACATTCATACACTGTATGCTGTTTGCTGGCGCCATCTCTTAGTGAAACCGGAAACAAATTGTGCATACACCTTCCTTATTTTCATTGCAAAAATTCCCATGTTATTTACCAACCTAATTGTAAAAAAAAATATGCCCTGCTTTATCAAATGGCTGACTAACAATCAATTATTATTGATGAGGATGATCAGATATTCACCCAGAATCTTCACCGCACTATTGTGGCAAGTGCCACCACTCACAACATTTAATTATTTATTTTTCCTTTTAAAGTTTGATCCAGCATCTGTAGGCTAAACTGAGCCACTAAGTCTTCTTTACTTGAAGACAACATTTCAGAGAAAACATATATAAAAATATTAATTAGGTATATAAAGCACTATGAATTCAGCAAATACTGGTTCAGGAAATAATAAACATCTGAACCTAATACATCATATATTCGAGGTGTGTTCAAAAACTAACGAGAATTTTGAAATTTCATGGGTTATATTAATCCGATTGGCATGATTATTTCATTATTGTGTTGGCAAACATGTCTTAAAAGTATCTATATGGGATGTTTAGTCTCTAGTCAGCTGTTAAAAGGATAACATGTGTTTTGATACAGTCAGCGATTTTTCATTTGTATAAATCATGGACCAAAGAATATGCAATAAATTTTGTCATAAAAATTGAATTAAGTACAATAAAGTTTTAGAAGTGTTAAATATTTCTTTTGGTGAATCTACTATGAGCAAAACAAGGGTTTATGAATGGTATAAGCATTTTCAAGATGGTCATGAAGTCGCTGAAGATGATGAGCAAGCAGGTAATCCTAGCACATCAATAACCGAAGAAAATGTGGAAAAAGTGAAAGAAATTATTATGAAAGATGACCAAATCACAATTAGCGAAGTTGCTGATGATGTTGGCAGATTAGTTGGTTCTTACCATGAAATTTTTCCATCTGTTTTCCATATGCAAAATGTTGCAGCAAAATTTGTTCCAAAAGTGTTGAGTTACAAACAAAAACAGTGGCGAGTGGAAGTTTCTCAGGAATTGCTAAATGAGGTCAACAACGATGCAGAACTACTGAAATGGGTCATAATAGGTGATGGAACATGGGTTTATGGGTATGATGTCGAAACTAAGGCTCAATCATCCCAGTGGAGGCATTCTGGGTCGCCAAGACCAAAAACAGCTCGACAAGTTTGGTCAAATGTGAAGGTTATGCTCTCCGAGTTCTTTGATTTTAATAGCATAGTGAGTGCACCATGGGTTCTTGCCACAAGGTCAAACAATCAATAAGGAGTATGATTTCAATATACGTGGGTCTTGTCCTCTCCTTTCTTCAATAATACAACTTCACTACGCTTCAAGATGCACAGTACTTTTCCATGCCCTAGGCATTTGTTAAATATCTTAAACATAATGGGGCTACTTACAAATTCAACTTCTGAAGCACCTCAGCTGGGATTCCATCTGATCCTTGTTCCTTTCCTACACTCAGAGAATCAGTTGATGTAACTACCTCATCCAGTAAGATGGTGTTGTTTATGACGTCTCTTGCATCTGGTTGCCACATTTTGCAGTAGAGCTCATCTCGTTGATTGGTATTTTCCTCCAGTTTGTCTTGCAGCAGTAAGCTGTTTAGTAGCTCATCAGCTGATTACTTCCTGTTTGTTGTAATTGATCCCTCTGCTCTTTTGATTGAGAGCAACATGGTGGGTTGTCATATTTTACCAGTGGCTATTTTGTAAGGAATTCCCCATCGCTTAATCTTGATATTTTCTTTCAAGAATTGCTTTGCTTTGCTTGACATTTATTATTTTTTTGATTTCATTCTACTCTCATTTTCCTGTAACTAGTAAGAAGAAAATAGCTACTTGACATTTCTTTTGATCTCAGTGCCTTAAGTCCCTTCATCCACTTATGTTTTTAACGGTAACGGCAGTTCTTATTGTTTCCTGAATCACCTATGTTAAATCCTGTGCCATGCTGCCAATGTCAAAATCTGCTCCTGAAACTGTAGGAACAAAGAAACCTTTACTCAAACTTTGTCATGAAGCTTATCTAATGTTATATTGGCATTAAGAATAGCATTTGCCCAGAACAGTTGTTCTCAGTTCCCTGGCAATAGATATATTTTTTATGGCTTTACCATCTCATCGATGTTGATGTCATTAGAGGTGGAAGAGGATGGAGGGGGGGGGGCAAGGAACAGGAAGGAATTTGAATAATAATAATTAAGAATTGTAGATAAATTTCTTATAGATCACTGTATTTTAAAACACTTTGGACTGAAAAGTGGACTGTGTTGATAATAATGTACCTTAGTCTTTGCTTCTGGCATCCATTGATGATATTAGTCTTTCAATGAGTATTTAGTTTTGTTAGTTCACCAGTAGTTGCTAATATGACTAATTTATATCATGGTACACTTTCACTGACCCTGAATTTTATGAAAATACCAGAGACTGAAGTATATACCTTACATTTGAATAAACCTAAAACATTAAACATTGTTAACAAAAGCAAAAATGTTGTAGTTACTACAGTATTTTATTTGTTTTCACTGTTTTGTCTGCTCACGTGGATGACATCAAAGCCAAATTCTAGTAATAAAATATAATATTATGAGATTAAGATAAATAATGATATGTGCATTATTAATCAGTTTAATATGTTTTCAGGGTGGTTTTGGTACAAGCCTAATGGCAAAGGACCTTGGCCTTGTGCAAGATTCAGCAACGAGGACTCAAACCCCAATTCCATTGGGATCGTTAGCTCATCAAATTTACCGTACTTTAGTGTCACAAGGGTATGGAATGAAGGATTTCTCTGTTGTATATCAATTTTTAAAAGGCACCTGCCCAAACAAATAGGCCATGTGTCAGATATATTTTGAGAACAGCACTGCGGAGGTGGCTCTTTTATTTGTTAATCTGTTTTATCCATCATTTTTTCTGCAATTTTCTTGCACATTTTTTTCAAAATATCTGTTTAAATAATTTTGATCATAGATTTGTATTAAAATATTGATCTGACATTGTTTTTATTAAGACTTTATTGCAATATACATCACATTTCATATCATTAACAGCTGTCATGAAGTTTGTGCTCTATTATTTATAGTCCTCTCTTCCCTACCATTTACCACTAATTCTTTGTGTAGTATCTATACAGGGCCCATTACTAGTATAAACCTTACTCATACCCTATAGTCTCTTTACCCACTTCCAGTGAGTCCATTCTAACTCCTTTATCATATAATTTACTGTAATTTCTTTTCAACAGTAACTGTACAGACAAATTAGTGTCTTATTTTGCTTTTTTTCCCAACTTTCCATAATGTGGTTTCATTTCCGTATAACCATATTTAAACAAGGGCCAATTAAAGGTTTAATTCCCCTTTTCCCTTACTTCCTGTGTACATCTCCTCATTATTATCTGCAATAAATGCAGCACTTTTAAAATTTTCCCTACCACCTCAACTGAGCTATTCACCAATATTTATAATGTATAACTTTCACTGGCAATTCCCATTTCACTGCTCAACTAAATCTTTACTTTCCAACTATGTACCTAGTACTTATTTAGTATTTGTCTTAATTCCAAGCTGACCTATCCAATTTACATGTCATTTCTAGATCACTTTGTTGCTGCATACAATCATTTCGCATTTCAAAATAATTACATTCCACTATATCACCACAGCTGGGCACAAAACCATTAATCCATTGATTGTTAACTACTGAAGTTAATAAAAATGCAAAAATTTATCTTTTAAGTTACCCTAAAAAATCATTAACATTCTTCTTAACTTCCTTTAAACTGAACATGCATTAACTTTTGTTTGTTACATTGGTTGTTGACATCATTTCGTTTGTTTGAATTGCACACCACAGCTCGCTGGTATGTTTGGCAAGTCGAATAGTGAACGAATTAGGTAATGCGGGGTGCAAGAGCGACTGTGCTGCATATATAACCATTATGCTATGCATGATGTGGGTGTGTGCAGGAATGCTAGAGTTGTGGAGTGTTTTTAATTTCCGTCTTGATTTTGATATTTTTGTAACTTAACTTTTTTGCTGATATAGTACCAATTTTTAGTTTGTGTTGGTTTGGTGTTTGTTGGTGAAATAAATTAAATTGAGGTTCATTACATGATTAAATCATGGAAACAGAAGATATAGACTCTGTTAGTGAAAGAAGCAGCGCTAGCAATAGCAAAGAGAAGATTAAAAATCCTTGGCCACATATATAAGATTATATAGCATTTAAATGAAGATGGGGAGAACAGTTGATTTATGAATTATCCCTAAACTTTCTGATCAAGGCTCACGTTTCTAGCCGTAATAATCCTAAACAACCCATGAGTAGGAAAGCAAACATCTACATATTCATAGTTTGAAGAAAATGTGAAAGCCGGGTCAGCTCATGGGAAAAGGAAAAATTCAAAGCCATGTTCAAGTGGATTTTTCTGGTGTTGATAGCAGCAGAAGTTTTTTATTTCAATCTCCATTTGCTAACAAAAGGTTACGTCAGCAAAGCATTGGTGAATCTTTTGGAATCGTAGTTCCTGAAAGTGGCGTATCTCAAGTTGGTGTGAACCAGTGCATTGTAAACTTTTTTGTTGCTAACATGATTCCAACTACATGTTGTAGAATCCAATACATTTGAGAAGCTGATTAAAATGTTGAACCCCAGTAAGAATTCAGTTTGCAGAGGGACATTGGGTAGATGTATTGTTGATAGTTAACTTTTAATGGATAACTGTAACTTTGCAAATTTAACGCTTTAACAATTATCGAAGTTAACTTTTTAAGTAGCGGATTAACGACTAACGCAGTTAACTTTTGGATTAAATGTACCCAGCTAGTTATATCACCTACAAAATTCTATACTCTGACTGTAAAACAACTAGAAAATCATTAATTAAAACAATGAAAAACATTGGCTCCAATACACTATCTTGTGCACTCCTGTTGTGATTTCTGCTTCTCCTGATACCACATTTCTTACACCAATTACTTCTTAATTTTTAAGATTTTCTCCACTGGCCAAGAATCATCCTTATTCACCCAAACACTTTTTATCTTTATTCGTCAACAGTTTTTTGTCAAATGGGGCATTTCAGAGCTACTTGTGTTCCTCTATCCATTTCTTCTGAAGTATCTTCTGCATAGCCAACCATTCTCTGAGATTCTTGGAAATAAGCTCTACTAAACTCATGTTGCCTGCCTGAAATCTGTACTCCCTACCTCTCAAGGTTTCATGTGCCAAACCTGGTTGCTGACCATTCTATCAAATACTTTGTGCAACTCTAAGCTACACTGTCACTTTGACCTCCTCTGTCCATTTTTTGTTCACTTATGATGAAACATCCTGATTCACCCAATAGTTTTGACCTTATTTATCACAATTCTATATCTGAATGTTGCAGACCATTTTCAGGTAATCAGTTACAAGCATATGATAAAGTGATTACTGCTGATGCAATCGAATTCTTATATATATTTTTTCACTAAACCCATTTTATTTCATTCACAGAAACATTGTCAGCAGATTCTCCTGTTAAATATGTGTACATGACATTATATGTTTTAGTGTTACATTTTTATATCAGAGTTATCGTATTAATAATGTTCTGTTTACATTTATTTATATCTTCACTTTATCCACTTCATCAGAGGTTTTGACTGTATTTTGTCACAGCAGATCATTTCCTGCTCATACAGTTTCATCTTCCAAAAGCCATTATCCAATGCTTACCGTTAGAATTCATAACATTATGTGGCACTATTTTCATTTTTCTGTTCCTCTTCTGTTTATTTACTGTGTAGTATATTTTTTGAAAATGTGTGTGTTCATGTAGTCACTTTTAATATTGTCGTATCTATGTTAGTGGCCATTTTTTTATAAATTTTGTGTATTGTGTATAGTGCTTGATGTCTCTAGTTTGCATATTCATTTAATATGTTAGCAATTTTGTGTTAGTCTATGCTGATGCAGGTCATTACATGACATTATTTTTCAGTCAATATTGCATTTGGTGTTAAGTTTGTGTGGATGTATGTCTTTTGTAGTGATGCGATGATATTATTTGTTGCTTTCTATATTTGTTTCATAGATTTATTATTTAGTTGATGTTCATTGTTTTATTAACATCCATATTTGTTAACTACGAAGATGACTTTTTTTTTTTTGCTGAGTAGTGTGTTATGCAATCTATTGACCATATTTATTAATGCAGCTTCTTTGTATGTTTGTAGATGGTTTGGTTCAGAATGTATTATCATGTTCATAATGCAAAAATGATGCAACTAAGGAAAAAGGAAGCGGCTTCTAGGTGATATAATTAAGAAAAGAAAGGGAAATTAACCCACCACATACCAAAGTGGATGGATGCGATGAGAGGGAACACTTATGCTGACAAACAACTACACAATATTTCAGCATTTGCCTTGTTCACAAGTAGAAAAACGGGCCATTAGGCTCGGAACGTGTGTACACAACAAACGTTATCTAATGACTAACCGAGTATTGGTGGAGGGTTGGGGAACGGCTAAGGAGTAGACTATCAATATCGGTATGCAATGTCTGAGATAATATATTGCAGGCGATGGTAAAATGAGCATATGTAGTAAGGGTACAGTATAAACACGGGGGGGGAGGGAAGTTAGTGATGGGTTAGTTGGATTTTAACGGTGGTTAAGTCCAGGAGGGTGTCTCGTATCCAGGATATTCCGGTACGCTAGTTCCCACCTCCGGAGTTCTGCTGCAGTGGTGCTGTCAGGGAAAACTCTGACTGCTCTCACAGTAAAACAGTCATTGAGGTTGTTGGAATCATGGCTATTGGCATGTTCTGGTACTGGAAGGTACAGGTTGCGGGTGTGGACAGTTTGTCTGTGGCCATTCATTCTAACAGAGAGTTGCTGTGTGGTGAGGCCTATGAAAGAACTGGTACAATAGCGGCAAGTTAGTTGGTATATTAGATGAGTGGTTTAACAGGTGGCATGTCCAATAATGAGGAAAGTTTCCCCTGTGGTGGGATTGGAATATGTAGTGGTGGGTGGAAGCATGTTGCAGGTTTTACAGCGGGGTCTATTGCAAGGATAAGATCCATATGGTGCTTTTGGGGAGTCTAACGGAGGGTATTTGTCTTAAGATTGGATGGTCTGCTAAACATGCACTGAGGGACATTGGGTAGAATTTTGGGTAGGAGAGTATGCATTTCCGGAAATGAGTGAAGGAAGTCATACCCCTGTCTCAAGATATGGTTGATGAACTCGAGGCCAGGAGAGAACTGAGTGACAAAGGCAGGGCTATAGTTGGTTTTTGTAGAAGACAAGTGAGAGTGGTTATGTGGAGGGTGGTTGATCGTGCTGGAGATCTGTTTATGTACAAGATCCCTGGGGTAACAACGGGAAATAAGGGCTTGGGATAGGTTTTGTGAGTATTGATGGAGAAAATGAGCATCAGAGCAAATGCGACTTGCACGGATGGCAAGACTGTATGGGAGGGAACGTTTGGTATGGAATGGATGGCAGCTATCAAAGTGTAGATACTGCTGTAAATTAGTGGGTTTGATGTGGACTGCGGTATGTAGGACACCAGTGCCTGAGCATGATGTCAACATCGAGGAATGTGATGTGTGAGCGGGAGTAAGTCCAAGTGAAATTGATGGAATTGTTGCCTATTGTTAAGGGAGTGGAGGAATTCAAGGAGGTGGTTTTCGCTGTGGGTCCAGATCATAAATATGTCATCTATGTATCTGAACCACGCAGTGGGTTTAAAGGGAGTGTTGTTCAGGAAACGTTCCTCCTGACGACCAAGCAATAAGTTGGCATAGGATGGGGCCATGCAGGTGCCCATGGCGGTACCGCGGATTTGGTGATATACTACAGAATTAAAGGTAAGGAAATTTTTGGAGAGAACTATATGGGCCAAGGTTGAAATGAAGTACGTACTAGGCAGGCTTTGTGGCGGTCGTAGGTCTAGGTAGTATTCTAGGGCACTGAAGCCCTGACTATGTGGAATGTTGGTATACAGGGAAGTTACATGAACTGAGACTAGGAAGGACCGGAGGTAGAGGTGTGTGGATTGTGGATAGGCGTTCAAGGAAATGTGGAGTGTCTTTCACTTAGGAGGGAAGATTTTGACAAAGGGTTGGAGATGTTGATCCACAAAAGCTAAAAACCTTTCAGTGGGCGATTCATATGCCGCAACTATAGGTCTTTACCTTTAAATCTGTAGCATATCACCAAATCTGTGGTACTGCCATGGGGACCTGCATGGCCCCATCCTATGCAAACTTATTCCTTGGTCGTCAGGAGGAACATTTTCTGAACAACACTCCCTTTAAACCCACTGTGTGGTTCAGATACATAGATGACATATTTATGATCTTGACCCACAGCGAAAACCACCTCCTTGAATTCCTCCACTCCCTTAACAATAGCAACAATTTCACTTGGACTTACTCCCGCTCACACATCACATTCCTCGATGTTGACATCATGCTCAGGCACGGTGTCCTCATACCGAAGTCCACATCAATCCCACTAATTTACAGCAGTATCTACACTTTGATAGCTGCCATCCATTCCATACCAAACGTTCCCTCCCATACAGTCTTGCCATCCGTGCAAGTTGCATTTGCTCTGATGCTCATTCTATCCATCAATACTCACAAAACCTATCCCAAGGCCCTTATTTCCCATTGTTACCCCAGGGATCTTGTACATTAACAGATCTCCCGCACGATCAACCACCCTCCACATAACCACTCTCACTTGTCTTCTACAAAAACCAAACTATAGCCCTGCCTTTGTCACTCAGTTCTCTCCTGGCCTCGAGTCCATCAACCATATCTTACGACAGGGGTATGACTTCCTTCGCTCATTTCTGGAAATGCGTACTCTCCTATCCAAAATTCTACCCAATGTCCCTCGTGCATGTTTTTAGCAGACCACCCAATCTTAAGAACATCTTAGTCCACAAATACCCTCCGTTAGACTCCTCAAAAAGCACCATATGGATCTTATCCTTGCAATAGACCCCGCTGTAAAACCTGCAGCATGCTTCCACCCACCACTACATATTCCAATCCCACCACAGGGGAAACTTTCCCCATTATTGGACATGCCACCTGTTCAACCACTCATCTTATATACCAGCTAACTTGCCGCTATTGCACCAGTTATACATAGGCCTCACTAGCGTACCAGAATATCCTGGATACGAGACACCCTCTGGACTCAACCACTGTTAAAATCCAATTAACCCATCACTACCTTCCCCCCCTCCCCCCCCCTCGTGTTTATACCATACCCTTACTACATATGCTCATTTTACCACCGCCTGCAATATATTATCTCAGACATTGCATACCGATATTGATAGTCTACTCCTTAGCCGTTCCCCCACCCTCCCCCAATACTCGGTTAGTCATTAGATAACGTTCATTGTGTACACACGTTCTGAGCCTAATAGCACATTTTCATACTTTGTGAACAAGGCAGATGCTGAAATATTGTGTAGTTGTTTGTCAGCATAAGTGTTCCCCTCTCATCGCATCTGTCGACTTTGGTATGTGGTGGGTTAATTTCCCTTTCTTTTCTTATTCATAATGCCAAAAAAGAAACACGTGGTAAACTGAACTTCCGTGATGATAGTATAACAAGATACATACAACACTCATTTAAAATATATAGGAATGCATCTACTATAATTGTTTCACACTATATTTCAATGCTTCCATGCTGTTGTTACTAACAATTGATATTCATTTTATCATCAGATTCGTAGGATTGTATGGACGTAGTGACATTAATGTGTGGAAATCTAAAGCAAGAAATAATTACAGCCAGAATAGTCTTTGAACAGAACTGTGTGTTTAAAATACATGCCAAAGAGAAAAAAACTAATACTTTATGCAACAGCTAAACAAAGTTAGGGGCATTCAAGTATTACATAATGCAATTTGGGGGGGGGGGGGGGGGTCTTGTAAAACGTTACGGTGCATCACAGAGGCGGGAAGGGGTATTGGAACAACGCGTTACATAACTTTTTTTATTTTAATAAAAAACTAGGGAATTAAAATCTCCCAAGTTGGCAACCCTTTTCGTTTATGTTTTACGGGGAATCCCTTGAGTGTATTATATGCCATTTTTATTTTGTTTTCGTTTTCAGTATTCATTAGGGTTTACACAGAAGCACATTGCTATTCCGTCTGTATACACCGGCGTCATCGTGGATCCTGACGGTTTCGTTAAGGAAGAAGTTGCTGTTTATAGCAGGCCGACACACATATCCATAAGGAGTGTGAAACATGCATCCTCCACAGCGAACACTCATGCTTATGATTTCGAATCACTTTTAACAGTGTCTGCATTCAAACCGTTAATGATGACAGAATCGAACACCGTGAAGCCAGTGATCGTCATCTTTGTAGATAGTGGGCCGGACAAAAATCCGCATTATCAGAAAGTCAAGATTTTTGCCATTCAACACTTCAAAAAATACAACCTGGATGCCCTATTTACAGCGATTAATGCTACTCCTACCAAGGAGTTAGGTTGGGAAGACCTGGAGCACCGAAGGCGTTGCTCTCGACAGAAGCTAATTGAAAAATTCTCGACTGACGTATTTCAGAATGACAGTAAACAAATATTGCTACCAGCAACATTCATATCTCAGAATGACCGCAAAAATAAGATTAGAGAAATCAGAGCCAGCACTGATTCATTTCTGTACTCATTTTTTCCACAAGCGATTAGGGAGTGGAATAGAAAGGATTTACCGGGCAAGTAAACATAAAATCCGACAGGAGTAGCTTTCGATAAAGTACTTCGGCCATCCTGATCTGGGTTTTCCATGGTTTCCCCAGATTGCTCCAGGCGAATGCTGGGATGGTTCCTCACAATAGCCCATGGGCGCCTCCTGCCATATCCAGTATATCCCTTCCAAATTATTACCTTTCCGGATAGGTGCAATGCACCCTCCGCCACACACTTTTAGTGAATCGCGGAGTAATAGTAATAGTAATGCTCCTGGGCGGAGTGCATACAACCAAGTTGAGCGACGCAGGGCCCCCTCAGCAAACGACTGTCAGGAGTCATCCTGCCGCATGAACATTTTGGTTCTCATCTCGACGACAAAGGAATGACTGTTGATGATGATTTGGAAAAACGCAATTTTACGCACGCTGGGGAGACACTTGCTAAGGTCTGGAGTGAAATGAAAATTGACAACTATGATGTTTCCAGCAGAACCTAATGTGGCCTGGTATAGCGCCCACGTCCGTGAATCGCAATATTTGTTGCAAGTCATTAAATGCGCGGACAAATCCTGCTGTTCCCGATAGAGAAGTGCATTGAAATCTATCTTTCCAGATACTTTCTTGCCGCCACCCTGCCCAATCCTTCAAACCCCAAGCAAGCTATTGGTTCCTAGTCAGCTGCACAAAGGATCATGAAAGTTTTCACCACTTCTTGTTAGGTTGTCCGTTGGTCTGTCGCCTCCTTTAGAAGGTTTTAAGCAAACACCTTACAATTTCTTTTGCCCATCAGTACAATCTGATCTCAAGAACAGAATATGTGCAACCTGTGGGAACTATTTCACATCCCACAAGAGTGTGCAAACACACAGTCGTTATGTGCATGGCCAGGCCCGCCCTAAGCGGGCGTGCACTACATGTGGATGGCACATCAAGGGGGGGGGGGGCTAAACGAGTGATCGGCAGTTGCCGCCCCGCGATAGTTTCCACTCCATTGTAGCCACTACGAAATTTGCAGTGCAGCAGGCGACCTTTTTTTTTTTTAAGCTCAACAGCTGCTTCGGGTGGTCGACGACACTCGGGATGGCAACAATCGGGGCGGCAAATAATGTTCGAAGGGGCGGCAATCTCACAGTTTTTTGACTCGGTTCGGAAATTTCCTAGATCCACCACTGGCTGTAGTTAGACAGGGGGTGGTATAATCGGGATTGCACGTCGGTGCTCTAACAGCTAGCGGCGGGCCTGTGCATGGCAAGACTGCCCCAGACCACCGTGAAAGTAGAGTACGGCCACAGTGACTTTCTGCCAGAAGGGCAAATGAGTTTCTTTGCATTGTGTGCCGCAGTGAAGCATTGTCTGAGGATGCCGATTGGCTCGATGAAGACAAAGCTGATGCAAGTGGTTTAACAATTCCGGAACCCTCTTTGTCTGCTCTCCGGATGCCAGTAATGAAAGAGTCTGAGTGGCTGGCAAACCCGTGGACCGAGGAGCAGTAATTCCAATTGATTATTTTTTTACATACCTATATATTTGATTTATGGCTAAATAAAGTAGATATTACTTAAAATCTCTTTTTTTATTTATTATTACTGCAAACGCCATTAAAACAATAACAAAGGTATCTTAGTGCCTTTCCGGTACTTTGCGCAACATGATTGTGACTTTTAGGTAAAAATAGTCATTTAGATGTTACGTAACATTTAGGGAGGGGGAGGGGGGGTACAGAAAAACGTTATGGTGCGTTACATGGGGGGGAGGGAGGGTCTAAAATCTTTAAAAATTGTGTTATGTAATACTTGAACGCCCCCTTACAACTTCTGTTTCAATTAGAGAAGTGTCCTCAAGATGGATGCCATCTGTAGTGTTAAACAAGTTGTCTTCAAAAAGCAATGAAGAAATGAGTATAAAAATCCTTAGGGTTATGAAGGGTGCAAAGCCACCAAAGGCTAAAATTACAAAGTTGGAATATGTGACTCTTCATATCTTCCATCACCTGAAGAGGAAGTCACATTATTGTGGATAAAGGTAGTGGTATTAGTGTAACTCTGTCTGACTAATATGATGATAAAATAACAAGCTTGTTTAATAATTTATCTTACAAGCTTCTGAATGCCAATCCAACTTCAGAGATAAAGACTTTTTCTTTTCTTAGGAAAGCTGGATTGCTTTGTGATGTCATCAACACCCTCCA
The DNA here is from genome assembly GCA_031002005.1 of Vandiemenella viatica. Classification (NCBI taxonomy): domain Eukaryota; kingdom Metazoa; phylum Arthropoda; class Insecta; order Orthoptera; family Morabidae; genus Vandiemenella; species Vandiemenella viatica. The sequence goes on from JARYHS010013631.1 coordinate 50,063,042, forward strand.
ACCTCATGCTGTCATAATATTCTAACTTTGCATCCTAACCACAATTTACAAAAAAAAAAGAAAGTGATCACTCATTTATTTATTAGTTGTGTTTTGGCTCCAACATACAAACTGACCAAAAACCTAACCAGATTACATGTTACTTTCATTGGTCAGTATCCTCCCAAGATGGAGAATTTTGTCCTGTTGAGTGAGGTGCCTCAAGATTGTCAAGTACTGGCATAACGGATAGTTTGATCATGATCGTTCACCAAGCTACCATTGAAGGATACTGTATCTTCTGCTTCACCATGTCACATTTCTTTTGATGTGTGCTTTCACTTCCATGTATTTTACATGCATTATAAAATAACCATTCATGGTGGGTAACTAATGTCTGCAATAATGGCAATGGAGAATTCAAAACCAAGCCTGGTGGCTGAGCAGTAACACTTGCACCCTGGCATTTGGTAGGACATGGGTTGAAATCCCCATCCAGCCATGCTCCATGGTTTTCTGAAATTACTCCAGGTGAATGCCAAGATGGTTGCATCAAAAGACCATTTCTGAAACTCTCCCCTTTCCTTGCTCCAGTTCTCTCCATCCTCTTCCACCTCTAATAATGTCAATGAGAAGTGAAGCTTGAAGAAAAGAAAGATAACTCAAATTCAGTGTGGTACTTCAGAAAAAATATCTGTTCTGTTGTATATTTAAATGAGTTCTTTGAAAACATTTTTGAAATGTATCCTAACATCCAATTAATGCTGAATTTATGAAACGATTGGTACCTTCGTTTTCTTGAAATTCTTATCAGATGTGTATTTCAGACAGAATCCAGATGTGCAATGTGTCCTACCTATGGACACTTGGACTGGTATTTGAATGCTAACAACTACCATTACTGGGTGTTATCTACACTCATGCATAAGTTAAGAGATATTTTTGATACTGAAAGCCTACTAGCCAAACTCATGACTACTCAGAGCAACAAACACAGTATACAGGATCAAAATTCTAGGATAACCAGTTGAGCCAAGATGCCCACCAATGTCTTTGGTAGATAAGGATTGCTCATATATATTACCTGCATCTTATTTATCATCATAAAAATCTAACCCTTGTTGGAAACCACAATCTTTTAAATTTAAAGGGCAGGTTGTTGGGTATAATTGGAGTGTGTGTAATTAATATGCCATGCCTTTTGAGCACATCGGAAAGAATTGTAGACAATATGTCTTTCCAAATCTGTGATGTGTAATCTGGCACCATTGTTGATGGTTGCACATCTGCAGAACTGGAGTGCCAACTTTCAGCTTGAGTTTGTGGAGCTGCACCGTGGGTAACTCTAACAAGTTCAAAAACTCCCTATCGTAGGTAATAGCATTGTCAATTGACATGAATCTGTCAATGGAGGAGTACATAGCTACTTCTCTAGCTGTTCCCTTAGTATTTTTTTTTTATTGAAATTGAATTTATTGGTGCTAGTAGGGTATAATCAATTTTTCCATTAACATTTAGTTGTATGTTCACAAAAGATTAGCAATTTTGGCTTGCTTTTGATGTTTCCTAATTTTGATCATCCAAAATTGTTAGGTGAAATTTCTGTTCTGTAAGGCTTTTCAAAAGAGTAATTTTAAGACAGTCTGAACAAAACTAAATCAAAACTGTCATTTTTAATTGAAGGTTTATAGGTCAATAACTACACTAGGCTATTCTTATAAAAGAGATTTATTTGCTTATTAAATATTCATTTTCTTTCAAGGCTTTGTCAGTTCCATCCATCTTTGTTTTAAAATTCCATTTATGACATCTGTTGACAGATTGCAGAACTAAAAACATAGATAGCACAGAAATTTATATGCAAAAGTGCCTATTGAGTGTTTCTCTATTGTGATCTTTGACAGTAATTTACAGGTAATTTTTTGTCCGCAATCTGTCAACAGAATACAACGTCTGTGGGCCAGTTATTAAACTTGGCCAGATTGAGGGTGATTTATCACAACAAAATTTTTAGCGCAACGAGAAAGGTTATATGACAAAAGCACACAATGGCAAAAGCGCACAACCTAAGCTCAACTGCAGGTAGTCGAGGGTAGGTATAACCACCCACCCTCACCTACCTGGAGTTCAGAATTCCAAGAAAAATTCTTCCCTGAATATCCAGCACAGGCTCTTATTACTTTCATGTCATTCGTACAGTGAAGTTTATTGGCAACAATGCCACTTGTACTAAGTATTTGTAATGTGTCATCATGGAAGTGCTAACAACTAATGACGGTAAACCTGCAGTGCATTATAAAGGTTATTCTTATCGGGAATATAGAAGCAAAGAAGATGGGTTAATATTATGGTGGTGTCAGAAGGAAAAGTTGAAAAGTTGTTGTGGAATGCTCAAATCGAAAAATTGAGAAGTTTTGGGTTTAACTGACAATCATGTGAAGCAGTGGACACAGTGTGCTTGGAAGTTGCAAAAAGAATAAATCGTGCGAAGAAGAGGGCTCGCGAAGAAGACATGCTAGCTTTCCTCAAAACTGAAGACATCTTGGATGGCTGGCTTGAGATATATTCGGAGGCTCCAGAAAATCCGAAATTGTCTCAGTTTTTTTTATTATTTCGTCGAACAATGGCTGGAGAATGAAGAAATTCCTCCTAAACTGTGGACTTCTTATGGTAGGCGACACCGCACTACGAACGTTTTGGAAGGCTGGAACAATAAAATCAATAATCTTCTCGGGTGACCAAATCCCAAGATCAAAGAAGTGATAATGTGTTTAAAGCGTGAAGCTGAAAATTCCACTTGTCTGTACATGAGAATGGAGATAAATCTTATTGGGAAAAAGAGGTAAAACTCATATATTAAATTAGACTAATGTTTGGAAAGAACTGTAAAAAAGTATGAGTAAAACGGTGATATTAGGTCTTGTTTGATTGCGGTACCATACTTACAAAAGCTGGGCTAGACCTGCTTTCTTAACATACAAAAATGTAAATAAAGAGACAGTGTAAATAAATAAATATTGACAAAGCTCAATTCAAGCTGATTTTAAATACGCCATAAACAAATGTGTGCTACATGCATTTTAGTCACTAAGCCAGTCCAAAGCCTGGAAAAAGTGTGATGGAAATCAGTTATTAAAATGAGTTATTAAGTATTAGAAATTTACTGAATTATTTCCGGAAAATGTATGACTTCAAGAACTCTAGGCTAGGTGCATTCTAGCTATTTCCTGTCACTGCGATAGGAAAATAGGTTGCAAAAAAAATGTTAGTGCACACACTTGTGACTAATTAGTCGCAACAGATGATGCCAGAATGTATTGTCGAGATATGAATCGTCTCTGTGTAGTTAGATTCGAAAAATAAACGTAAAAATAACTATACTGGGCATATCTTCTTACTGGTCAAAAATTACTTAAATGAAAATTTCAAGATGTTCCAGATAAGAAAATATCATTTATTTTAGCAAACGGTATTGTTATAAATGTATAATGTTGTTCAATATAAAAATTAATATAGAATATATATGTTTCCTGAATTGACAAATCGCATCAATATGGATGTTGGTTACTGGGAAGTGAAGTGGAGTAATTTTCATAATTTATTCTCTATTCCAAGCTTCACAGAATTGAAATACATTTTTCAATCTCTCAAATCAGTTTCGGTAGTTGTGTTGCTTGAAAAATTGGTCTTTATTCGCCGCAATAAATCCCAAGTGCTCAACTAGCCTTAGAGGCCATCAGGGCTTCACTGTGCATTTTTTCTGGCGACACCATGTTTCCAGGAAGGTAGTGGATTATAGATCGTCCTTCCAGGAAGGGGACCCTTATGCGGTTATGTCACCTGTGCTCTTTTAGTCGGTCACCAATGAGAAACGTGTAGCATGATTCATCAGAATCATCCCAGCAGTTTCTTGAATGTAACATAATGTCGACTCCCACTCTACCCAGAATGTGGGTGGTCGGCATTGATTAATCCGTACAGTATTTTTACTCTCCCGACGAAAAATGTGTTTGAAGTTTCATCAAAATTGTTCAACCCTTTTGATGTGATGCTGGAACAAACGTGGATACACACATTTAATTTTATAAAGACTCTCTTTTGCCTGTTGCTTGTGGCGACACATGTTTATAATTTACTCCGTCATACGCAAATGTACTTATATATAGATTCCTTGAGATTTTGTTATGTTCGTGCGGTTGTTGTTTTATGGTGTTGGTTGCTAAGAGCGACATAGCTCAGTCGTTATCTTAATTTCGCAAATTCCATATACGAACCGGGCAATATTAGAAAGAAGTCCGATATAGACATTAATGGTTTTAAGTTTCTGCTGGTGGGTGGAAAATTTGAAGTAATTGATTAATTGAATAAAATATTTATTTCAAGGACAAATAATGGTTTATGTAGCTTTTCATAGTTAGACGCTTTCTATAAAAATGAATTAAAGAAGAATGGTGACTGTCTGAAGAGAATAAAGTTATTTTCCACAAGTAATTACGAAACTACAGAAATCAGAGGTACAATGAAGAAAATAACACATACTCTTAAACGTGATTATAATAGACTTATTTTAGCTTCTGATTTTTATGTGCTTTTTGGACTACACTTTTGGTTCCATGAATGCAGAGGAAATGCATTTTCAAGGATGTTGAACAGTCGAATCACTATGAAATCTAATATAATTTAGTCTCAGCAGGTGCCACATATGTTCATCAAGAATGGATGATTTCCATTCACAACATTGATTTTATCCACACATAGCTCACTTGGAATTTTAGCAATAGAGATTTATCATATTATGATTTTCTTAATTCAGGCAATTAAACCAGAAATTCAAATCTCACAACATTACATTACGTAAAGAAATACGGCATCTATAGAAGCATGTACAGCTTTTTATGTAGTGGAAACCTGGCTACATTCACAAATCACCAGTTCGGTATCTGCAGCTGACGTAGATCTGTATCTGGCCCAAGCAAATCAGTGCACTGCAGAGACCGGTTATAACAGTGAATTCCCAAAGAAGAATTTTGTTTCTCTTCATGAATACATGCAAAAATAGTCTCATCTTCATATAAACTTGCTTTTTAGGTTTGCACCAGTGCTTTTGAGGATCACTTTAGAATCTAGAAGAACCAGTTATTTTAACAACAATCTTCGAAACTCCTAAAAGAAGTACACTCAAATATGGTATCTTTGCTGTGTAAGTGATATAACATAAAGTGCAGTTTTGGCTGTTAAAATACAGCATTTTTAATGGAAGAGGGTTGATGTATCTTAACTGAAATGCCAGCGATTTTACAAGAAATATAATACAGTGGGAAATATTCAAATCTGGCACCTCACCTGGTTGTCTTTAAAAAAAAAAGAAGAAGAACTTAACAAGATATGTATGCAGAGTAAATAGTAAGGAAACTCTTAGGTCGCTTCCTCACTGGAATGCCATGGCAACGTGGCCAGCAGTTTAGTTTCGGCCACCTCTGGCAACCGAAGGTTGCCAAACAGAGTAGCCAAGCCATGAATGTCGAGTGCCTAGACAGTCAGCGCCAACTTCCCCCATTGCATTGGTGCCATTGATGGCAGTGATAGTTATTCAACCCATGCATACCGGATCATTATACTTCAATTATAAACATTATTTTTCAATTTTTTACTGGCTCTGTGTGATGCTAATTACAATTTCACTTACATAGAGATTGGAGCGTAGGGGATAGGCAGTGATTCAACCATTTTTGAGCACACTAATCTCAATAACAAATCTCTAAATATTCCTGAGGCAAAATCACTGATAGAAAATGGCGAAAATTTTCCATACATGATAGTAGGGGATGAAGCTTTTGGCTTACATGAAAACCTCATGAGACCGTATGGACGACATAATCTCAGTTACGAGAAACAAATATTAATTATCAAGAGCACGCCTTTACATCGAATGTACATTTGGTATATTATCCAACAAGTGGAGGATATTTCACAGGCAAATGAATGTACATATAGATTTAGCAAAAAATATTTTATAGACTTGTTGCATTTTGCACAAATTTCGTACCTTCCAGAGATGGAATTTCTTACGAAGATACTCTGACCGACGGTAACGGGATTTGAACCATGGAAGAAAGAAATATATGAAGACGAAATAACGTTAAATCTGTGACGCCGCCTCTAAACTGTCGGCTGATACTGCGCATGCGCGGCGACGGCCATATTACGTATCCCTACAATTGCTAAGTTCACATTGTGTTTGATGCTGTGATTATTTCATTATCTAATTTATCTAAGTTTTTTATAATGTCATCTTGTGCTGCATACGGTTGCACAAATAGGCCAGATAGTAAAGAACCTGCAATATCATTTCATAAGTAAGTTGCATTGTAATTATTGTTCTTTAAGTGGGTATTGGCAAGTTTGGTGCCTGTCTATAAATATTTAACCATTGCTCTTGTAAGGGAGAAAACCACATACCGGGGTAGAAGTATTGGTTTAATCACCTTACCTTAACTAACCTCCAACTCGCTTTCAGTTCTGTCAAAATATTCACTAATTAAATTGTCAAACCGTGTGTGAGTCTGGATAAATCAACTGTAAGCAATTACGGCCTCCACTTCCCTCATTATTCCTTAGGAAAGAAAAGGTTACTATTCACTATGAGAAATATGCATTGTTCAAGTCGAAAAATTTTCAATATATTTTCAAAGTCACATCTAAAAGTCACAATTACAATTGAAGTTGGCTGCCGGACGAATCATCTCCAAAAATGCAAGATACAGGGTGTCCAGAAAAGGACTCCCTGATTTCAAAATTAAATATCTCGAAAACAAAGATCGATAGAGGAATGCAGTAAACGGTATGTTTATTGTGACACATGTAAGAAGTGTATACAGCATGGAGGAAGGAATATATGGAGACGACGCAAGGGACCTTCGCCACATACTGGAGTGAAACCGGGTGGAGACAAGTGGGGAGGGGAGGCCGCCATATTGCTTGACCAGAGAAACACGGAAATATGCACAAATTCCTCAAGGGAATCATAAGACAACCGTGGCACCGCAATTTGATGATGGATTATTATGTAACTCGACGAGACACATCAAAAATGAAGAATAAAATTTTTTGATATCGTGCTTAGTTCTCGAAATATACTGTCTCAAAAGAGTGGAGTTTCTGGTTGAAATTCAGAAGAAACGTGTCCCCAAAGTCAAATTTGGTGATAGATTCTTATGTAACACGACGATACAAATCGAAAATAAAGAATAAAATTTTTTGATATCTCGCTTAGTTCGCGAGATATACTGTCTCAAAAGTGAGGTTGTTAGGTTATGAGGGGATTAAACGATAACCGTGGAGCCGCAATTTGATGACGAATTCTTATGTAACTCGATGAAGGAAACTGAAAGTGAATAATAAAATTTTTTGATATCTCGCTTAGTTCTCGTGATATTGTACCTTAAAATTGACGTGGTTAGGTTGAAATGCGGCCTGGACCAGAAAAAAACTATCGCCATATCCATATTCGGACGTAACTTAATGAGCAGGTAATTCTTTTTAACTTTAATAACAAACTGTTTATTTCTACAGTCCTTAAATTTTAGTTGATGTTCAAATAGGTTATATTTTCACATTCTATTTCAGTAATTGACAAGGAAAATTTCAAAATCTAGAAGTATACTTGTAGACATATTTACAAACAGCAACAAGTCATATCTGAAATTAAAAAAAAAAGCATAAGTCAATGTTTAGAGCTTTAAAAAAAATTAATACTTCATAAAACCTCATAGTTTCTAAGCTTACTTAGAAGATATTGTACTGGTAGTGGCCTATATAATTTTGCTAGAAAAATCAGTACATTCAAAAATCAGAAGCTAACAGCTAATAATAAATAAATTGTTTGTTCTCTTCTGGTATACACCGCATTTCTACCTGCCAACATTTCCATTAATATTGCCGCTACAAAACCAAACTATGTAGACACATCTAAACACAAGAAATGCATCGCGAACTACATTTCCGTCAACAAAGTTTATTTCATCACGTTTAGTAGTTCGCACAGCACAAATTATCACGATTAATTTCATCGTGCAATTTCAGTCTAAACTTAAACGTGAGTAATGCATGCAGAATACCATATTCACTGTGTCGCGATGTAAACATGACCCATTTAAATTAAATTTCCAACATTTGTCTACAATAAGGCTAGCTTTTCAGGTGCAAAATAGTAACATATGCTAATTGTCTACACTACACCAACAGAAATTTCAGAATAATATGATCATATTGAGAGCTATGAATAAATTTATAGCGAATGGCACTAATGTTGCGGTTGCCTGTCAGATACTTCAAGAACGATAATTACAATGTGACTTACTTATTAAACGCTATTCCAGGTTTTTTCCTATCTCGTCTGTTTGTGCAACCATATGCATCACAACTTGGCATTATATAAAACTTTAGAATATTAGAAAATGAAATATTCTCAGCAGCTGACACAGTGCAAACAGCCCAATGTTTTGGTACTCCTACGATGTCCGCCGTGCAGGCACAGTTTTTTCACGAGGTTTCACGGATTTCGCGTTATCTCGTCTCCATATATTCCTTCCTCCATGGTATACAGCAGTGTGAAATAATAGTTACAAAAGCTGCTAACAGATGGCGCTGTAATCGCCATACGTAATGCCTAAATAGTGATCCGAAGCTCAGGGCGATCAGATCCACCATTGAAACGTGCCAATGGTGAACATTTTGAAAACATCGTGATGTGATTGTTTGCAGAAGATTGTTTTCATACATACGATTATTTCACTTATGTATGCTGATATGAGCGTACAGCGCCATCTGTTAGCAGCTTTTGTAACTATTATTTCACACTGCTGTATACACTTCTTATAGCTGTCACAATAAACATACCGTTTACTGCATTCCTCTATCGATCTTTGTTTTCGAGATATTTAATTTGGAAATCAGGGAGTCCTTTTCTGGACACCCTGTATGAAGAGGAATAAACAGCAGACTGGCCCCCGTTAATAAATTATCAAAGCTTCATAGTCACTTTTTACTATTCGCAAGTTCAGAAAAAATTTACCATGACTGACGAGACGGCATGGTTGGTATTACTTCCGGGATTACTTTCACGGACTACACAAACGCCACCGGGCGGCTACTCCCAAAGCCGACTATAGCTCTGGACAGATGAATTGGCGGGTCAGTGTGAACGCGCTGTTGCCGTACTTGGGGACAATCTCGCGATGCGCTATGCGCTCTCTTTCTATCACCTGAAAATTGCAACGCTGTGCGGCCTGTGTTGCCTAGTCCAAGCGGCAGCCCACCCCCAAACCTTCCACCTCCCTTTCAACACACAAAAAATGTGTGAACCTGGGAATCGGAGTTAGAAAGTGTGTGAGGGTGAGCTTGCTCGAGAGAGGATATTTTGATTTTAGCGTTTTGCGATTTTTGCTTGCGATTTAAATAATTCGTTTTAGTTATTTATTAATTACAGTAATTTAGTGTCCTAATTTTACCGAACAAAAAGTGCAGTAACTTATAATTACGGTAATTTAGCAAGAGAATCGTGCTACTAAAAATGGATACTCAGGAAGAGACTTATTCTCCTACTCCAGGTGTTTCCAGACTAACAACTCCAACAAGACGCACGTCATCGACAGCAGAACCACCGCGGCTGAAGAAGACAACAGAGTTTCGCCGGCAGAGTAAATCTATCATTCACAATGTATATAAACATTTCAAACTTCTTGTGGACAATGATGGTGAAATTTTGTCTTCTACGTGTACGTTGGTAAGAAAAGACTTGAAAAATATGGACATACTTGATATTGATGAAATAAAAAACTGTAGTGATTTGTTACCGCAAAAACAACCATATTGCGAAGAAATTTAGGGAATGTACAGGCTATTTGCGATGCAGCTTGTGGTGTCAGTTTGAGAACTGTCCAGCGAGTGTGTCGTGAGGGAAAATCACCTACGTTTGTTTCTCCAAAGAAAAATGTGAAACAATACAGCACTGTAACAAAGCTTAACGACTTTGACAGGGACATTGTCAGAAGGACAGTACACGAATTTTACGACCGTGGTGAGTACCCTACCACAGAAAAATTAAGAAAAATATTAATAGAGAAGATAAATTTTACAGGATCTGCACGTTCTGGAAGACGCATATTGAACAATATAGGGTTTAAATACAGGCGTCAGAATGATGGTAGGCGATTTTTGCTTGAGCGAAACGACTTAGTGACCTCAAGAATCGAATTTTTGAGGAAAATGAGCTCTCTTCGTAGCTCAGGTGACGCGCGACCCATTTTTTACTTAGATGAAACTTGGGTAACTCAGAAACATTCTTTAAAAAATATCTGGCAGAATTCAAATCAAAGTGGGGGCTTAAAGGTACCTGTCGGAAAAGGGACATGGCTAATTGTTTTGCATGCGGGGTCAGCAAAGACAGGCTTTCTCCAGGAAAGCAAGTTGGTATACAGATGTAGCAAAACCAACAAATCTGAAGATTATCACTCAGAAATGAATACCACGACGTTTAAAGACATGGGCGCCGGGAGGGGGGTGCAGCATTTGTACCACCCTGGCATCCCGGGTCGCCGTCTGGGCAGTAGTAGAGCTAAAAAAAAGGTCAATATTTCGGAGGAAGGTTCAACGCCAAATATCATTCGCCAGTGATAAACCGAGCTCCAACAACCAAATCGCCGAAAGCTGATATAGCTGCTTGGCTAACAGAAAAGAAAATTTCGTATTTGCCTACGGAGACTAGAGCTGAGATGCTGGAGAAGGTTCGCATGAATAAAGAAGAACCGGTGTATGAGTTGGATGTACTTGCAAACGAAAGAGGACAATAAGTAGTCCGATTGCCCCCTTATCATTGCCAGTACAATCCGATAAAGCTCATTTGGGCCCAAGTCAAAAGAGAAGTGGCGGAGAAAAACAACACTTTCAAAATCGCCGATGTCGAACGTTTGTTGCATAAAGCCTTGGAAAACGTCACCGTTGAACAGTGGCAGAAATGTGTTTACCATACCAAAAAACTGCAAACAGACGATTTCGAAAAGGAATTGGTCCGAGATAATGTAATCGAGCCTCTTGAAATCAACCTCAACGAAGATTCAACGACAGAGAACGAGAGCAGCGTGGAAGATGATGATGATGAAGAAGAAGGCGTTGATGGAGATGAATAATGACAAGTAAGGTATTAAAGAACATTTAACATATTACGCAATAAACTTATCAATTACTGTGCAACTTTAATAGCTTGTACTTAACAGTTTAAGATACTATAAACATTTGCTGTGTTAATGTTATTTAAAGCCCCAAACTCATATTTAACTTGTTTTATTGTTGGTAGTAAGTTACGATATTATTCTTGGATATTATTAATTTTGCTTAAAAACATTGGTGGCTTTCTAATAATATTCATGATTACGATATAACATTTTTGCTTACGTTTATAATGGTTGATTTTTATAAAAAGAACCGCAGTGGCCCTACTTCTTTTCTACATATAAATTTTTGGTATACAGCAATTTTAATTCTATAGTCAATATATATATATATAATATATAATTTTGTCGTCAATTTTGCAAGTTTTCAGTGCAGAGGATAACAAAGTATAATTTTGATTTTAGTTGTAAATAAAATTTAATACGTGCTTAGCCACAAATAAAATAAGAAGAGTAATTCAATACGTTTTCTTAGTTTCTCGAGAAAGTATTCTTCAGTTATATTAAATGCATTTACACTAACATAACTTTCTTAACGAAATGACATAAATCAATATTTTATCACAAAATTGTGATTATAAATTATTTAAAATACAGTATAAACTATTACTTCAAGTAAAAAGGATGAATACAACTGTTAAGTGCGTGGTTTGGCAACGGCGCATTCTAGGAGACCCGCCAATTGATCTGGCCAGCACTATAAAACACCGGTTGCCTCAAGACATTGGATACTAGTGCTCAGAGACAATAGCAGAGACAATACAATAGTGCAGGCGGTTCTGTTCCCGCTGGGCGTTATATACCTTTAGACGCATGACACCTGTAGCACCTCGCTACTGAAAATAGTTTGGAAAAATCCTGTGATCCCCAATGTTCAAAATTTTACAGTGTATCGTACTCGGCTTGTGGATTGGTTAAGTTTATGATGACTTCTGCTCTGAACTTACTCAGTTTATTATATAAAATTCGAGTGTGTTTGCGGACTAATACTGTCTTCGTGTAAAACGTAGGTTTTTACCCTCGCTGACACTTTGACTTCACATTTTTGGAAATTTCTGCTCTCTCCACTCTTCGGGAAGCAATTAGGTTTTTCTGTACGTGTAAAACTCCAAAATTTATCGAGCTTACAAAAATCTAAATGATGAACACGACGCCGACATGTTGAAAAAAACTAATATTTTGTTAATTATTATTAAAGTACTGCTTGTTTCGTGTTTTCATCAGAATTTTCCTTATATTTTATTATACATTTTAAAAGTAATTTTGTTTAATGAGGTGGTCTTAGTCGTTCACAATTTAAATTTGAAAGCTCCAACGTTTTACTTTACGGCGTAGTTACGTTAAAAACTGATTTAATGTTTGTTTAACTGCGTGGAATGCTTTGAAACTTTTATATGTTATACAGTGTTCTGTATTATTATATAAAATTATCCGTTAGCTCAGAAAATTATCGAAAACGTGTTGTTAAGTGGTGTTGAAAATGCGAGTGTGTTTGACGAAGTTTTAAAATCATGTTTACTTTATTTATTCTGCCTGAAACTATTGATTTATAGTGAATTTTATTTTTTCCCGGTTTGTTATTATTATAACTGCGTCGAAAAGTGTTGAGAAATAGCGATATGGTCACGTAACCAAAAGCGATTATTTATAAGTTTAGCTACTGAGGATTTCAAAGATTTAGGTGAGTTTAAAAGTTATTTTCTATTATTAACTGTCTGGTTAGAGCTTATATTATATGTTGGTTTACTTTATTGATTTTAAATCGCTCTACTTTATGTTATCAGCTGCAGTATCGGCCTCTATATGAATCCCGTCTCCCATATCCTGTAGTGACGTGGTTAAAGATTTTACAAATTCTGATGTACTTACACCATCCCCTATGCCCTAAAGCCAAGAAAAGTAGAATTTAACAAATTCTAAGATGCTTACACTCTCAATATGATGAATTTATTCTCAAATTTTTGTTGGTGTAGTGTAGAAAATCAGAATACCTTCCTATTTTACACGTAATAGACCAGAATTACTTTTTAACGAGTGTTGAAAATGGATTTAAAGGGGTGATATTTACATCGCGATTCAGTGAATTTAGTATTGCGCTTTCTTTCGTCACGTTGCAGTTTATACTGACAGAGTATGATGAAATTAAATGTGTTAAATTATGCTATGCAATCTAGGAATCTTGATAAAGCAAACGATGTTGTTACGCCAAATGCAGTTTGCAATTCAGATAGGCGTGTGTGGATGTGTCTACATAGTTTTATTCTGTAGTGGCAATTTAATGGAGATTGTCATTAAGTCTAAATGCAGTGTGTACCAGAATGGTTTTGTTGTTCTATAAGGGACAAAGAATTTATCTGTTATTGTTAGTAATTTCATGAGAACCATGTTAGTGACAAAACGTGTATCGCGATGTAAACTACTTCCAGATATTCCCAATTAAGCTTACGATGTATGGTTACAAGATAACTATTTTTATTCTGGTCTAGGCCGCATTTCAACCTAACCACAGGCAGTGGCGTAGGCAGGTCAATAAGGGCTCTGGTGCAAAAAAATTATTTTGAAGTATGCTCGGGGCCCCCTGAGCGTAGGGGCCCCGGTGCTCTGCACCGCCTAGCCGCATAGTAGCTACGCCCCTCGCCACAAGTGGTAGTAATAAAACTAAAATATCCATTCTGCATGTAATTCATTGTGTCCTTGGCAGAATTAATTTTTGGTCCAGGCCGTATCCCAACCCAATCCCCTCAATTTGGAGACAGTATATCCCGAAAACTAAGCAAGATATCGAAATATTATATTCCTTATTTTCGATTTGTCTCGTCGTTACATAAGAATCCTTCATCAATTTTGACTTTTGTGAAATTTTTCTTCTGCTTTTCAACTCAAGACACCTCACTTTTGAGACAGTATTTCTAGAGAACTAGGCGAGATACCGAAAATTCTTATTTTTTATTTGTCTCGTCTTTTTAAATAAGAATCCATCATTAAATTTGACTTTGACCAATTTTTTCTTCTGAATTTCAACCAAAAACATTTAACATTTGAGACAGAATATCTCGGAAACTAGGCAGGATATCAAAAAATTTTATTCTTCATTTTTTATTTGTCTCATCGAGTTGCATAATAATGCATCACCAGATTGCGGCGTCACGTTTATCCTAGAGTACCCTTGAGGTTTTTGTACATATTCCCCGTGTCTGTATGGATAGGTAATATGGCGGCCACTCCTCTTCCGCCCGGCGTCACTTCAATGCGTGGTGAAGGTTCCTTGCGTCGTCTCCATATATTTCTTTCCTCTATGATTTGAACCTGTTACTGATCAGGATTGTGATAGAGGAAAAACGGCACTCACAAACTAGCATGATATTTTATGACTGAAAACCCATTACAATGGCAAGACAAGTAGGTTTAATTAAATAAAAGTTAATAAATTTACATTTCCTAAATTGTTTTTTTTTTTTCGTCGTTCGTCATTTGTCTTTTTCTTTGAATAAATTAACTATTCCATCCCAACATTTCATTTTTAAATTACGGTCTGAATAATCTTTTGATGCACTATCCCATAGAACACCGACGGTTTTGAATTTCCACAATAAATCTTTTGTATGAAAATTCATTTTTTACAACACAAATCACACTTTTTACAAATAATATTGTGCTAAAATTGAGCGAGCGTCAGAATTGGCAGCTGGCTGGCCACTGAGTGAATGAGATGCTACTTACACGTGTGTATTTTAATGGCGACTTCGCCAGCGCGCCAGAGTATCCAGATACGGCACAGCGAGCCGTTTCTTCGTGGCTACGCCTCCAAATTGGCGACGTCGCCTGGTGAGTTAGCTGCCATATAATTCAATATTAATTGTTTGGATACTATTCTCAATTTATATGCAGTGCTGGATTAAGACAGCGTGGGACCCGTAGCAAATGTGAAGAAGAGGCCTTTGTTTTTCGCCGTCCGGGGGAATTGTAGAGCTTAAAAAAAAAAAAAAAAAAAAATTAAAAAAAAAATCGCCCATGTAGCCTGACGGGGAAGCTCCAGAGACTCCTAGGCGGCCCCCCTTCCCCCCCCCCCCAGAAGGCGTGATGACCCCCAGAAGGCGCGAGACCCATAGCATTTGCTAACTCCTGCTACTTGGTTAATCCGGCGCTGTTTATATGTTAGCAAGAGTCACTGAACATGTGAATTGATAGCAGTCAGTGAAGAAACATAAAATAACCAAAAACACTTTAGTACATAGTGGTGCGGAAAATGAATGATTTTTATATCTTCAGACATGGGTAATGTTATAGAAAGTACACCATAAAGTAGTACTGCATAGCGTAGGCCTATATCCCCTACAGTAATAAATTCTTGATGTCACTTTATTCAGACGGCAAAGCAAAAGATGTCGGATATACTGGGATATCTTGTGATCATCACTGAACCAAGTTAACGTATTACCTACAGAAATGAAATTTCCTTAGTCACAAATTCTGGCTGAAGTGATGGTCAATAGATTGTTTGTACCAATTTCGAAAGAACAGTAGTGATGCAAATGAGCTGTGATAGGCTCCATAGTACTTCATGTACTATCTTTTTTTTAACAATCATGACATGATTTTTTTAAAAATAAATGTTACAAAATCTTCAATCTATCTTTTTGTTGTTGATAAAGGTTCTTTCTATACAATATTGATTTGTGAAGGAATTGGGCATCAGTAATTAGTCGAACTGAACTGAACTGAACATAAGTATAGCGATTACTTATTAGAGGAGACGTCGCTGACAATCGCGATGTACCCCCTATTCCCAGTGACGATTACAGAATCTGCTTCATGCCGTCCCGATTCTGATAAATCCAATTGTTCACGGCTCACCCACTAGGCTCACAGCAATAATCTGCAATCGGCGTAACGCCGCATCCCGTATTCCCTATTCAATTTGCAATCGGCGTCATGCCGTATCCCCGCTGCCCTGTTCAATATCCTGTCAAGAAATTTCCCATGATGTAACAGCTTAATTCCGCACCACAACGTTGAGTTGAGCAAAGCGGATCGGTTTTCGCGTGCCTGTTGTACAATTTGATGACTTTATAATAAAGTATCATACTTTATTTTTCGTTGTTCTGCTTTATGCTAGAACATACCAATAAAGTATCTCAAAGCTCTTTATTCGTTGTTTCGTTATTAGCGGTTGCAATATTCGCGGATAAAATACGTAATTGTGACAACTTTCTGTATTCGCGGAAACAATAATTGTGACAACTTTCTGTATTAGTGGTTTCAGTATTCGCAGATGGAATAATTGTGACAACTTTCTGTATTAGCGGTTTCAGTATTCGAGGATAGAATAATTGTGACTTTCTGTATTCGACGCTTGAAATTTTTATTATTCGCGGATGTATTCGGTACATTCAGCGCATTCGGTATCCTTTACTAACGGCATCGTTTGAGTATTGCTGGCACGTGCCGAGAGTCACTCAATATAGCCGAAACAACTAAAAAAAAATCTTATTGCCACTGAATCTATCAGTACTTCGTTGCAAGAATTGTGGGTAAATAACACAAGTCCCCTCTGCATTGTTCGCAAATTATGTTATTTATGTATGTTATGCAATGCTGGAAAAATTTTGACATAGCATAATGCATTGTTACATTACAAGAATAGTTGCGAGAACTAAGCCATAAGCATTGAAATCAAACTCGAAAAAACTGTGGCCTCATCTCACTGTCAGAAATGATGAAGAATCCGTGCGAATTTAAACTTTAACTGCAAACATTGCTCAAGTTGCGAATGACATAGGACGACATGGTTTTCAACAAAATCACTCCAGGCGAATGCCGGGATGCTTCCTTCAAAAGGCCATGGCCGAATTCCTTCCAGTTCCTTGCCCCCAATCCCATCCCGCCTCTAATTAATTCGACGTCGACGAGGCATAAGGCCATAAGTAAGAAAAAAAAATCATTCGTTCGCTAGTCGCCGAAGAGATAACTTCCGGGTAGCTCGGAGCAGTGAACGGTGCTCAATACTTAAGTGTTGAAATAAGTTCTTACAAGTGTATCGAAAACTAGCTGTAGCCACAAGTGTAGCCTGTGCAGCGAGAACTCAACAACCACTCGAGGTCCTCCCCCGCTGCTGGGCGAGGATGTTTGGCGGCCACTACGGAGAAGGCGGAGGAGCGTCTTCGCCCCCGACGGCCGCAGACGCATCAGCAGGAGTAGCTGCAGTTGGAGCAGCATTAGTTCAAGCTGTGAGTACAATAAGTGGAAGTGATGAGGCGGAGGTGGATATGGAATATAACTTAGAACCGGAAAGTGATGATGTAGAACGTGTGTATGCTAGAAAGCGTCCTATAGAATCAAATGTAGAGGTTATGGCAGAGAAAAAGAAAATTGCTAGTGCTAGTGTAGGCTATGAACCACCCCAACTAGATAAAAACTCAGAGCTAGGACGGGAACAATTTGTACAAAATGAAAAGTCGAGTAATATGCAGACACAACCAGAGAACAACAGACCCCAGCGTTTCTATAGAAGGTCGGACACTGGCCCATTCATTATATTCATTGAGAGCAGGGATAGCAAAATAGGAAAATTACACCCGATGTCTATAGGGAAAATTCTCCACTCGTCAATCCCGGAAACTAAAGGAAAAATCTTAAACATCAGCTACAGTGGTAGGAATAGACTAAAGGTTGAAGTAGGTGACCCAAATGCTGCCAATAATATTGTTAGATCATCAGAGAAAATATCCAAAGACTTAGAAATATATATCCCCGCTCATTTAGTATATAAACAGGGGGTGATAAGAGGAGTCCACCAGAGTATCACGATGGAGGAGTTACTAGCGGAAATTCAATCACCGGTAAAGGTAGTTAGTGCAAGAAGAATGAACAAAACAGTAATACAAAATAATGAAAAACTAGTAATCAATCTTCAAACATGTGTTTTAACATTCGACAGTCAGTCCATCCCACATCATATAAATATTCACGGGACTAGATGCGAAGTAACACCATTTTTCCCGTCAGTAAAAATATGCTATCAATGTTATAGATATGGACATCTTAAAAAACAATGTCGTGGACAAGCTCGTTGTATTAAGTGTGGTGGGGCACATCCGGACATTCAATGCACAATTCAGTCTATTACATGTCTCCAGTGCGGGGGAGCTCACTACGTTACGGATCGAATGTGCCCAGAGTATAATAAGCGGAAAAACATTCAGGAAATTGCAACCAGAAACAACATATCGTTAAGGGAAGCGGAATCCGCTCTTAAAAATAGATCATATGCACAAGTCGCTAAAATATATGAACAAGGAAAATATCATCTTAACCCTTCTGTAGCGCCGGATATAGAGAACTACAGCCAATTTCCACCTATTAAATTAGACTATAGGGGAACTCCCCTGGCAATGCCTGGAACAAGCAATGAACTATATAATCTACCAAAACCCCAATCCAATATCTCAGTGGGGACCCTACTCAGATCCAGGAAAATCAACCGAAGGGCCCAACTGGACCCTTGCCGATGCCCGACACTAGAAGACAACAACCCATTTCAACAGAGGTTCCCTCGGCCAAATGCACAACACATCAGCAATTGTGGGTCACTGGAGAATAGGGCGAAACATAGAACACAACATCACTTTAACACATATGAATATCAGCAGCTTTGGTACCACCCCACAAGTTTACCGGTAACACCTATTGGCCAAAATCCATATCCTCCCAAGGTGCAGAACCCAAGCAATCATCCTCAGTTCAGAAATGAGAAAAGTAAATTAGTGGAAGGAATCTTCAACCTAATTTTGACAATAACAAGACACGTAAAAGATGAAGGGATAGAGGCCTTACAGCTGGAGGAAATTCGAAAATCGATAGAGACATTAATACAACCTAATTATCCATAATGTCAAACACTCAGAATAAAGGTAACTCAAGGAGGGAACTGCATGTAATCCAATGGAACGCGCGGAGCCTCAGCCCCAAATGGAATGACTTCATCAACCTAATGAATGAAGGCAAGGCAGCTATAGCTATTATCACTGAAACGTGGTTAAAGCAAGATAGCAAAATAAGAGAAAGACAATATAAAACCTTTAGAAAAGATAGAAACGATGGGTATGGTGGGGTAGCTATCATGATTGCAAAAAACATAATAGCAGTGACCAAAAATATACAATACAACAACAGTAATATAGAAATAATATCCGTAGACATTTTAAATTTAGAGCCTGTGAAGAACGTAACAGCTATTTACGTGCCCCCTCATGTCACAATCAATGAAACAGAATGGAACCACATTTTCTCCCAACTTCCGAATGGAAGTATTGTGGCAGGAGACTTTAATGCCCATGACAAAATGTGGTACGATGAAATAACAGACCATAGTGGCCAGGAGTTAGCAAAAGCAATAAGTCAATCCGACCTAGTGGTGCTAAACACCAAGACACATACCCGCATAGGTACACCATACCATAGACCCTCCTCGCCGGATTTATCGTTAGTATCGTCAAGAATGGCCATAAAATGCACGTGGGTGGCATTGAACGATACATTAGGCAGTGACCACAGAGTTATTAAAATATCCATAGAAACACAAGCTACCCATACGACCCAAAACGGGATATTCAGTCACAGCCAGATAATAAATCTAAAACTTATGGACTGGCACAAATATCAACAAGAAGTAAATAGAAGATTGCGGGAATGCCCTGACGTAAGAGACCCACAGGAAACCTACAACTGGTTTGTAGAAAACATTTTAGCAGCTGCGAAAGAGAGTACACCTGCTGTGAAATATAGAAAGGACTGCACATACCGAAGGAAGCCCTGGTGGACGCCAGAATGCTCTAAAGCGGTAGCAAGAAGAAGACTAGCTCTCAAAACATATCGCAAAGAGGCGAACTACCAAAACTTCATTACGCTCCGGAAAATAACAGCACAAACTAACAAGATCATTAAGAAGGCGAAGAAGGAAGGATGGGAAAAATACTGCTCGGAATTAAGTGGAGATCTCTCGACACAAAAATTATGGGAAAAGATTAGGTGGTATAAGGAGCCAAAACAAAGCTCTGAAATCTTAAGAGTAAATACGGAAATTGCGGAACAATTTATGAATAAAATAGCTCCCGATACGGTAGAAGATGCACCACTGGAAGTCACTGATAACAATGAACACGTAACACATCCTAATTGCAACCTAGACCGACCCTTCACCCTGGTGGAAATGGAAAATAGCATAAAAGAAAGAAGATACAACCCCAGGATTAGACCAGATATCATATTCAATGTTGTACCACCTACCACCCGTTGGAAAAGAAGTGCTATTGGCAATACTTAACAATCTGCTTAAACAAAACATCGTACCCCACCAATGGAGGAGAATAGGAATAACTCCGGTGATCAAAAACGGAAAGGATCCAAATCTATACACATCATATAGACCCATATCACTCATATCATGCATATGTAAACTTATGAACCTAATGATTAAACAACGGGTAGAATGGTATATGGAACATCATGAACTCCTAGCAAACCGTGTGATGGGTTTTAGAAAGGGATACAGTACTGTAGATGCAATTTCAACGCTAATAACAGACATACAAATAAATAACAGTTATAATTCGTATCTCATAACTGCCTTCCTGGACATACAAGATGCATATGGACAAGTGTACATACCGGAGTTAGTAAATGTGATGACAGACTGTGGCATCCCAAAAACAATAGTCAAATGGTGTGCAAACTACCTATCATTAAGAACACTGGAGTTGTGGATGCATGGAAAAGAACCAATAGTACGATATGTTTACTCTGGACTACCGCAAGGAGATCCCCTTAGCCCACTACTGTTCAATATCTACTTATACAATGTATTTAATAGACTGAGTAAATCGATCATGTACATACAATACGCGGACGACATAGTGATATATGTAAGAAATAGGATCAAAGAAAAGGCAATGCTAGAACTGCAGAGGGGCCTAAACAATATAATAAATGCCCTGAAAGAAAAGATGATGGATGTATCACCCGAAAAAAGCAAGCTAATGGTCTTTACAAGACATAGAAATGTAAATGATGTGAAGATCATACTTAATGGTAAAGTCCTTACTGTAGATCACCAAGTAAAATTTCTAGGCATGTGGCTTGACATGAGGCTGACATGGAAAAAGCACATAATGGAACTGCACAGCCAAGCCATGAAAAGAATTAATATCTTGAAAGCCTTAGCTGGTACCTATTGGGGAGCTAACCCGACAATACTATTGCGCCTCTACGGACAACTAGTCCGCAGCAAAATGGACTACGGATGCATGCTCTATGACACAGCCCCAACATCAACCTTAGCTAAGCTAGACAGACTGCAATCAGTAGCTCTACGTATATGTGGAGGATTTCTACGTACAACACCGATAAATGTACTACACATAGAAACAAGCACACCACCGCTTTCACTTCGAAGGCATATGATCTCTAGACGCTATATTCTGAAAGTTAGGTCAATAATCAACCACCCATTAAACTGGAAGTTAGGAGCCATAAGCCAAATGTTAAATAAGAAATACGGAGGAAGAAAGCAACCCCTATTACAATTAAACATTATAATGAAATTAAAGAATGGCCTATAGAACGATGCAAAGTGAATGCTGCCTTTTTGGGGGAAATATGGCCTCAAATAATCAATATCAAAATACATGAGTCAATAGGAAGGTAGTAGCTAAGAAAACAGAGTATCCTACCGTAGAACTTTGTAAAACTACAGTACAAACTTTAAATGATAAGTGGAAAGAATGGTCAAAAATCTATACGGATGGCTCCAAAATTACTGGGTGCAGTACGGGAGCAGCAATTTATGATGAAAAGCTTAAAATATGTAAATCAATTAAACTCTCAAAGGATATGTCAATTTTCTCGGCAGAGCTGTATGCAATTTTAGAAGCAATCAAATATACACTGGGAAGGAGAGAAGAAAAAATTTTAATCTGCTCAGACTCATTGAGCTCATTACAATGCATAAGAATGGGGCCGAAAGGGAAGACGAAAAACTATCTAGTATACAACATTATAGATAATTTGAACAAAGCACAAAACCTAAGGAAGGAAATAGAATTTCAATGGGTTCCCGGACACGTTGGAATCGAGGGAAATGAAAAGGCCGACCAACTCGCAAGGAGGACAGAGGACTATGAGTCAACGGAAGTTAGAGCGCCATACAGAGATCTCCTAAGTAAAATCAGAAATTTACTGAAGTCTGAGTGGGAAGAGGTAGGAGAGATCCAATACAGATATAAAGGTGCCTGGTACCATGCAATTCAACACAACATTCCGAAGCAACCATGGTTCAACATAAAGGTGAATAAAAAAGAAGCAACAATAATAAACAGGTTGAGGTCAGGGCACACCCTACTAAACTCTAAAAAGTTTCTCCTAGGCCAGATAATATCACCGGAATGCGAACATTGTGGTGTATACGAAGACATTTTACACTTCATTTTGGAATGCCCCAAGTATGCCCAACAAAGGAAAACAATACTTCAGAATCACGCAGACATCAAAATTACAAGCTATGAGGATCTACGATATTTCCTTGCGACAATAACCGACGCCAAAATGAAGCAGTTATGCAAATATGTTGCTAAATGCAACAGGAAAATATAATATGGAGTTACGAAATAAGAAGGAATCATACTTGTACCTCTGGGATATGCAATAGAAAAATCAATTAAATATGTCAGAAATCAAAGTACTAGAACCTTACGGTTTTTGTGGCCCAGCCTAGTTCTACGATCAGACTGATACGCTACAACACAATGAGCTTTATTACAAATGTTTGATTATGGATGCTTGAAAATTATGTTCTTATGATGGCGAAATAATGTGTTATAAATGTTTGTAATGTGTTTGATGGAAAAAAGGGGGGGGTTAAAAATATGGGCCTATGTATGCTAATATCTTTAAAAATGTTTGAAAGTGATTGCTACAAAAATATGTTTTTAATGATGGCTCAATAATATATTAAAAAATTTATATATGGCTTCAACTAAATAATGTTTAATTTTAATGATTAATGATATAATGAAGTACAAGTGCTCAAATGCTTTTGTTGCTAAATACTGTATCACAAGTGTCTGTATTTTTGATGCGAAGTAATGTTCTTCTGTAAGCTGGTCAAATTGGAGAAAGCCAAAGACCATAAAATAAATAAAATAAATGAAAAATAAATACTTGTTCCAGAGGCA
Source organism: Vandiemenella viatica (assembly GCA_031002005.1). Lineage (NCBI taxonomy): Eukaryota > Metazoa > Arthropoda > Insecta > Orthoptera > Morabidae > Vandiemenella > Vandiemenella viatica. The sequence goes on from JARYHS010013631.1 coordinate 50,086,476, forward strand.
TAACATAACACAAATGATTATACTTTGGATTATATTAAATAATTTCATTTCTCTACTCAACCCTAAGGATGTATGTATAATGTAATATAAGTACTATATGTTATATATGTTTTTCGCTAAATATTTGGTAATAATATACTATAAATGGTCATGCCATGATCGATAGCAAACAATTTGGCAGCTCATAAATATATAAGTGGTAGTATGTGCCAAATATCTTGTAAGTGACAAAGTTACTGCTGCCAAATATGTTTCTAAGGAGAACTAGTAATATAATATAAATGACTGTTGTCTCTAGTATTAAATTATAATTGTACCTTTGTTTAAATTTAAAAACGGTTTGTAATATAGAAGAAGTACTTAAAATGTTCTTATTGCTAAAATACATCATAACGATGGCCAATGAAAAATACTGTATTACAAGTGTTTGTATTTTTGTATAAACAAATGTATCTCCGGTAGTTGGTCAAATTGGCGAAAGCCAAAGACGATTTAATACAATAAAAAAAAAATAAAAAAAAAATAATATTTTGAGCAGATGTGACATTCAAGAGTTGCTTGAATAGCAAGATGAACATTTGACTGAAATCGACTTGGAGGAAATGTTAAATCACCAAACCATTGACGAAGAGGCTTCTACGAGCACTGAAATGGTGACACTAAATTTTCGGTATATCGTTTCGTTACTTTCGGTACAACACAAACTAGCATGAAGCATAGCATTCGCATCGAGTCTGGTCGCATACGGGAGGACTACGTTCGCACTTGGTAAAGTTTAAGTAAATTGTTTATTTAGTAAAATAAGTTTAGGTAAGTTGTTCGTTTGAATAAAACTTAAAGTAAAGTAATTAGCACAAGCAGGGGCGGATCCAGGATTTTGGTTTGGGGGGGGGGGCATGGGCGCCGGGAGGGGGGTGCAAGGGGGTGCACTTGCACCCCCCTACATCCCGGGTCACCGTCTGGGCAGTAGTAGAGCTAAAAAAAAAGGTCGCCCAGCCCGGAAATTTTTGGGCTGATAGGGGGGGGGGACACCAATGCAGCCCTGGTGCACCGCCCTAGAAGCAATCCTGCCGGCGCCCATGGGGGGGGGGGAGGAGCTTGGCTTGAGTGAACTTTGGTTCAGAGGGCTTGCCTTCAGTGGGTTTTGGGGGAGGGGGGAGGGGCTTGAGTCGGCCATGGGGTAGTCTTTATAGCCTCCTCGGCCCCCTAATCCATAGAGCTAAAAAAAAGTCTCAAAATTACAATGTCGGGGGTGGACCCAGATACTTTGGGGGGGGCTTGAGCCCCCTAGACACCCCCCCCTGGATCCGGCCCTGAACACAAGTATCTTACGGAAAACCTTTGAATGTACACTTGATTTAAATGACAATAACTAATGTCGTTTATTTTGCAAAGAAGCCGACTAAAAACCCTGCATAAAAGCCTGATATGATAATGGGACATGTATTTAACAAATATTATAATCTCATCAAAGTATTTCATTTGTAAATAGGAGGTTTTATCACTGTCTTCCTTTACTATTTTCATTTATTTTTGTAAATTCTTCCTCTTTTTGTGATAGGTTTGTTAAAATAAATGTTGACATACCATCAAGTCGGGCCTGCAGGCAGAGTACTACTGACTCCCGCTTTAATTGTTTCATTTTAAAAATATCAATATTTCAAACATTTAAATCAATAACAACGGTACAGGACAAACATGGGATTAGATTCGCAATTGTTGTTGCGTCGCGGTTACAACAAACATTCAACATAAAAGCCAATACCGCATTGATCACATGGATTCTGCGGTAATAATACAATAACTAACACCAGACAAAAGGAATAAAGTCATTGTACCTTGTTGTTTGTTCATGGAATTCTGGAACTTCAAAAAAGGGCTCTTAGATATGTTTCTGGTAATTATCGCAGAAGGCAATCAGTAACAGATATGATAAAAGAACTGGAATGAGATTCATTGGAAGACAAGAGGAGAGTAAAGAGGGTCATGGCAGTCTATAAGGCGTAAATTGATGATGAGGCATGGAAAGATATTGGTGTAAGAATTAAAAGTAATGCTTGGAAAGGAAAAGTTGACAATGACCACAAGCTGGCACTCGATTTCAGGCACAAGGGTGTAGGAACATTCTCTTTTTTATGTAAGTGTGGCAGGGATTGGAATAAGTTACCAAGAGAAATTATGAATAATTTACCAAAAATGTTGAAAGAATTTAAAGTTAAAATTTTTGGAGGGCAAATGTAGGTGGATGCATGAAAGGGAGGAAGATGAGTGTGTTGGGAAATTGCCACTGGATCGTGCGCTCTATTACAATTTAATTAAATATTATTAGAACAAAACAAGTGCAGAGGTGTATATCACAAACTATTAGACGACTCTTTTATATTGTAAATTACACTACAAAATAAAATAGAAGGTATTAAATCTTAAAATAAAAAATCATTAATGTTTGAAATCAATAAACCTCAGTAATGAACGATCAATGAAAAAACAGTAACTATCTCAAATTAACCATACAAATTTTCTATTTACAAATTATGCACTGTAAATTTTAATGTTAAACAAAATAAAAACTACAAAATTAGTCTTTACGTTGTCAAAATTATTTACCTGCGGGAGCTGGAACGTGTTCGTATCTATACAACAAATGCGAGTAACGAAACATGAGAGTAACGACATGAATTTGTGAGTATCGATTCGGTACTTCGACTCAAGCGAATACATCGTTACTTTTACAGCTCTATGGGAAAGTAAAAAAGAAAAAAAAATCAGGATGTTGGCTGCTTAGCGTATTGGAAGTATGACTGACTAAATTCATATTCAGAGTTCAGAGGTGAGAGTAAAATGGTCTTTATTGGCGGGGATTTAAATTTACGAGGAGTTAGCTGGGGAGGAAATAAAATTAATACAAAAAAAAGGGAACAGATATTTGCAAATTTAATAGTAATTGAAGGAGGTTTTTCACAAGTGGTTGAGCAGAACACGAGGGGGCCAAACAAGTCGGATATCTACGTAATAAAGCCCGATGATAACGCTGTGCGTTTCAAGTAACCGTAGGGATATCTGTTCATGAAACTGTTTGCAGTAAACCAGTGGCCAAAATGGAAGGGGGATATAGGTGCAATTATAAAAAGGCACTAATTCGAAATTGAAGAGATATTTTAGGAAAAGTTTTAGCAAACTGAAGGAAGGCACAAGTACAATGGTGTCGAAGTGGGAAGAGTTCAAGTAGATATTAAAAAAGGGTAAAGAAATATTTATTCCAAAACAGAAAATACAGAGAAGTACAGAACCTACGCAGGATTATAGGGAGTGAGGAGATAGAGAGGTTGGCGAGAAGAGAACATAAAAGCACTAAGAGACAGCAGATCAGTAGGGATCACGCAAAACAATTTAATACAGAGTTAATAACAGCAAAGAAGGTGGCTGAAGATGGGTTTATGAAGAATATTGTTAGTGCATGGGGGACCACTGACGTATGCTTCTAGAAATTTTTATATTTAATTACTTAACCTTCTTTGTCAGTGTAAAAGCTGATTATATAAGACCATGTGATTTGCTATAGCTGCTAAACTGTTTCTGTCTTAGCATTACTAACTTCTGTTTGTACTCGGTTTTACCTTCAGGCGAGATATTGCGTTATGATTTTTAAATTTGGGATGGTATATCAAACCACGGGACTATAGATTCACAATTCTTCTGTTCGGCAAATATCATGAATGGGGCAAATATCGATCTTCTTACATTTATTTATTTATTTATCTTATGGCCATGCACAAAATCAATAATACAATGTAACATTAAATTATAATTAAAATTCAAAGTAAACATGGTGCAGCCAATCTAGAGCTTCATTTGAAATATTAATAAAGTCTATTGGTGATCCCCTGATGGCTCGAATTGGGAAATCAAAGGCCACGTGACGGATGGTTTGTGTTTCCTCATCACAGTTGCAGTTTGGCGAATCTCTCATTCCCCATGTGTACAGAGCTGAAGCATATCTGCTATGACCAGATCTAACTCTGTTAAGAGCTGCCCACGTCTTACGAGGAAGATCGAGTCCCTTTAGTGCCTCTTGACTGTCAAATAGGGAGTGCCATTCTGGTGGGGCTGAGGCTATCCACTCCAATCTCCATGATTCTCTCCCATTAAAATTATCTGATATAAGCTGTTTAGGAGTTTTTAGGCTTGGACTTCTTGATTTAAGTCTATGATATTGATGTCCATGTCGTCGTAGATGGACAGATCTTATTATATTTGGCAATTAGGCGATTGTATGGTCTTATCATGGGCGGTTCGATGTTACACAAAACGGGTAGCCAGTACGGTGGAGTGGTCTTGATACATCCACTGATTATCCGCATTGTCTGGTTCAAAACTGTGTCGATCTTTTTGACGTGGGTGCTATTCATCCAGACAAGCAGTACTCAGCTGCAGAATATAAAAGGCTCAGTGCTGAGGTGCGAATTGCGGATGCTCCACAAGAGGTGCCAGTTAACTTCTGCAGAATATTATTCCTGGTTCTTAGTTTTGCTGCAAGGTTGTTTAGATGTTTATTATACGACAAGGTTGGATCCATTACGACTCCCAGATATTTGGGGAAGGAGTTGTGTTGGAGGAGAGTGCCATCAAGAAGAACATCAAGTGAGAGATTCGCCGTCCGATTGTTCAGATGGAAGAGACTAGTTTCCGTCTTGCTGGAACTGCGTACGAGACGCCATTTCTTAAAATAGCTGCTCAGGTTTTTGAGGTCTGCTGTTAAACTATTTTCAATTTGCTGAACGTTATCGGATTGTTGTACTACTGCCAGATCGTCAGCATAAGAGAGCTGTCTGGATTCTGTTTGAGGAATGTCGGAAATATATATATTAAAAAGGAAGTGGGAAAGTGGGAACCTGGAAAGTTCGGTTAGGTAGCATGGTATTGATCAGACAAGTAATCTTTTTTTTGCACACCCTCTCGCCACACTGTATCGTAGGCTGCGGTAAGGTCAACAAATAGAGCACTAGTCTTCAATCGTTCCTCGAATCCTACTTCTGTGTGAGTTTCCAAGTCCAGGACCCGATCCTCGCAGTTTCTTGCACGTCTAAAACCCGCCTGTTCAACCAGGAGGTTTGCGAAAATAATTGAACTGATTCTATTGTAGATGATCCTTTCAAATAACTTGTAAGTAGTACTTAGCAGTGAAATAGGTCTAAAATTCTCTGGAACATCAGGGCTTTTTCCAGGCTTCAGAATGGCTATGATCTTTGCCCGTTTAAACTCCGCAGGGATGACACTTGTCTGTGGTATGTCAGTAAAGAAGCGGGCCAACCAATTTTTGGTATGTTTCCTACAGTGGGTGAGGAACTCCGGGTGAACTTCGTCAAAACCTGGAGCCTTCCCATTCTCCATTTGTTTGATGGCCCTTGCCACCTCTGTGACGGGGGATGAGAGGTTTGTAGGGGCAGAGTACATTCTTTTTAGATGGAACAATTGTTTTTTCACTTTCCGAGTATGATCTTTATCGGCACTCACTCTAAACATGTTGGCAAGTCGACTTGCTATTTGATCTGGAGTGACTTGATGCTTTGCCTGAGGGTTATGTGGGGTTCCAGCTTGCCTTTTAAGGAGGCTTAATGCTTTTCGGTTGGACTTCTTGAAATTCAGGGTTTGCACCGTGTCATTCCATTTGAGTTTAAGGGCATTGTCCAGGTTCTGCAGCAGCTCGTCGGCAGCTTCTGTAAGCCCGTACTGTTGGAAATTATCATATAGCATTTCCCATGTTTCGTTCCAGCACGGGATATATTCTTTTCTAAAGCCTCTAGGAATAAACTTCATAGCCGTTGCTATGGTTACTCTGACAAATCTATTGTAATTTTTGGCTAATGGAGGTATCCATCTTAGGTTTTTATCCAGGTTATCGGCAAGTTCTTCCCACTTTGCTTTCCCAAAGTTCCATCTAGGTAAAGGTGAGGATCTAACTATGGGAATTGTTAGACCAATTCTAGCAAGACTGGTCGGTGTTGACTATGTGGAAAGGCTTGTAGGACTCGTCTTGTAGTTGGTAGAGGGTGGCTTTGATCGTCACGTGAGACAAAACATAGATCTGGGTTGGTTTCGGTGTTCTATCTTCCTCATTTAAAAGTACCTGCGTCTTTCGGCTTAAAAACTAAGTTCATGTTATTTGCTGCCGCTCATTCCACTAGCCTGATTCCATCCTGGTTGTTTTCTGTGTACTTCCAATCTGTGTGATGGCTCTTGAAGTCACCAATATATATAATGGAATGTCGAGACTCTGGTAGAACTTCACTCGGCCATTAGATGGAAGGGGGCTTATATACATTAATAATTTTAATGTTGTTCACCACCGTGGTAATAATGTGGATGTTATTTTCACTGCATGCTGAGACGAGGCAGGCATTGGTTATAGTATTTCGTGCATATGTTGCGCATCCGTAGCTTTGGCACCTAAGATTTTGTAGCCTTGTATTTTTCCTCTCAGACTCAGCTGCAAATCATCCTTGGGGTGGGTTTCTTGAATGCTGGCTATATCGACGTTGTGGTCAAGTAATAACTTTGAAAGGAACTCGCTTTTTGATTTGCTTATTCCTTCCATGTTATGTTGGCAAACTCTTAGTGAAGGTCCAAGGGTTCTTGCCTTTTGGTTCTGATAAGAACCGTTAGGTGACATGAGGATAACTGTACTCTGGTTGCCAGGAGATCCTGTAGGTTTGCCTGGCAGGCCGACTGTGTAGACTATTTAGCCGTGCAAGCACGTTGCCCAGGGTGTACCACGAGGAGGCTAGTCTACGTTACACCCCATCTTCTTACATGAAGCATTATGGTAGTACCAGCCTGAATGTAAGGACCAACAGCAACGCAATAGGAAACAATTAAAACAACAAAATATGGAATAAATAATAGCAAAGAAGGTGGCTAAAGCTTACTTTGTGAAGAATACTATTGGTGCTGGGGAACCATTGACGGATGCGTCAAGAAATTTATGTGACTATGTTAGAAAATTGAGGGGAGACAATTTTAGATAAGGATGAAGGAGCAATTACTGAGGATTTTAAAAAGGCAGAAATTTTTAGTAAGTAGTAGGGTGTAATTCGGAGAACGAATTTATCTGCAAAATTAGAAATGAGCAAACTATGTATTTCAAATTCATTCTGAGTATATTATGAAGCAACTAAGAAAGCTAAATAAGCGTAAAGGCGCCGTTGCAAATGATATTACTATGGATGTCTTAAACTTAGCAGGACGTGACATTGTACCTTATCTTGATACGTCATTCAAATTGGGTCTTGATACTTGCTGTTTACCAGAGGATTGGAAAAGTGCGATAGTAGTACCGGTCCATAAATGAAGGATGACAAATACGATCGATACTTACAGGCAAACCAGTTTAATATCAGTGACTGGTAAATTAATGGAGAGATAGATATGCAACAACACCAGAGGTATCTGTGAAGAACGCAAGAGGTTTTCAAGTCAACAACATGGCTTTAGGCAAGGATATTCATGCGAATCTCAGTTAGTAGGCTATATGCAATATATTTCGGATCAAGTAGACAAGGGAGGCCAAATTGATACTGTAGCACTTTATTTTTCCGAGGCTTTTAATAGAATGAGCCATAAAACAGTGCAAAATATGTTAAAATCTATTGGATTGGATGAAAAATTTACTTGCTAGGTAGAAGATTTCTTAAAAGGTAGGAAATACATTATCAAAGGAAGTGGAAGTGAAAATGGGAGTGCTACAGGGTATCGTATTGGGACCACTGATATTCTAATAAATGATTGGATTACTATCAGAAGTTAAGTTGTTTGCAGATGATATAATGCTATATGAGAGTATCAAAACTCTAGAAGACAGATGCAGGGTGATCTGGACAAGATATCTAGCCGGGTAGGTCAACATCGGATAAAGTTAAATGCACATAAGGGCTTATTAGGTACACAGATAATAAAAACTAAAGATTAATTATGCATATAAGGTGAGGATTTTTTTATTTATTTTTTTATTGAGAACTTGAAATGTAAATACCTTGGCATAACATTTGATGACAAACACGACTGGGCAGGACACAGTGGACAGGAAAAGGTTTCAAATCCTTCACTTGGTGGAGAGAGTGGTGAGGGTATGTACTAGAGAATTAAGGGAATTGGGTTACAGAACATTGGTAAAATCATTGCTTGAATATAGTGACGTAATATGGAATCAACATTTTTGGTATCAAATACAGGAGTTGGAGGGTGCGCAAAGAAAGGCTGCTAAAGCTGTCTTTGGAAATTACCGCAGAACGCAATCAGTAAGTTATATAATATAATAGCTGGTATGGCATTCGTTGCTAGACAGGAGAAGGATGGAAGTGCACAAGGCGTATATGGATGTTGGTAAGATATTTGTGGAAGAAGTAGGAGAGATGCATGGTAGAGAAATGATGACCGTGACCATATATTGCTACTAGATTGCAGACATAAGGGTGTGGGAAGGTTTTCTTTCATTGATAGGGGGCCGGGGATTGGAATAAATTATCAAGAGAAATAATTTACCACAAACGCTAAAAGAATTTAAGATTGAAATTAGTAGAGGGAAAAAGTAGGTAGGAAATAAAAGGTGGAAGATAGGTGTCTAGTGAAATTGACACTGGAGCAAGCATTCATCCCAATTAATTTAAATTAAATCACGATTTAATTAAATTTATTAGTCAAGTATCTGGAATAGATGGCCAAATAACGTGATACATAATTTACCAATACCGATGGAAGAATTTAAAATTAATATCTTTAAATGGCAAAATTAGATGGGTAGAAAGTATAAATAATAATAAAAAAGGGATAAATAAGAAATGGGTCATTAGATCACTAGGAAAATTGCAACCCGAGCATGCTTTCCATTGAAATAAAATTCAATTCAGATAAGACAGTCACAACTACCACAGTAAGATATCGACCTGCTACCAACGCAGTCTCAGTAACGCAATGCATGAAATGGATACGGGTGATACTGGCCAGGTGGTTGGTTAAGATCCTAGAACGTATTACCACCTTATGAGTGACGAGTGCGATGTTAGTGGACAGCAAGATGTTTCCGGCAGACTTTATCAGGAAAATAACCTTCTACTAATGCAGCAGCAGGCAGCTTCGCAAGTGATGGACCATCAGAACGTGGAAACAGCAAATCAGACTGTATGGGATAACGCCACTCGAGGTAAACAGTATTCGAAGTCACCGTTGCAAGAAACCAGAGATAAATAACAGTTAAAAAACCTAAAATTCAAGAGCTAGGAAGTAAGCATCTTAGTTTAAATACCACAGCCATACGTGAAAATGACGATACTAAGCTCTACATATTTAGAGAAAGTGACAATGGCTCATTCTATGTCTTTGTGGAATATGATACTGTCCATAGTGATCAACAGAATCTGGGTCGGCTACATCCCATGACTGTAGGAAAAATACTTAGAGAATCAGTACCAGGCATTAAATCTCCTATAGTTAATATTAGTAGAAATGGTCGAAATCGTGTGCAGATAGAACTCAACTCAGCAGTATGGGCTAACAGGTTAGCTAATGTCGGAAACCATCCCAAAAAAATTAAGTACTGCATACCACGGCTTTGTACTGTAACTGAAGGGCTTACCTATATGTAATGTAAACATGTCTTTCTCGGAAGACGAATTAAAGAAAGAAATCGAGTGTGATACTGATGTTTTACAAGTCCGTCATGCGGAAAGTAGTGCGGGAAGAAACAACAGAACTAATAACTCAGCAGTTAGTACAGGTGACATTTATTGGTCAAAGGCTACCGAACTTTGTATATATTCATAGTACTCGATGCAGTGTTGAACCTGATATGTGTTGTTACCACTAAGGACTCAGTGGGAAGCATGTGTGAGCATGGTTATAAAGTGCAAACCTTGTTCAAATATTTTATTACAAGAATCATGGCCAACGATTAAACTTACACAGAATATCACAAATAATATAAAACAATATAATACATAAGAGAGCTTCGATCTTGCAGATTATGATCTTAATAAATCCTGTACCAATACAAGTATATGTTAATGGGATGACAAGCTTGTTAAGCAATGAGAATATCCCTAATCACAATATCTTCACTTGTATTAAACATCCAAACAGAAATCCTTACGTGCTGGGAAACATAATATAACAGGGCAGGCTCTTATCAATTTACCATCGTATAACAAATTTACAGCTAGTACAAAACACAAATTTGTACACAGGATGCAAAATACAACAATTATTTTAAACAAACAGGAATCAGTTTACCTTAGCGTCCTTCAGTTTAACTTTAAGAATCAAGTTCTTACCAAAAGGTTCTGACACACTATAGTGTGTACACGCCGGCGCATAAGTCGTTACCACCCACACATACTGATAAGGTGGCGGGAACGATTAGCACCACATATCGGGGAATTTTGTCCGTTCCCGTAACAAAATTATTAAGCACAATTAACAAGAATGCAGTAAGCGACGCACTTTGTAGTTGGAATCATCAGGTATACTACCTCAAATACCCGTCAATGCTAGAAAATGGCAATTTATCACCTCGAAGCCACCGCCAGTCCCAGTCCCGCCCGCTGCCGTGCTCCCCAATCGGCGGATAACCGCTCACGAACATAGAGCGCAGCGGAGGAATTCCCTCGATTAATGCGAGCGAGGAACGGTCTCGGTCGGATCACAAACCCACATCATGCCGTACTTCCAGGCCGCATGGTCAAATTACAAGTCCTCGCTTATACCAGCAGACCTCTAACGGCGCAGTCAATTAGGGAAAATATTAGGCGCATCGAAGCAATCGGCTCCTGCCGACCGACTCACTTCCCGGTTTCGTGTCCCCGAAAATTAACTCCATAAGCTGGTAGCGGGCACCACCAGAGCCACAGCGCGCTCTCACGGGCGAAACTCGCACGCAAGCTCTGTAGGAACCAGCATCAGAAGACAATCGAGAGCGGGGAAAATAAACAATGTGAGCCGAGCACGGCTCAGAACTATACGTTGGGAATTTGGTTACTTGTTACCATTGTCTCCGTCTTGGACATACAAGTAGAATGTGTCGTAGTGCCACAAGCTATACAATTTGTGGCGAATGACACGATACCAAAGAATGTACGAATGAGGGTAACCCACACTGTGTACATTGTGTTGGTAACCACCGATCAACAAATCGCATTTGTCCCGAATATTCTAAACAGAAACAAATTAAATTTCGTATGGCCCACGAGAATATTTCATGGGAGGAAGCAATTACACTTGAATCGCCTAATTATTATGCGAAAAGGTCTGTCCTGCCGTCACTCAGAGATGAAAGCAATTTTGTGCATTTGCCTGCCCCGCACAACAGCCTAGCTTTTCTTCAAAGTTACTGACTCCTGCTCAGCCTAGGAATAGCACTTCACTTACGAGCCCCAACGACAGATGCGTCGACCGCCGGTTGGTCAACAGAACCCACAGCAAAACATCCCTTCTGATTTAAATAATGATGTTAACAGACTCCACATAGAACCAATAAACCGAAATCCTTATAGAATTCCACTAATGCCCATGAATGAACTCATGATAGATAAGATCTGTGAGATGGTTGTATCGTTATTTAGTATGGCCACTTCTGGAAATTTACCGTCTAATCTAAAACAATGTGTCACCAATTTCTAATACAAAAATAAAAATACAAAAAAAAATAAAAAAATACAAAATTTCTTGTTAAACAACAATGGCGGGGAATAGACAAGTGAACAATCTTTTATTCTGGAATGCATGCTCAGTACGATCTAACAAAGAAAGCTTACACCATCTCCTAAACACGTATGGCATATGCGTTGCCGGAATTGTTAAAACATGGCTTAAACCTAGGGAACATTTCAATATTGTTGGCTATAATATTGAGCGATATGAAAGAGCAGAAGGATATGGAGGAGTGGTAATTCTAGTTAAAAGAAACATACATTACCGTGGCCTAAAAATAAAGGAATGTCATAAATGGTATAGAAGAATGCGCAATAAGAACCTGCGTTAACGGTATTGAGTCGACCATACTAGAAATATATCGCCCTCCAAATGTGACTGTAAGCAAGCAGGTCATCAGCTCCTACGTGAATTAAGTTCCACGACCCGTAATTATAATGGGCGATATAAATGGGCATAATCTAGTTTGGGGGAGCAAAAGAACAGACGCTGTCGAAAGAATGGTAATGGAGGTAGGAGATGAAGAGGAACTAGTTGTCCCTAACGATGGCTCTCACCCAAGGATCTCAAAACCAGGTGAACAGAAATCAGTTGTTGACATAATACTGGCATCTACCTATCTCTCGCACACAACCCTGTGGACAACCATAAAGGACACCAGTGGGTCGGACCACTTTCCCATTTATTTCTCCTACCAACGTCATTACACAGGAAGAAACCCGACGTGTAAATGGAACATTAAGCGCGCTGATTGGAGCGCCTACAAAAATGCAGCAAGCACCATATTCTCAAGCTTCGAGGAAACTGGTAATACGCAGTGCAACTATGAGAACATATTAAATGGAATAGAACAAGAGGCTCTTGCAACGATTTCAGAAAAATCACCCAGTCAAATGAAATCAAAGAAGATCTACAGCTTGGTGGACGTAGAATGTACCGTGGCAGTGCAAGAACGCAAACAAGCTTTAAAAATCTATCGTCAACAGGCAACGGAGGAGAACTTTATTCCACTAAATAAGACTCAGGCAGGTCAGAGTTAAACGCTTCTTGAAAAGGAAGAAGTGCCAAAAGTGAATAGCATTATGTGAAAACTTAAACCGAAACTCCTCCCCGAACACTATTTGGAATAAGATCAGAAAATTACGTAAAGCTTCGAGTAGCCGTTCAACTCATATCACAACGCAAGAGAAGATTATTAGAGAAGATACTGGAGAAGATGACACCACCACCAGTAATCAACAAGGTCTGCCTACGGGAAAATAGGCCCAATGAACAGATATTACAACCATTTAATTTGGTAGAGTTTGAAACTGCTGTTAGTAATAGTAGGAACATGTCACCTTGGCCAGACAACATTCATTATGCTATGCTCAAGTATCTACCAAGAAAAGGCAAGTTAGCACTTCTAAAAGTAATGAACGACGTTTGGTACAACGCATTCACATTGAATCCATGAAGACTATAAGAATAATCCCTATGCTCAAACCAGGCAAGGACCCATGCGACCCAGCATCATATAGGCCGATTTCTCTAATGTCTTGCATGTATAAAACCTTGGGCGTATGATTAGGCTCAGACTAGAGTGGCGCGTGGAACACTATGCAAAACTTCCCGAATTTCAGTACGGTTTTGGCAGAGGCCTTGGCACGCTTGGTGCTCTTACATACCTAGATACTGAGGTACAAGAGAGTTTGACAGCCAACAACTACACAACATGTGTGTTTACAGAACTGACTGGAGCATATGATAATGTAGGTCCAGAAATTCTAGTACAAAAGCTCTGTTTAATGAATTTGCCGGAAAAATTTATACAAAACCTTTGGAACATTCTGAAGAATAGAATCCAGATAATTACGACACCAACTGGCATAATTGGCCCTCGGCGTACAAGTTTTGGTCTCCCACAAGGCTCGATCCTGGCACCACTCTTGTTTATCATGTACTGTAGTGATATAGGTACAGTACTGTTATCAGACACCTGGTTTATACAACATGCGGATGACCTCTGCATCTATAAAACCTCCAGGAATCTCCACGACACCTACCTCTGCCTTAGCCAGACGTTAACTAAACTCAAGCTAAAGGACAACGGACTCCAGATATCACCAGGAAAATCCGCAGTAATAACCCTTATCCGACGTAGGGCATCGGCAGCTGAAGACATAAGACTCGGCCCATATACATTCCCATTTGTGCAATGTGTCAAATATCTAGGATTATACTTAGATAACAAGCTACGATGGAAGCGTCGGATATCTGAAACAGTTGCAAAATGAGAGAAAGCAATAAACATACTCCGAGCCACTAACGGCGCATGGTGGGGCGCGGATTCCAAAATCACAATAGCCCCAATTTCATTATGGCTTTGAACTTTGCGGCTCCGCATCTAACCAACTATTGAAATGCCTGGAATAATGTCAGTTTCGTGCTCTTCGACTTTGCTTAGGGGCATTTCTATCAATTCTAACAAATGCACTACTGGTCGAATCCAAGGAAATGCCACTTGCACTGAGGCGCCAATATCTCAGTAAAAAGTTTTTAATAAAACAGTTTCAAATAACCGTAAATACGCTTACAATAAAAATAAGCGCCTGTGGGAGGCAACATCAGCCTCCACATACTGGACTCATAGGAACAGCCCGCCTCTAACCGCGGTCATCTCCGACCTTAGTGAATATCAGTCACAAGTGCACTCTCTCACAAGATTACCATGCTATGAGTTTAACTATGAAACCCTTAAGTTCGGGGGCGAGATCGTAAAAAATCTGAGTTATTCAGAGAATGCCTTAAGTAACAATAATCTTCTAAGTGATTAGCTAAGTAGCGTGGGTCGGGTCGTACATCTTTACACAGATGGGTCCAAGACTGGCAACATGGTTGAGAGTGTCTTTTTTGACAGCACTTACGGAGTGGAAAGGCTGTTTAAGCTACGTGCGGAAACATCCTCCTTTACAGCTGAACTGTTTGCCATACTTGAAGCATTGGAATGCGTGCTAGAGATGCGCATTCCGAATACTGTAATTCTTACAGATTGCAAATCGGCACTTCGAAAACTGGGTGATGGAATCAAAGATAGAGGTAGGACTCCACTTCTATATAATATATTGGAGTTGTTGACCAACATAAATAAATAGAGAATGAAGACCTCCTTTGTCTGGGTTAAGGCACATGTTGGGCTTCCTGGCAACGAAAGAGTGGATTCTCTTGCAAAATTAGCTGTAAAAACAGAAAACACATAGCGGAACTTCTGATTGGAAATGACTTAATCTCATTATTTCGCCACAAAACAACTGAGGCCTGGAATGATAAGTGGCAATCCAGTGAACAACACAAGGGAATTAACTACAGGCGCATACAACCGCAAATACCGAAAAAACAATGGTTTAAAAAAAAAAAATGCCACCAAAAAATCTGTGATTATAATATCGAGATTAAAATTCAGTCACGGCAGATTCGGAAGCCACTTGTACATAAGTATCATTGGGATGGGAAAGGATTGGGGGTATCGGGAAGGAATTCGGCCATTGCCTTTTAGAGAAAGCATCCCGGCACTCGCCTGGAGTTACTTTGGGAAACTCAAAACTCCGCCACTAGGAATGATTCCTGGTGCCGGTCCCAAGCCCGGAACCTCATATTGGAAGAGATGAGGAAGGAGAAGAGGGAGGAGTAACAACCTCGTGAAAAAAAAAAAAAACCTGGGTCCATCTGGCTTCGGATGGTAGCACCCTGTACGTGCCCCTGCCTAGGGTTACAGGTGAAACATGGCCCACGGTCTCAAAGGCGGAAGAGGAATCTCAGGTACCCAATGGTGGAGAGAGCGAAAGAGCCTAGTGAAGCAAACCACAAACAAAAAATCGGGTTAAGCTTCCAAGTCCATTGCTGGTAGTAAAAGGGCACTATATTGTCCTTGCCGTTAAAGACGGATGAGACAACTTGTCTGGCCAACTGCATTAGGATGTAGAGGGCAAGGGGAAACCACTGCATTAGAAAATATTATAAGATTTCCAGAGTAACGGCAGTATGATAGATAAAAGCTTTTTAGTAAAATATTCCGCAATACTCCCCCATTCTGATCTCTGGGAGGGAACTGCTGAAGAGAATAAACACAGGAAGCGAAATGAATGAGAAAGAAGAATAGCAACATGGAACATTCAGTCAATGTTAAAATGTGGAAAGCTATAAAATGTAAAGCAAGCGATGAAGAGAATGAAACTTGAAATATTAGGGACCTCAGAAATAAGATGGCCTGAACCTGGGAACTTCTGGAGTGGAGACTATGGAACAATTCACTCAGGGACTTTTGGGAAATGTTTCTTCTGAATTTCAACCCAAAACACTTAACTTTTGAGACAGTATATCTCGAGAACTAAGCACTATAAAAAAAAACTTTATTCTTCATTTTTGATGTGTCTCGTCGAGTTACATAATAATCCATCATAAAATTGCGGTACCACGGTTGTATTATGATTTCCTTGCGGTTTTTGTGCGTATTCCCCGTGTTTCTAGGGCCGACCAATATGGCGGCCTCCCCACCCCACTTCTCTGTACCCGGTTTCACTCCAGTGTGTGGTGAAGGTCCCTTGCGTCGTCTCCATATATGCCTTCCTCCATGGTAGTAACATGCTTAGCGATTATGGTGAGATTGTGAAAAGGTGGAAGCAATACATAGAATACCCGTACGAGGATACCAAATTAGATGAAAATAAGATTCTAGAAAGACAGGACGAAGTGGAAGAAGAAAATAAAGGATACAGTATATTAAGAGAGGAATTTGAAACGGTGCTAGGAAAATTAAAGAATAATGAGGCACCGGGTATCGATAATCTGAAAGCGGAACTCCTGAAAAAAAAATCCTGTAATGAAAAACAGATTGTTCCAGCTAGTATAGCATATTTGTAAGGAAGGAAATATACCCTCATACTTTGAGAAAAATGTAATCATTCCCTTGCCAAAAAGCTAGGTGCTAAAAAATGTGAGCAGTATCGAACAATAAGCATAAAAAATTATCGCCAATGTAGTACTACAACGAATGGAAAAACAAGTAGAAGAGTTTCTAACAGAAGAACAATTCGGTTTCAGGAAGAGCACTGAGGCTAATATTAGAAAAGAGGATAGAGAAAGCCAAAAATAATTATTTAGGTTTCGTAGATATTGAAAAAGCATTTGATACTGTTAAATGGGGGAAGATGTTCGAGATCCTCAGAAAAATAGGTATACAATACAGAGATAGGCGGCAAATGTGTAATCTTTACAAAAATGAAACGGCTGTAATAAAAATTGGAAAAAAAAACAAGAGGAAGCAGCAATACGCAAAGGAGTCAGACAAGGCTGTGTCCTGTCTCCCTTAATTTTCAATGCGTATATTCAAGACTCACTGGACAAGATCAGAGACGAAATTGATGCTGGGATAAAGGTACAAGGAAAACTAGTTAATATGATTCGATTCGCAGATGGCTTTGTGATAGTAACAGAAAGTTGAGAGGATCTTAACAAAATTTTGGAAACAATGGGTAATGAGTACAATATGAAAATTAATAAAGCGAAGACGAAAGTCATGGTATGTGGTAAAGATAAAAACTTGAAAATTAAAATTAATACACAAACACTGGAGGAGGTACAAGAATTCTGCTACCTAGGAAGCAAAATCACAAAAATGGAAGAAGCAAGAATGATATAAAATGCAGGATTGCACAAGCATAAATAGCGTTCAACAAAAAGAAACTAATTTTTACAACAAATAATATCAGCTGGACAACGAGGAAAAGACTACTAAAAGCTTATGTCTGATGTATCGCCCTGTATGGATGTGAAACCTGGACAATTGGTACAGAAGAGAAAAGAAGATTAATTTCGTTTGAGCATTGGTGCAACAGAAGGATGTTAAAGATTAGCTGGAGGGACAAGATTACTAATGAGGAAATTTTTAAGAAGGCAGGAGACTTTAACTCAATATGGAAGAGTATAAAAACGCGGAGGACAATATTAATTGGACATGTCTTAAGACATGAAAGCTTACTAAAAACAATTCTGATTTAGCTAACGCGGAATACTTCAGAGAGTCGCTTAGTAACATTTACAAAAAATTTCAAGGACATATATTGATCGTGGGTGGTGACTTTAACCTACCGTCGGTTAGGTGGGACACATACACGTTCAGGTTGGGTGGAAGAGATAAGTTAATTACCGAAACGTTTCTAGAATCATTTGCAGAAAGATCTCTTGAACAGATGGTCGAAGAGCCAACGCGGTGCGACAAAGATTCCTCGTCCATTCTGGATCTTTTTCTAATTAGCAATCCTGATATTGTAGATAAAGTTTGTATAGAAGACGGTATAAGTGATCACAAGGCGGTTGTGGTAACATTAAAATCTAGTCTGAGTCTGAAGCATGACAAAGAGAAACTCGTTTTTTGCTTTGATAAGGCAAACGATGCGGGTATGGTTGATCACTTTGCGAAGAATTTTGAAACGTATACTCAAAATACAAATGTTGAGGAACTTTGGTTTAATTTAAAAGAACTAATATGGACCGGTTTAAACCAGTTTGTTCCTAAGAAGTGTATTAAGGACAGTAATAACTTCCCTTGGTTCAATAAGGAAGTGAAACGTTTGCTCAGGAGGCAAAGGCGTTTACATGCCGCGGTGAAAAAATCGGGGGACTCATCTAATCGTGCTAAATTAGTCCAGTTGCGTGCGGAAGTACGTAAGGCAATGCGCGATGCGTTTAAAGAATTCCAAGCCAGGAATTTATCCGAAGATCTTATTACTAATCCAAAAAAGTTCTGGTCATATATCAAAGTAATAAGAGGCTCTCGTAAGGTTATGCCGTCGCTGATTAAAGAAAATGGTGAATTATCAGAAACAAGCGTAGAGAAAGCAGAAATTTTGAATGATATATTTAAAAAGGCTTTCACGATAGAAAACTCAGAGGAGATACCGATATTTAACAATCGTACCGACAAAATTATGAATGATCTCGCTCTTGATGTCGAGGGAATAACTAAACTGCTTATGAATGTAAAAACCAATAAGGCTCCCGGAACAGACGGTATTCCTAGAAGATTCTACTCAAGATACGCAAAGGAAATTGCACCGTATTTGATGAAATTGTATACAGTCTCTCTGGATCAAGGAAAAATACCAGCCGAATGGAAGACCGCTATCGTAACTCCAGTGTTTAAAAATGGGAATGTTAATGATCCTCAGAATTATAGGCCGATCTCATTAACTTCAATATTTTGCAGGATTTTAGAACATATCATCTATTCAAATGTCATGCGGTTCTTGGATGAAGGTGAGCTTTTAAATCCAAATCAACATGGATTCAGAAAAGGCCGATGGTGCGAAACACAACTTGCACTTTTAATTCACGACTTGTGCCGAATTATAGATGAGCAAACCCAGGTTGATTTGGTTCTATTAGACTTTAAAAAAGCTTTTGACACTGTGCCTCACACTAGGTTACTTAGGAAACTTCGTGGTTACGGCATATCTAGACAAATATGTGACTGGGTTGCGGACTTCCTGAAGGGCAGAACGCAGTGTGTAGTTCTCGACGGTGAGCGTTCATCAGTTACTGAAGTGGGGTCTGGAGTTCCCCAGGGAAGCGTGTTAGGGCCTCTGTTGTTTCTCATATACATCAATGATCTATGCGACATAATCGGGGGGATGAAAAGATTATTTGCCGATGATGCTATAATTTATCGCGAAATAAAAACCCAGGACGACTGCGCTTTGTTACAAGACGATATTATGAAAATAATTGCGTGGTGTAAAGATTGGCAGTTGGAATTAAACGCTAAAAAGTGCCAAGTCATGCGTGTAAGTAAAAAGGTGACACCATTTACCTATGATTATACAATTAATGGCACTGTCCTTAGAACGGTGGATTCCGCTAAATACCTAGGGGTAACAATTAGTAATAATTTGTCGTGGAATGTGCATATCGAGAATGTATTGGGAAAAGCAAATCGTATGCTCCGATTTCTAGGTCGTAATTTAAATCAATGCACTCAGGAAGTTAAATCGATTGTGTACAAATCACTAGTACGTCCTCACTTAGAGTATTGTTGTTCTGTGTGGGGTCCCCATCAAAAGGGGTTAATGGAGGCCTTAGAGAAGGTCCAAAGAAGAGCCGCTCGATTCGTGACAGGTATATATAGTTGGAGGGAAAGCGTAAGTGCGATGTTGAAGGAGTTAGGTTGAGAAGACCTGGAACACCGTAGGCGTTGCTCTCGACGGAAGCTAATTGAAAAATTCACGACAGACGTATTTCGGAATGACAGCCAGCAAATATTGCTACCAGCAACATTCATATCTCGAAATGACCGCGAAAATAAGATAAGAGAAATCAGGGCCAGAACCGATTCATTTCTGTACTCATTTTTCCCACGAGCGATTAGGGAATGGAATAGAAAGGATTTACCTGGCGAGTAAACTTAAAATCCGACAGGAGTAGCTTTCGATAAAGCACTCCAGCCATCCTGATCTGGGTTTTCCATGGTTTTCCCGGATCACTCCACGCGAATGCGGGGATGGTTCCTCAGAATAGCCCATGGGCGCCTCCTGCCATATCCCTTATAACCCTTCCAAACCATAACCCTTTTCGATAGGTGCAATGCACCCTCCGCCACACACTTTTAGTGAATCGCGGAGTAATAATAATAATAATAATAATAAAGGAAAGAGATATCGATGAAGACCACATCTAAAATACACCCAGCAGATAATGGAAGATGTTGGCTGCAGGAAATATGTTGATATGAAGAGGAGGGCAGAGAGTAGAGAATGGAAGAGCGCCGCAGTCCAATCCCAGGATAGACTACCGTAGAAGAAGAAGAAGAAGAAGGAAAACCCAAATCTGGATGCCCAGATGGGGATTCGAACTGGCGTCCTCCCGAAAACGAGGCCAAGTGTTACCACTCACCCACCAAGCTCGGTTAATGATTTGGGCAATAAAGAAAAACTATCAAAGAATTTCTGAAAAATATTTCCTTAAATCTGGCGACTTGCTGGAGTTGGCTATTTTTATAATGGAGAATACAATAGATTCCACTTTTATCTATAAGGGTATCTTCGTTATGAGAACTCGTGCTTCTATTTGGGTATAATAGACCGGTCTCCCATGGGAGGGTCCCTGGTCATAATACATATAAACGGGAATCCTTGCACTTTTGTTTTGTGTAGAAGGATGTGTACTCATATGCTGCTGTAACGGCTGTTGCTTTAGCCGTAGATGGCGGTTGTTGAAAAAGGCCTCACCTAAGACAGTGACTGAAGGAATTCATTTAGGATCAAACAGCAGGGCTTTGAGAAGCTGACTGCATCGTTTAGCTGGTAGGAGAAGGCACTTGTTTAGCATATGATGTACCGCTTTCAAACGCAGTAGCTTGTTCTATGGTGATACTGTTGTGGGCCATAAGTCCTTTTATGCAGTGGCGTAGCTAGCATGGGTGACACCCGGGGCGGATATCTATGGAGTCACCCCTTGAAAACTTAAATCCAAAATTGAGTATATTATATCATCTTTTAGGTATAAAATATGATATTAATAAAACATAATTAAATAAAAATTTATTGTTATTTAAAAATAATAGTTAATAAAATTTTAAGATTAACAACATTTAAAAGATATACAAATAAAATAAAAACAATTGCTTTCAGAATCCCCTCTTTCTAGCTTTAACAACTGCAAACCAGTAAATCACATTTTCGAAATTAAAAATTTGATTTACTTCATGTTCAATAATCAATATGGCAAGATTTTAGCCACGTGTTGATCACTGGTGATCGAAAGTGGTTTTAGATTAATTTTAACTCCTCTGAAGATCGGGCCTCACTTGCCTGATACTGTTCCGCACTGTCACCGCACCGACACGTTTCTTACTATTGGCGCTCACTCGGGCGAAGTTTGTCGAAAGGACACGATGTGTCGTCCGACACTCGGCCGACACGCGGCCATCATTGGATTGGTTTATGTTTTGACGGTGTGGACCAGTGTCGGTCTGCTGGATGTGGAGAGCGCATAGAGAGAATTCGGAAATTTCCCTTCCCTTACGACGAAATGTTGTTTTCATGTTATTGTTGGTCTTAAAACAAGGTCTTTTTTTCATCCATGTTCATAAGATGTTCTTAACATGTAGGAATTGTTCTAGCATCTTCGCATTAATAAATCAAAACATTACCAGAGATGAAGATCAATTTTAAGACCCACAAAAATTGCAGCCGAGATCTGCATTTGTAACGGGGACCTTCCACACCCGAATCGCACGCCGTAACCATACGCCAGACTAATCTAGAAGTACTGAAAAATATGTACCGGTATTCAAACACATAAAAGTTGATTCATGTTTTTTGATAGCAAAAATAGACGGAATAGAAAAAAAGTATATTCATTGTATCATGTTTGCAAACTTATTTTTCATTACACCTACATTCGGACTGGTGACTCAAATGACTGCGTGCGGTTTGGATACTGAAGGTCCCGGTTCAAATCCCGGACTCGATTGTAATTTTTGCGGGCCTAAAAATTGACATTTACCTCTAGCAATGCTTTTATCTGTTAATACGAGGATTCTAGGACGCTCCGTGTTCAAATTTCACGTTAATCTGTAGGTCTCCTTTCGAAGTTAGGTGACTACGATATAGGTGCACTGCGAGTTTCCTAATAAGAAACTCTGACTATAACTTTGAGATAACATGAAATTATTATATTTATTATACAAAATCTTTACGACCTAAATTTAAATTATAATATGTTATAACCTCATTCTTTGCTAAAAAAAAAAAAAAAAAAAAAAAAAAAAAAAATGAATGAATCGAAAAGAACCTCAAGCAAAACAAACACGTCAAGTGCGAGGTGATTGACATTTCATTGCGATTGCGTTGAAATATGCGAGAATCTTTGTTAATACTGCGCTGCAGGGCCGGATTAAGACAGCGCGGGGCCCGTAGCAAACGCGAAGAAGAGGCCCTTGATTTTTGCCGTCCTGGGGAAAATTGTGGAGCTAAAAACAAAAAAGGTCACCCATGTAGCCTAGGTGCGGGGCCCCCCTATGAGGCGCGAGGCCCCCTAGAAGGCGCGAGGCCCCCTAGAAGGCGCGAGGCCCGTGGCATTTGCTACCTCCTGCTACGTGGTTAATCCGGTACTGCTGCGCTGGGATACTATTTTTGTACATAAAAGATCAACCAGATAGGTGATTACATGAGTCAGATAAGTATTTTAATGTACATTCGTACCAAAACTGTGCTAAATAAAGTAAAGGTATCAAACCTACCTGTCATCCCCAACACTGATTCCCTGTAACAATCACTTGAAAACGTTAAATGAGACTAAAGACCGGGTAGGAACACGGGCGAGCTATGGAAAAGTGTGGACGCGAGGGGGCGAGCTGCCACTCGGACGACTGTCGTTGCGGTGACGGTACAGACCAGTATTGGCAACTGATACACGTAGCAACTGATACACACACTGGCGCAAATTAAAATCCCAACACCCACACGATGTAGTGATAAATGAATGAAATTTGGCCCCAAGTATGCCCACATGAAGAGTATTAAATGATTTAAAATTGAAAGTTTTACGTGTAATAATAGGAGAATTTCGGTGCTATCAATTATGTAAATTGCTATTCTTTTATATTCTTTTAACGTACAAGTGGTGTACAGTGTGGTGTAACATGACACTTTGTTGTCCACGAGTTCTTGTTGGCTAAGTATGCCCAGGCGAAGAGTGACAACTCTATATACTCAAATGTCTAACTGTGAGAGAGGTCGGAGAATTGACGTGTTTTAAAAAGGTGCATCATATCGTGAAATCTCCCAAAGGATTGGCCGTAGTGCATTGTCAGTATACAGACTTGTTACACAGTGATGAAAGAAAGCTCTAATACTCCAGGTCTATACCGATGGATAACAGCACGTGAAGACCGCCAAATTGTGTGGGTGGCTGCTGCTGGCAAATGGTTGACTGCAGGCCAGATCCAAACAGTGGTTACAGAGAGAGTCACCCCCTTCCCCGGACGATTGAAAACCAATTGTTTGAAGCTGGAGTGCGCTCTCTGAACCCTATGCAATGTGTCCCATTAATCTGATTTCATTGCCAGTATCATCTAACCTGGCGTAATACAAAACATAAAAGGACATGTGAATGGCGTACATTCGTGTTTACAGACGAGTCTCGATTCTGTCTGTGGCAAAGGGATAATTCACGACATGTTCGGAGGCGTATTGGAAAACGGCTTACCTACTGTGATTTCAGAAGATCACACAAATGCAGTCACTGGTGTCGTTTTTTGGCGGCAATCAGTTTCGACAGCATGACTGAGTCGGCTGTTGTTGATGGCACAATGACAGCCCACCACTATGTGGACAGGGTACTGCATCTTATTGTGATACCCTTCATGTTCACCATTCAAATCGCATCTTGCAACAAGATAATGCCCGTCCTCATATTGCGGCCATCGTTACACAAGCCTTGCAAGGTGTTTCGATAACAATTCCCCAGATGTGTCCCCAATAGAGCATGTCTGGGATACCAGGAGTAGACACATTTGATCACATGGTGACCCAGCACAAACTACGCAATAACTGACTGCAAAAGACATTCAGGCGTAAAGAGAAATACCCCAAGAAGACATTAGAAACACTTGTTGATTCAATGTCGGTAAGAATCCACGAATGCATTGGTGCTCAAGTTGGAAGCATTTCTTACTGAAAACTGTATCTAAAGGTAATAAGTAATCCTGATCCATTTCCATTTGCTATCATTTCTTCTGGGTATGGCCCTGGATATATCTTCAAAGTTTCCTAAAATTCCACCATTCCTGTATGCATGGTGAGATTATAATTTTTGCCAGTGTAGCTATAGGGCGACCATAATATTTCACTATAAATATTAAAAAAATCGAAAACTACCCAATCATTTGTTGTTGAAACGTTAACATAGGTTGTATTTAAATGACTTCGCAAGGGATATCGAGAGGAAAGTTAACAGAAGTGGCTTGATCCAAGTAGAAGCAATTCCAGACCCAAATAGGGTTCCATCGGTGCAAACCCAGAATCCGGGTGCCACAAGTCGTGAGACCCTGGGAGAGACTGTATAGTCAGAGAAGCAACTAACTCTACATTAAGTTCCTTCATAAAAATAGAACAATAAATGCAATATAAAAACAACGATTTAAAAAAAAAAAAAAAATCGGCTTAGGTAATATAAGAACATGCCTTTGCGGTATCTGCCGTCTTTACATGAAGTACTTCACAAGTGAAGTATTTTACCATCCGCCTAAGACACACGTAGCTACAGACTTCTAAATATGACATTGTATGTACTGGAGACCGTCTTCACGTGTTAATTTTACATTTCTAGCGCCGCTATGTAGCATATAAATAAAAATGTTGTAAACGGCTTGAATGTTCGCTCAGTTTGATCAGGAACAAAAGTTCGACATCCCTGTCGATTTAAGGAATACACCTGTATTCGGCAGAGGGGTTACCCATAATACCAATTTTCTTCTTCTCTAAATTTATTATGGAAAATTCATAAAGAATCATACGCTTATTTATTTCATTGCGATCATATTTGCATATTCTCGATCAGTAGAAAGCATAGCAAACTTACATGAACCCAGAATTTAAGTGCTTACTAATGTTACGATTTCGCTAGCAAGATACGCGGTTCCGACTTTTTTTTATTTATTTATTTAAATGGCTTTCGGCCTTATCAGCCACACAGTCAAGTTCTTTGCGTTTTATGACAATTCACATTTCATTACTTTACAGTTCTATTTACATAGTTTAACAATTTACATTTCATTTCCTTTACAGTTTTAAGTATATATAATTTACATTACAGTTCTATACGCAACAGTTACGGTTCCGACTGTTTTAAACACATGCTCTACAAAAACTGATTACCAACGACGGACGATACCATCAACGAACACTTGGATTGATTGATTTGAAACCTGACAGTATTGCTAGTTTAATGCACAGTTTTTACTAGCATAAATTCGAACATGATACGATTTCATGTCGAATATAGGTGCACTGTCGATAATAGTCAGGTACGCAGAGTGTAAATCGGATAACGCGAAATGTACTCAGTTTGCACATCACGAATCTGTCAGATAAAAAATTCAAAAATTACTAGAAAAACTTCAAAGCACTTGTAAATCTTAGCTTGAAAGCTAATGGAATTCTAAATAAGCAAAACAATTTTAAAACCTAAACTACGCGTATTCCGACATACGCTTGGTTTTCATTTCAAATTTTCTCTAAATATTTTGGAGGATTTACAATTTAACTGTCTAATTACTATGATTTTAGCAATTACATATAAACTTTAATTTTAAAACTTCCTCTTTTTATACAAGAAAACTTACATTATATCTACCGCTGCTTCTAACAAACCAAACAACAGTGACGGACGGCAAGCACAACAATGAACGATTTCTTGTGATTTTTGGAGCTACAGAGCGGTGCTCTCTTTGTTTAAGCGCACGGTATTGCCAACAATTATATTCTACTATAACGAATGAGCACAGCCGCCAAGATCGCATTTGAAAAAGCGCTAGATCAACCTAAAAACAAATATTCATAATAATAAAAGTAGACGTGTTTTGACACCAAAGGATAAAAGAAGTTTTTTTTGTGTCACACTAATTTCGATTACTATTTTCGAAATGTGGGTGTCACCCCCAAACGGGTGACACCCGGGACGGACCGCCCCCACCGCCCCCCCCCCTAGCTACGCCACTGCTTTTATGTGCTTCTGCTTACTGAATCTGGGCAGGAGGTTGATGTGGCCACATGGTCACCCTTATATAAACGCAATGGTAGTTACTAACTACGTTACAATTAGATGTTTCATGGACTTCCGAACATTTTGCTCTATATATATTACAAATCGACAATGCATATTGGGATAACCATATCTCAAACATTTGAAACATTAGGTTAATGTTTGGACAAATGGTTCTACTGGACATCAAGTGTAATGGATACGGATTCGCTGGTAAATTAGACTTTTGAAAGTAAGGTGAACTATCTGACGCAGGACGAGATGGAATTTCAGCCTACTATGATTTTCCTCAGTAGCCTTTTCACAGTAACCACTTCTTTGTCTTAACCATTTCTTTAGACAGCTCTTCTTCTGTTACATATGTGTCTACAACTTTATTTAACCCCTCTCAGTGTAGAAGCGACGTATATAAAACCTTAGGGGTGATTTGCTATGACTTTTAAACTGTTTGCTGTCCTAGCATTACGAACTTCTATTTTTACTTAATTTCTGCCTTCAGGTGAGATACTGTGTCACGAAATTTTTAAATTTGGGATGGTATCTCTAATCAGCTTGACTATGAACATTGCGTGAAATCGTCCGATAGATCTCCAATTAGGCATAGATACACAATTCTCCTGTTAGGCAAATTTCATGAATTGGCAGAAATCTCGATCTTGGTATATGAAGATTTATGGTAGTGCCTGCCAGAATGAAGTTAGGATTGTATTTCCAACCAACAGATACAAACTCAGCAAGGCAGTAGGGAACACTTGATACAACTAAATATGGAATTAATAATAAAAGAAGGTGGCTAAGATTGGTTCGAGAATAATATTATTGGTGCAGGGGAACCACTGACGAATGCATCAAGAAATTTCTATGGCTATGTTAGAAAGCTGAGGTGAGGGGATGGTGTTGATATAATTGTAGATAAGAGTCAGAAAAAGATACTGGAGATTTGAAAAAGGCAAAGGTATTAACTGGTTTAATGAGACTATTAGCAACTATTATTCTGAAAAGATATTCGTGGAAGAATTACTAGAGGTTCTAACATAACAGTAGCATTCCGCCGACCCGCAAGTAGCGCCGAAATGAGCGCATGACTACATTATTTAAAGTCAGTCGTTATCGAGATATGGTAGCGGACGGCTCGCTTCCCGTAATGTGAGACGCTATATGAACTGTGCGGTGTAGCAAGAAGTAAGAAGAAGACTGAGTTAGTTTAACCATTGCTACGAGTGTTTTACATAGATTTGAACAGTGTGTTGAGATATCAGAACAGTAAAGTGTGGCATCGGAAGTAATTTAATGTGAACTGATTTGGATTATTAACTTTCCTTTTATCTAAGAATCTGGCAATCGACGGATTACGAAGTTTCGATAGCTTTATCATCTAAATTTTGATAGTGGCCAACCGGTTCGATGTGTACTTTATTTTAATAAATGTGTGGAGAACTTATTTTCATTATTCTATACTTGAAGATTTTTCATAGTTAGTTATCCTCCCACTTTTATCGGACTGGTTAGGACCCTGTCTGGCAACCGACTACGAACTCAATTATCCGGCTTCTAGTGCTGTATGTCAGTAATTTAAGAACTTTAGTAAGCACGAAATTTGGTCTATAGTAAGTAAGAACAGTTTCCCACATCATCATATTATCACGCTACCCCAGAAAGCGGAAGTCTTACAAGGTGCTTGGAAGGGAAAAGATGACCATCACCACTAACTGGTACCCTTTTCTGGCATAAGGGCGTAGGAATGATTTCTTTCGTAGGTAGGCGTGTTAGAGATTGGAATTAAAATACCAAGTGAAATATCCCAGTCCGGGCATCCAGATTTGTGTTTTCCATGGTTTCCCCATATCACTTCAGGCGAATGCCTGAATGCTTCATTCAAAAGACCATACCCGAATTCCTTCCAGTTTCTGGTCTCCAACCCTTTCCCGCCTGTAATGACCTAGGCGTAGTAAATCCACAAGCAGCCATAAGCCACCAAGTGAAAATGATGATTAATTTTTCAAAAAAGCTAAAAGATTTTAGAGTTGAAATTACTGGAGGGCAGAAGTAGAAGAAGAAAAGGCGAAAAATGTGTGTTTAGGGAAATTTCCACCGGAGGAAGAGCTCCAGCGCAATTAAATTAAAGTTATTTAAAAACATTCTTGTCCACTGTGGAAAATGGAATTAATGGATCACTGTATTTCTCGTATCCCTGCTGGCTAGAATATCTGCACCCATAGCAAATGAATTAACTACCGTTGGTGTTCCATTAACATGCAAGTTTAAGTCTACCTCACTTAGTAGAGCCATGTCATTAGTAATAGATTTTCCTTTCTCGAGTTCAAAATTTCTATGTGCTATCAGCTTACTATTCTTAATGATGGCCATGCCCCAGGGGGCCTGCAAGATTGTAAATGTAGATGTTACTGTCGTGCAAATTGTTATCTACTCACGCTCGAAGTAGCTCGGTTATCTCTACGACCAGTCCTCTCTACTCAGGTGAGTTGTGACCGCTGGACCCAAAGTTAGGAGATCAAACGAAGGCTCGATGGACAAACGAAGACTCAGCGGGTAAACGGAGGCTCGGCAATGCAGGAATAGCGCTTGATGTCTTCCTCGCCCGTGCCGCGCAACAAAGATGGTACAATATAGAAAATTGGACAGGATTGTGGAGCAAGGGCACTCTCGAATCTACAGTGTATCAATGATTTCTACCAACATTTTTCTTACGTTCTATCAATTAAATCGCCGTAGACATGAAATGCAACGTGTATTTGTGTTTTTGCACTTTAAGGGTTGAATTCCGAAAAATTCCTTTCTTAAAATATAGTGCGGCCAAAGTGTAGGCTATACCTTAATCTCTAAAATGATGCCTCATTTTTCGATATCGGTTATATATCAAGGGAGATAATATACCATTCATAATATATGTGAAGGGAGATAATGGCTTGTGATAAAAAAATGTATTATAAAAATAATGATACTCTTGTCGATTTAATGGTCAAATTCCGAAAAATTCCTTTCCTATAGTATGATGTGACCAAATCTGAGACCTTAATCTTTAAAATGATACCTGATTTACATATATCGGTTAGATATCAAGGAAGGTAAGTAACTCGTGACACAAAAACGCGTTGAAGAAACATTGATACTTTTGCCCATTAGGAATCGGTTCCGAAAAATTCCTTTCTTAATATATGATGTCACCAAACTGGAGATCATAATCTTTAAAATCATACTTTATTTATCAATTTCGGTTTGGTATTCAGGGAGTTAAGTGACACAAAGAACAGCATTTTAGAAATATTGACATTTTTGCATTTTAATGGTCGAATTCCGAAAAATTACCCTTTTAGAATATGATGTAACCAGAGAGGATGTCTTAATCTTTAAAATGATGTCTCATTTATCTATATCGGTTAAGTATGAAGGTGGATAATGGCTTGTGACAAAAAAAAAAAAAAAAAAAAAAAAAGCATATTTTAGAAATAATATATTTATTTACACAGAGGTTTCAAATATATGTGTTGTCTTGTAAGGATTTGTAACATTAATGCACAACATTGAACTCACTTTAATGACATAACTGATATCACTCTAATAAGTGATTGTTACTAACCAAGAAATAGCTTAAATAATGTTAAAGAGAAAGATTGTTCCACTTTTTAAAAAAAATGCCGTAACACAGAAGTGTTGAAATGTGGTGCAATCTGCTGATTTTTTTAATTTTTCATTAAAACAGAGTTGTGCCCGGGTTTAAATATCAGAATTTTCCCAAAGTAAATGTATACAATTTTATAAAATGATACAACAACACGCAGAAAATAAAAAGAAGCAGAAATATACTCTCCACTCTTTAATCTTTAGATTACTTCATTCTTTGATTTAGCGATTTTAAGTTTTAAGTTTCCGATTTTACGGGTCGTCCACCAGCGTTGCTTCTAGCATAACAGACCGAGCCTATTGTAGGGCTCGAGCTTACGTCTTGGCTGGGTCCTCTGTACTGTATTAACAGCATTTGGTCCAGGGGTGTCCACTTAGAAAGTACATCGATTTTTTTATTCGATGTAATACATCGGAACTATGCATCGATATTTTACAATGCATCGCTTAAAAACATCGATGTTTTTACACATCGAATACTTCTATGTTTTGTTTAGCTCAACAAATAAAAACCAATGTTGTTTCATTTATCTCTTACCTGTCATTTTAAAATCGCCAATAGAAAATGTGACAATATTCACCATGTACAGTTGAACACAGATAGTACTGGTTTGGTCCGTGTAAAAACAGAGTAACAATATACCAGCAGTGTAGTGCTGCAGCCGTAATGATGGGTTTAATTTTAGGCTTTTTTCTTTTATGGCTTTACACCTAGTCGACGTTGAAGTCATTAGAGACGGGAAATGACTGGTGGCAAGGAGCGGGAAGGAATTTGGCACAGGCCTTTTGAAGGAAGCATCCCGGCGTTCGCCTAGAGTGATTGGGGAAACCATGGAAAATCCAAACCTGGATGCCTGGACGGGGATTCGAACCCGTGTCCTCCCGAATGCTAGGCCAGAGCATTACTGTTCACCCAACATGAAAAAATTAATTTTATAATACTGCGTGTCGGTTAAGTAATGTTGTATGAGTGAGATATAGCTTTGTAAGTGAAACAAAAACTACAGATTAACAGAAATATTTATTACGATAATAGACCATTACAATAAAAAACCAGTCATTAAATACTAAATCTGCCTAAAAATATTAATTTTAAGTCTTTAACCACTTAACACCATTGATGTTTAGGTAAACTTTGCAGAAACAAAAGTTTACTCAATCGTTTTCCTTTCATTCTGTTCCTTTGCTGATTGATTATTTGTGTAGCCTTCGAAAATAAACGTTCCGATGAAACAGAAGTCCTGACAATAGTCAAGTATTTGAAGGCAATATTTAAAGCTAGGAAACAACTTTTAGATCACTCCATATTCCAAAGAATTCTCATTGAATCTTCCTACTGGACTATGCAAGTCAATAGATAATACATCAGAAATTGCATTATCAGACTGGTAAATTTCCAGCTTTTGTTTACTAATTTGCGATGCTCTATCCATAAAGAAAAGCTCTCTTCTGGTTTTTCAAATTGGTCTGAATCAAATTCCGACATTTCAAAATTTTGTGTATTATTTGTCAATAAGTCTTTGGTTTTTGCGACTGCTGTAGAGCAAGAAGTGCATTTTTTAAACCTCGGATCCAATGCAGTGACTATGGCGAGTGGAGTCACTCTCTCTGTAGCACCCATGCTTTTATCAGTTTCTTTGGGCACAAACGATTTCAATTCTTTGACGAGTGAGTATTTCAGTCTGAGGGATTGGATTTTTAAAAGTAAGCAGTGTATTAACTAAATCACCTTGCTGCTAGTGCAGTACCTATGGGGGCGTCCATTAATTACGTGAGGTGTTTTTCCGTAATTCCGGAGCCCCCCTAAAATGACCTGAGATTTTGACGGAGACCCCCCCCCCCTCCTACTGATGGACCTGCGACCTTCTTATTTTTAGGTCTTGTTTCCAAGGGCGGTTATACTCCCCTAAGGTCGGTTTTTGGTCAAATACCCCACTAAAGTCGACTTTTGCGTCATTTGTAGACTTTTTCGTAAGGACAATTTCAGTACAATAACAGCAACTGATTGTTCGCAACTTTTGTGGCAGGAGATGGTTGAAAAATTAATTGACTTAGATAATGGCGAAATGAAATTGTGCACCAAGCTTACACAGTTTCACTTGTCAATTGAAAGAAGAGAGCACCAGATGGTATTTTTGGCATTGCAATTGTTTTCTAACACCACAGCACAAACAATACGCTATTTCATACCAGAAGAAGATCTCGATGCCAATTTTTTCCAGCTTGTCAACGACTTATTCGATATTATGAGCAATAGAGTGCAGTCTGACAAGAGGCTGTTTGCATGTTGTACAATACCCTTCTTTTTAAGTTATTACTTTTATTATTATTTATTTTGTTTGCCTCGTCATATGTTTGCCAAGCTGATGTAAGTTAATATAGGTCATACTTTTGGGCGTCAGTGAGTTCAATCAACTACCTTGATTTGACAAAAAAATGGATCATAAGGAAAGGTGATAAATGAACCATATTATTAATTGAAAAACCCACAAATTAAGAAATAAAATTCGTTATCTTAATTTTAAAGTAAATCACCTACACTCTTAGCAATTCATAAATTGCTGCTCAGTGGATTGCATGAATTATCCCATAAGCGTTACTGGATTTTGCTAAACTGAATTCCGGTGACAACTGAGGCGTGAACTGGGCTCCTTTACCGTACGTTGGACGTTGTTGTTGGAAGAGGCGAGATGCAAAGGTTGTTGACCATTGTGGAGAGATGCCGCCGTGTACTGCAACAGCTGTCGAGTCGAGCGTCCACTGCTCTGTGTGGCGTCGTGTAGGGAAGGCGTCTACACAGCCCGGCTCCGTCGACGTCAGGTAATCAGCACCGGCGAGACTCGATCGCCGAACAGCCTACACCCGTGGTCCACGTTCCGACTACCAAACAACCTGACACGTCGAACCCTCAGCCACGAATGCCTCTCTTCAGTCGTCCATCCCTTCAGATCACCCTGAAAAACATTCTCCCCAGTACCGCAGTCCTCCATCAGACGACCAGCAATAAATTTCAACATACCAATCACAACACGTCTGAATCACTCGTATCTTCCGAGCGCTAAACAAACATTCCCTTCTCTCCTCCCTTGGAAAAACATCATTAGCGTCAGACTTGCAGAAGCAGAACCGAACCTTTTTTTGTGTGATCGCTCCCCTCCTGTCTGTGACTGCTCAGGTCTATAGCACATACAGTTTCGTTTAACGTTGACAAACATCAGCTGTTATTTATTCTCAAACCAGATGTAACATTACAATGTGGATATTCTAGAAAGAATTTTGAGACAGATGTATGAATGCTGTGAAAAAATGCAAGTTGGTAGATTAAAACAGCTACTTACTTTCCAGAAAGGATCTATGAAAACCATTCGATCCGTGTTTGGTCTATACTCCGAACTCCAGAGGTTCAAAGTAAAATACATTTCGACAGTTCGCCTGAATCAACATTGTTTAGAGCATTTTTTCTCTCAGAAATTACCTGATATTTCTGAGCCACTAGCTCTGATTGAAGGTGATTATGACCTTAAAGATGTTAACATTTAATACCAATCAGTCTTTAGTTACAGAAGGCTAAGGTTTTCGTTATCTTGCTGGTTACATCGCTCGCTGCGGAGGAAACTTCGATGCTACCATGGGAACACATACATTGCTAATGTGTCTGCCTGCATCTACATCAAAATCTGGAGGATGGGTAGAATCACTGTCTCGAGGAAGCCTTATTGTACAAACCGATGACTGGTTAAATAAACTGTCACAATATGAACTAATTTTTATGGATTTGAATGGTTGTGATTTTATCTCGAAAGAAAAGAATATTGTTAAAACAATTTGTGCCAAAATAATTAAAAAATATCCTATGTAAGGACAAAATTGTTTATTCGTTTACATGAACGCCAACCTGAAAATGCAAAAGGTGGCCGTGGCACAAAGAATGAAATCTTGTCACTTCCTCGCATCATCAATTCAGAATACGGAGAAAAACTAACACAAGAAGGTATTTGAATCTTACTACCAAATACTAAAAAAATTTCGTTGAATTAATTGCTTTGGCATCCGTAAAATGAGCAGTTTTGAACAGTAGCGCGCTTCACTTATTTGCCGCTTGCATCCATCGCCAGTGCTGCCAGCCACTCCGTAGATGGCCGCTAAAATTTCCGTAGATTGGGCACAAAAATCCGGAGACTCGTTAACTGAAAGAATGAAACAATAATTATCGAAGAGAGAGTCAAAATTAAGAATTTATTTCCAGGTCTTTAATTTTCGAAATACAAAATAGTATTCCACATTAAAAGTAATAAATATCTCTGAACATGTTTTATACAGCGTCACTTTCATCACTGCTGCTTTTTTTTATTTTAGGGACCATACATTTTTGCTGAAATTAAATTTAGCATGTCTTCTGTTAACGTACAGGAAATGTTAAAAACTGCGACCGCTTTGACTCTCGGAAGCACTGCTTTGTAAGCCGTGCCAACGAGTGTGTCACCGTGCATAAAGACTGCGTCGATAGTTGTGTATTACGGCCTTTTAAGATCTATAAAATCTATAATCAAACGAAATATGACTTTTATTTCAGTCGCTGGTTCACACGAGCGGTTGCAAGTAAACGATTCACAATTATTAACAATTCTGTAATGCATCAACAATATACGCCCAAAGTTTAACAAAACGCCAATATAAGGAAAAATCAACAAATAACAAAAAGTAGCGGAAATCCGTATATATTTTAACAAAATCCGAAAATCCTAAATTTTTATAAAAATCTGTAGATCCACGGATAAATCCGTAGAATTGGCAGCACTGTCCATTGCTTCAGTTTGCTCTTACAGTGACGTCATTTCAACAGCCAATCGCTGCTCGTTTCGCTTCGGGCCCTACCTTTACAAGAACTATATTTTTTTAAATTTATTATTGGCAATGGGCCAGTAAGCCATAAAGCCATAGCACTAATTACAATTGCCTCATTTATAGATCAATAATACAGCTTATGGATATTATTTAGATGTATGTCCATAGGTAAGCCTATTACTTCATATCTATTACTAAGCACATGATTTCAGTTATTAGATATGTCCACCAAGGGTTGGAAACACAAATGTTCATAGGCATCTGTAGATTTATATGTCCATCTCACCATCCTTTAGGAATCTGCATAGCAGTATGAAGATTCTGGCGTCGTCGGTCGCAAGGAGGTGTGACACCTTTGATGGTGGGAAGTGACCTAATCTTACCAGTTGCTGTATTAGGTCTGTGGTGCTATTGTAGCGGTTCTTGCAGCCGAAGAAGATATGGTCAATGTCCCCTATGCTCGTCTCGTCGCATCCGCATAAGGGGCTTTGAACTATGTTTATTCTGTTCAGGTGTGCGGGGAAACAACCATGATTGAACTTTAGTCTGCTGATGGTTACGATAGTTTTTCTTGGGATCTTCAGTTGATGGTGCCAGTGCTGTTTAGGGAGGACGGGGTGGATCTGTCCATAGTGTTTTCCTTTGACCAGTTGTGACTCTCTGTTCCATGATTCTCTTGCTTCTTTTTTTGTGATTGACATTAGGTCCCTCACAGTTACGAACGGATAAGCACTGCCTATCTCGCAAGCTCGCTTCGCCAGCTGATCCACCCGTTCGTTTCCTTCTAGGCCGATGTGGGCTTTCACCCACACGAACACCAGCGTTTTGCCTTTCTGTTTCACCCGGTATGCTGCTTCCAAAATGTTGCATAAGATACTGTCTTTGTTTGCAACTTGCGTATGTCCTTGCAGGCTGGTCAACGACGAGCGGGAGTCTGATATTATGACCGATGTTGTGTCCACCGAAGCCTCCGCATACTCAACTGCCTTCTGAATTTCCACCATTTCCGCTGTGAAGATGGATGCCTCTCCGGGTAGTTTGAATATACCGTATCGGTTCCTCTTTAGATCCAAGTATGCACAGCCCACTGATGAATTGGATTTCGACCCATCTGTGTAGATGTGTGATGCGTTTGGCCATTGCGCAAGGAATTCTGCCAGCTTAGCGGTGCTACCATGTCTGGGGTCTTCCAGATTGATGTCTGTTCTCACGTTTAGTGGTGTAATAGTTGCTTCATAAGGTATACAAAACTCTGGAAGAAGGTGTGTCGACATTATGTTTTTGTTATACCTGTTGATTTCTTTTAGTGCGATTATTAGCATTGGGGTCTTTTTACGTGACCAGTATGTTCTGCCAGTCAATTGATTTCCAAGGGCCTCAATTTTCTGGATCAGGGTGTTGTTATTAATCTTCTTTTGTTAAGCAGAAACTGCTTACAGAGTTGTGTACGTCATATATGGAGAGGTGGCTCTAGTGCTTCTACCAGCAGCGCATTAGTGGGTGTTGACGTCATAGCCCCTGTGCATCTTCTTAGTGCTTTGTACTGCAATCTGTCGAGGATTTGGAGGGTGTTATCCGCTGCTGATTCATAGAACATGGTTGCGTAATCAAAATGTGGTCTGATGAGTGATCGGTATAGAGTCAGGGCAAGTTTCGGATCTGTACCCCACCATGGTTTTGTGGTTGCTTTCATGAAATTAAGTGCCATCTCACATTTACTTGAAATGTCTTTGATTTGGTGTATCCAGTTAAGCTTGTTGTCTATTGTGACGCCCAGGTATTTTACAACTCGTCGATACGGGAAACGGTAAGATCCAAGCTGTATCTCATCCATATCAGGGATTTTACGTCTGCTATAAATAGACACCACTGACTTGGTTTGTGAGATATCCAAGCCGTTGTGCCTGAGCCATTGCCGTAGTCGACCGACTAAGTCGTCTAGGGCGTTCTTGCAATCAACTAGCTCGTTCATCATTACATAGAAGCATATGTCGTCTGTGTACTGAAGTATCATCACCTTTCCTATTACCAGTCTTCCAAGGTCACTGGTATAGATGTTGAACAGCAGCGGAGAGATCGTGTAGCCTTGAGGGAGACCTCGAGTTGCTATTCGAGTGCCGACTATTGTACCATTGATGTGAATTTCTAGCGACCTCCCTGCTTGCAATGCGATAAGATTAGCTACAAATTCGCTAGGTAGTTCCAAGTCCAGTAGTTTCCTAGAGAGAACTGATGGCACCACATTGATAAGCATGTGTTAGATCCACGTACAAGGCCATGAGATACGCGTTAGAGCGGTAACATTTATAGATATCCGTCATAAGGTGTGCAACTACCTCTGTGGTACCTTTTCCTTTCCTGAAGCCCATTCGGTGCCTTGGTAGTAGGTTGTTGTTTTCTAGGTACCACTCCAGCCGGTGTTTGACCATCCGTTCAAGAGTTTTGAGGCCACAGGACAAAAGTGATATTGGTCTGTAGGACGAGGCGAGTGTGGGGTCATTGCCATGTTTCAGAATTGGCACTACTCTTACGCGCTTCATCTCCTGTACGTTCATGTGTTTACTCCACACAGCGTTAATCAGTCTTAGAAATATGTTCTTCGCTTGGCTTGGGAGGAATGAGATAATGCTGTAATGGATGTTATCTGGGCCCGGGGCACTGTTGTTGTTGCGTTTAAGTGCCGCTTCAAGTTCCTCTTCTGTAAAGGGTGCTAAAAGAGTATCATATTGCCTCCCATCTTCAGTGATCACCATTTCCTCCGGAGCTGTGGCTGGGGTAAGGTTGCACAAAATGTCCTCCGCAACCAGTAGATCTGGGGCAGTATTAAGTGTAGATCCCGTCGCATTCTGGAAGCCTTTGATTTTTCTCCAAATCTCTTTAACTTGGGCAGTTCTGTTGAGAGAGTTACAGAAGTCGGTCCAGCCTTGGCGTTTTTTTCTCTTTCAGGACTTTTTTAGTCCTTGCTTCTATCTTCCGTCGCCGAGTCTTTATATTTCCTGAGAGCTACTTGTCTTTCTTTTACCGCTAGTTGACAGTCTTTATCCCACCAAGGAGGTGATTTCCTATGGCAGGTGCGTGGTTTAATCTCGGGGATGGCCTTCATTGCCGCCTTTTCAATGGCTGTCAT
Organism: Vandiemenella viatica; assembly: GCA_031002005.1. NCBI lineage: Eukaryota > Metazoa > Arthropoda > Insecta > Orthoptera > Morabidae > Vandiemenella > Vandiemenella viatica. The sequence continues at coordinate 50,124,586 of JARYHS010013631.1, forward strand.
AAGGCATTGGTAGTCGGCTACTACGTCATTCGAGAATTCGAAGCCCTCGAGATTTCTTGTTACTTCCTTGTCATACTTCAGCCAGTCCGCGTTAGTTATCTTCCAGCGGTATGGCGATCGAATCGGCGTTGTTATTTGGGCGATAACGGGGAAGGTGATCATTATTGGTAAATGATCGGATCCAGACGGATCTGGGATGACCTGCCATCTGGCTGCCAGAGATAGAGATGGCGATGCTAGGGTTATGTCGACTGCTGACTTTTGGTGTGCCGGTCCAACCATCCTTGTTTCGGTACCATCATTTAGAAGAACTAGATTTGTGTTATCCAGTGCCTCTTGGAGCAGCCTCCACATCCCCATATATTATGGTGTGTGTTCAGGTCAGCCATGATAAGAGCAGGCTGCGGGATATACGTCACCAGATTTGAAAAATCTTGTTTATTGAAAGGAGTGTTTGGAGGTCTATAGAGAGCCATGACTGCTGTCTCTGTCCCCATAACTTTGAGCCGTACCACACAAGCCTCAAAAGTGGGAGCTTTATTTCGTATCTTTATTTCGGAGAAGTGTAAGCTTTTCTTAATTAGTAAAGCAACTCCTCCATAGCCACCTGGACGGTCGGCACGCACTATTCTGTATCCCGTGCACACAAATTTCTCCTCGGGTTTCAACCAGGTTTCTAATACAGCTGCTATGCTGATATTATGTGATTTCAGCAAGTGTTCTAGGGATTCTTTGTTTGAGCGGATAGACTTGGAATTCCACTGTAGGATGTTTGGGCCGTGACTACCCATCGTTACAGTTGTAAAGAGGTGCGATATTATCTTTGTTAGCCCCAGTGGGCTGTGTATTCCACATAAATTCTATTCCCGTATCTCGTCCGGTCGTCTCTGTATAGTCAGTATTCAGGAATGTGGCAATGTGGTCCCTCAAGTTGTGTGGGAGACCTCTTGTGGTGGCCATGTTGAAAAGTGAGGTGATAAGTGTACATATTCTGTCGATTATTTCTTCGTTAGCAACTGTACTGCTCACACTGTATGGGTTATTTTGTATAGGGGGTCCACTAGCATGCGCATATGCATCATAATACAGCTCCGCTGGAGGAAAGCTGATACTTCTCCGGGGCTGGTTGTTTTCTGCATCATAGGTTGTTTGTTTCTTAGGTATTCTGCCTAGCTGTCGAGGGCCACGAGGTACCACAGATTGTTCTATACCACTGTGTGCAGACTGTGGCTGTATTGGTCTGATGGGGTAGCGATTTCTTGAGGCCCTATCTTGTGGTTTGGGTAGAGCAATCTCAGGTGTTTGGCCGACTGGCGACGGTGTAGGGTGCTGCACGTCATTAAACAACGGCAAAGGCGGGTATTCCTTGTTACTCATAGGAGAGGGTGGTGGCGCTGTGCGTTTCGCATAAGTGGTCGTATTTTCTAAGGCAAGGGCCTGTTCAAGCGTCATGTTATGGACGACCATGTTCTCCTTTATCCTCTTTTTGCCTGCGGAATTCTAGACAGTTTATATCAGTGGCCAAATGGTTGCCTTCACAAAATATACAGACAAATGGGCCCTGGAAATCACAGCTAGGTGTTATGTGTTTTCCCATGCTCTTGGCGCAGCGGGATGCACTGCGGCATTGCTTGCTCAGGTGGCCGAAACGCAAACAGTTGAAGCATTGAGTTACTCTGGGTATGTATGGATCTACACTACATCTCGAGCTAAAGATACTGATATATTCTGGTAGACGTTGCCCGCCAAATGTTAAGCAGACTGATTGGGTAGGAACGTATTCAACACCTCCGTCTTTTACAATTTTCCTCGTTATACGTCGCACTTCCTTAACTTCTATAATAGATTCTATTTCTTGTAGAATTTCTGTGTCAGTAAGCATTGGGTCCACATTTCTAACAACACCCGCTTTAACCGTGAAAAAACGAGGGATGTAACACTGTATGTGCTTAGGATGATTACTGCAAGTTGCCAAGAGGTTTGCCCACTTTGGAGATTTAAGCTCTATTTGTACTTTGTTTTTTCCTTTGGTTCTTATATTTGAGATAAAGTTTCTAATGGCAGGCAAAGCATGCCGTATTAACTTCCCTACCGCCACTGGGTGAAGGCGACATAGATTTGATTTGTGCTACTCGGCGTAGCTTGGTTCATATTCTGCATACACTACAAATGACCCGCAATCTGTATCTCTATAAAAATGTGGTTGTCGCGGCACTGTGTTAGCATCACCAACCTGCGAAGCGTCTTCACTTACCGAACTAATTGGACGTGAGGGGAATATTGTCTGCCTGCTGTAGGCTGAAGCAGGCAGCGGCGTGTTTGATGGAGTTGGCAGCGGCGTGTTTGATGGAGTTGGCAGTGGTATGTTTACCTCCTCACCCAGTGCTGTTGCGTTGTCGTCTTCTCGACATGGTCTCTTGTTGCATTGTTTCTGTGGCCGTGGAGAACCGTCAGCGTAGTCCATTAGTAGTGTTTCCAGCGCCCCTCCCACTGCAGAACTGGTACACATGTTACCTGACAAAGTATTGTCAGTCTGTGGCTGTGTGCCACCTTCACCATACTCACCACCTTCCATGGTGGCGAGCTACACACACTCTCCTAAACAAAGTTTTTAGATTGTCTGCTGACCGCTATTCACAGTTCAACAGTACACACAATTGATAATCACACTGGGCTAGCGCACGTAAATAGTCACAAGGAAAACTCGGTGTCCAGCTCAATAAGCGGCGATGTTACCTCCTCGGCGATCAGGAAGTGACTGCAAAATTTTTAGTTCCTCACACTGCCGATAGTTTTAACCGCCAAAGTGGCGATTGAACTAAAAAAAACCCCTATTTTTAACGGAGCGCTATTCGATATCGTCGTCACGGTAAACAACCAAAGATGGTAATCAAGAACATGGAGGAAGGAAATATATGGAGACGACGCAAGAGACCTTCACCACGCATTGAAGTAAAGCAGGACGGAGGAGGAGTGGGGGGGTGGGGGCATGGGCGGAGTGGAGGGGGCATGGCCGCTTCCATATAGACACGGGGAATATGTACAAAAACCTCAAGGGGACTCTAGGATAAAGGTGACGCCGCAATCTGGTGATGGATTATTATGTAACTCGATATGACAAATACAAAATGAAGAATAAAATTTTTTGATATCCTGCTTAGTTTTCGAGATATTCCGTCCCAAATGTGAAATGGTTTTGGTTGAAATTCAGAAGAAAAAATTGGTCAAAGTCAAATTTTATGATGGATTCTTATTTAAAAAGACGAGGCAAATGAAAAATAAAGAATAAAAATTTTCGATATCTCACCTAGTTCTAGAGATATACTGTATCAAAAGTGAGGTGTCTTGAGTTGAAATGGAGAAGAAAAATTTCGCAAAAGTCAATGGCAAGATCGCTTTTTAAGCGAGTCTTCTTACCCATACTGGACGTTCCTGGTTCAGGATCGAGAGAATCTCCCATTCTCATTCTTTTTGGTTTTTCCGCCGGCGACATAGGAGAAGCAGTGACGACATGGTCATTTACCATCTTTATTATTTCATCTTTTATTTTTTCTTCGGTGACTGGTTTGAAAAATTTATGCTTATAGCGAGGATCTAAATATGTGGAAATTGCATATAAGTTGTTATCTTCCTAAGAAGAAAATTTCGCTGAAAATTGTGATTTCAGATTAGAGACTGCCAACCGAATAGCATCACTTTCTTGTGGTTTTGTTAAATAGTCGTCAAGTTTTTTCAAAAGCATTTGTATGATAGGAATCACAGATGATATGAGTGCCTGAGAACTGCTCATTTCACGAGTGGCTTCTTCAAACGGTTTCAATACTTCAAGACAGCATTCTATTATTTTCCATTTTTTTATTTTAAATTTAATAGACCTATAGAAAGTAACATAAAATCAAGTGACCAATAACAACAATATTTAGTCACACTACAATATAATAAAGTAAGGAAGGTTTATAGATATTTTCCCTTTTGGCACCAAGTATAATGGTCATGATTTGAAATGAAAACAGTAAATTATTAACGAAATTAAATCAATTTATGTAACCGTAACTAAGTTTGTTAAACATGATTGTAAATCCGATATTCCGATATTTTCGATACATACCTGCTTCATCATTTTTTTTCTTCCTTTTCTTTAATCGCACTCCTCCGGGTGTATTGATTTCAGGTGATTTTTCAAAGAAGTAGTAGTGCGTCCCTTCCACGAGTAACTTTTATTACATATCTTACACTCCGACTTCTCCGGATCATTTTTGTCTATTGTAAAATAAGTCCAGATACTGCTTTTTATTGGTGGCGAAATTTCACTTAATATTTATATCAAAATATTCATTAAACACGCAAAAAACTATGAAGTACACAGTAAACACTCACTGTAACTGTAATTTATTGACAATGAGAAAAAACACAACAAACAATACCTGTAGGATCTTGTTACCAATGTGCGCCTTCCTATTCGTCAATTACCGAATGAAGTTAACAATTACCAAAACAAACGCGAAGCACGTGCCACTCTGGCTCCGCCCACTTTCTTTACACGTAGTTACTTGTTGATGTGAATGTGCATCCGTAAAAACTCCGCATTGATTGATGCGGATGTGAATGCGGATGCTGAAGTGAATGCGGATGCTGATGTGAATGCGGATGCTGATGTCTGAATTAATGCGAATATTTCGCATTTGCGGATGCGGATGCGAATATTCGTAACACCCCTACTCTATTTAGGAAACACACATTCTCACCCAGTTGGTTGAGTTTTTACGTACAAAAAGTATCTGAATGACAAAGCTTTGATTGTCTAACGAAATGATTTGATTTTAGTGACGAGAATGGTTAATGTCATTACAGGAATTTAATTTACCATCACCCATTCATTATATACACATTTTGTGTGTGTTACTGATGCTTCAAATCTGCTTAAACTATTAATTTATATGAACCATTTTTATGAAGAAAAAATACTGCTGAATGAGTTACTTGGAAAATTCGTAAATTATAAAAGTTTTACTGTTTTGCCAACTTCTCAAAATTGGAAGTTCATTATCAGTAAAAGTGAAGATTTTCCAAATATAATTAAAATAATTTCTTTTATCTTTACGTGCCACTTCTACAGTCATTGAGAGAGTTTTATCTGTCATGAATGCAAAGTGGAGTGATGAAAGAAAAAAAAATCTTCACTCAACTTAATAAAGTATGAGCTCATCATATATTTCAGTTTAAATATAAGTTGTACAGATGCTGTAGAAGTATTTAAGAAGAACAAGTTTTAGTTGAAACAGCAATTAGAAATATGTATTTAAATATAAATAATAAAGTTACTCTTTTTATATACATTGTACTCAATGTTTGCCACCCTATTACACTTTTTTTTTTTTTTTTGTAACTGCTTTACGTCTCTCTTTAACATTGAGGTCTTTAGAGACGGGAAAGGATGGGGGGCAAGGAATGGGAAGGAATTCGGCCATGGCCTTTTGAAGGAAGCATCCCGGCATTTGCCTGGAGTGATTTGGGGAAACCATGGAAAACCCAAATCTGGATGCCCGGACGGGGATTCGAACCGCCGTCCTCCCAAATGCGAGGCGAGAACGCTAACCGTTACACCGCCCTGCTCGGTCCCTATAACACAAATGTACTCTTATTGATCGAAAAATAGGTGTCAACCCAATTACAGTTAGAGGAGTAGTCATTAAAAAAAGTGCTTGTGACTGTTTAACATTGTCGCTGCCGTTTAAGTAATAATGCAAAGCTGTACTCTAATAAGTTTCCTTCATATTTACTTTTTTAGTCATGAGCTTCGAAAATATCAATTGCAACCGTAAATAACCAAAGAAGCTACGCATCAACATATCGTTATGTGGATAAAAAATTTCGATCTTCTGTAGGTGAAAGTTACTCGATAGTTATCGATGCCGTCGACTGCAGGGGCATTACTGTTTAGACACGTATGTCAATAAGATTGTTATTGAAGAAGTTGCATTCTTTTCAATATTACTGTCAATATTTCTTCTATAAAGAAACCACAATCTTGGACTTGAAAATAAACTTGCAACTACAACCATTAAATTAAAGACATAGATATATCGTTGATTTTAGACAAAAAAGTTAATCACATATTTTTCATGATTCAGTATTGCAATTTTTTCATCGTGTTTGTCGGCTGGTTTGATACAATCTTCCCTTTCTAACCACCGCTATTGTGTTGATCTGAACATACTCCTGCTAGGCACTATAATCCTGAATTATTTGCTTCAGATACATGTAGCTGTATGCTTAAATTAGCTTTCTCTCGATTTACGAACTAAACCATCTTTTTATTCTTTCAAAACTTCCTATGATCATTATACAAACAGTTATGGAAGGTTTTTTCGGAATCTTATGCTCGATTTGAAAGGATTTCTTCCTTCGAAATAAATATAGTGATAATGGTAATCTGCTTTCGAGATTGCTCTTGGTTCGGTATACATTTCTAATTTTTCTTCCGAAATGACAGAGTTTTATTCACAATATTTAGTCGATTTAATTCTAGATCAGGATATTACTAAAAGAACTTTATTGTCGGTACAGCGATATCAGACTTTTTTCAATTTAATTGCAATGGAGAGCAAGCTCTGGTGGCAATTTCCCTGCACACCTTTTCAGTCTTTCCTGCTCCCATCTACATTGGCCCTCTACAAAATTCAACTTTAAATTCTTTCAACGATTTTAGTAAATTATTTACCATTTCTTTTGGTAACATATTCTAATCTGTGATCCCCTTACCAAAAAAAAAAAAAAAAAAAGAATCTTCCTACACCCTTCTGTCTAAAATTGAGTCCCATCTTGTGGTCATGACCATGCATCACTTTTAACTCTTACACCCATATCTTTTCATGCTTCATCACTAATATAAGCCTTGTACACTCCCATGACCCTCTTCACCCTCCTGTCTTCCAATGAATCCAATTACAGCTCCTTTATCATATCTGTTATTGATTGCGTTCTGTGGTAATTTCCAGAAAGAAATCTAGCAGCCCTTTTTTGCACCCTCTCCAACTCTTGTATTTGATACTCAAAATGTGGGCCCCATACTACACCAACATATTTAAGCAGTGGTCTGACCAAAGTTTTGTAACCCAATTCATTCAGTTCTCTCATACATCCCCTCTTAACTCTCGCCAACAAGTGCAGAATTTTGAAACCTTTTCCTACTACCTGACCAATGTGTCCTACACAGTTAAGCTTGTTTTCAAATGTGATGCCAAGATATTTACATTTCAAGTCTTCAACAAGCAATTCTTTCCCCACCTTATAATCATAATCAACCTTTAGTGTTTTATCTGTGTATATAATAAGCAGACTCTTCTCTGCATTTATCTTCATCACATGTTTACCAACCCAACTAGGTATCATGTCCAGCTCACACTACAATTGTTTACAGTCCTCTACTGTTTTGTTCCTTTCGTATAGCATTATTTAATCTGCAAACAATCAAATTTCTGATAGTAAACCATCAACACAATCATTTATCAGAATAATGAAGAGCTATGGTCCCAATAAGCTACCCTGTGGCATTCCCATTTTTACTTCCACTTCTTTTGATACTGCGTTTCATACCCTAATTTTTTGTTTTCTACCTTTCAAAAATTATTCTACCCATCAAATCACATTCTAATCCATTCCAATAGTTTTTATCTTATTTAATACCATTTTATGGTTCAGTCTGTCTGAAAGATCTAGTGCTACGGTATCACTTTAGCCTCCCTATCCACTTCATCCGAAATATCTTGCATATATCCCACTAACTGAGATTTGTATGAATATCCCTACTTAAAGCCATGTTGCCGACTTGAAAACCACTTACGCTCCTCACATATATTTCTGATGTTACATATAAATCTTTCCATTAATGTACCTACCATTGATGTCAAACTGATTGGCCTATAAGTTTTTACTCTATTTCTCACCCTTTCTTTATGCACCAGCACTACTAGCACACGTTCCAGTCCTATGGTAAGCAGAAATTATCCAGATTCAATTTAAATAAAATTTCAACCTAAGGTACAATGTCACATCCTTTAAGACATCTGTAGTAATAATATCTGCACCAGCCCCTTTACGATTTTTTTCAGCTTTATTAATTCCTTAATGATATACTCAGGATTAATTTCAAATTTTTTGGTTTGCTCATTTCTAACTGAGTTGTTAAGCTCGTTCTCCGATTTACACCCTCCCTTTTCTGATTCGTTGCCCCTAATGGTCTCACTAAACCAGTTACTTAAAATCTCTGCCTTTTTCAAATCCTCAGTAACTTCTTCTCTATCCTTGTCTATAATTGTCGCAATACCCTCCCTTCCTCATCTGTTTTGTAACATAGGCATAGACATTTCTGGATTCATCACTCAATGGTCCCCCTGTACTGGAAATGCACTACATAAACCCATCTTTAGCTCCCTTCTTAGCTATTATGAAGTCCTTGTTTAGGTGTTTAAAATATTCGCTACTATCCTTCTGTCTCTTAACTCTGTTATGTTCTCTTCTTATCAACCTCTTTAGCCTCCTCACCTCCCTATTATAGTACACAGGTTCTCTACTTCTCTTTTGTTTCGTTTTCTTCCTGGTTTTGAAATGCTGCATGGACCATTTTTTTTTTTTTTTTTTTTTTTATTTTTTTTATTTTTTTTATTTTTTTTGTGTGTGTGTTGTGTGTGTGTGTAAAAGGCGTACACACAATTCTTTAATAGATGCATTATTCTTGGTGTGGTAGAAAATTGTTGTAGAGGTATAACGATCTAGAAATAAACCATGTAGTCTACCATTATTGGTATACTATGTATTTTTTGACCGTTGTCATGCTATGGTTTATTTTCAGTTCTAACTCCTCTCCCAATAGAGTTTTGTGTTATTCAGTGATTTCTTGATATCCTTCCTAAACTGAAAAAAAAAAAAATGTCAGTATATAGAAGTAGACTGACTTCAGCCCGTATTTTATAAAGAAAATTTTCTTTCATTTTCACTTGACGCCATTCTCTAACTACAAGCTGAAAATTAGTAGTGTTGGACTACAGCCATGAGATTCCTTCTCTCAGTTGTTTTGAAAACTGATTCTTCCATAGATTATAAATTTCTCTTCTATGTTATATTTTATACCAGGTTTCTTGTAAAACTTTGTACATTCTGTCATATTTATAGTTATCTAATTATGTATTTTTGAATCCCACAGACATTGATTTTCTTGATTGGTGCTTCTAATATTAATACTATTATCATAATTATGGACAGTAGCGGGTCCAGGATTTTGGTTTGGAGGGGGGGAGGGGGCTTTAGCAGATTTGGTTTGGGGGAAGCTTGAGCAGATTTCATTCGGGGGGGGGGGGGGGCCTTGAGTCTGGCAGGGGTAGGTTTCTTTATAGTCATGCCTATGCTGGGCTTGAGACCCCTAGCCCCCCCCCCCTCCCCTCCTGGATTCGCTACTGATTATGGATATCTTCTTAATAAAGTCTGATGATAACGTTGGAGAGTGTCAAGTAACTAAAGGCAGGGCTTATTGTAATTATATCAGATACAATTTTCTCAAAACTAAATCTGATGAAGGACTTCTTGTGGAACTCCACGCCTCGGAAACGTCTATTGTGAATGCAGCTTCTTAACATTCTAAATTTGTAGATTATTTATTTAACAGGAAAATTTTTCGTTAAGTAAGGACATATTTTGAAGGGGATCGTGGCGGGGCCCCCTCATGTTTGACTGCGGTTCTTGCGGTAACCTTAAACCGGCCCTGACTGAAGGAATAAGTGTTCATGAAGCATTTCTGATGGATGTTAGATTGTAGGCAGAAATAAGTACAATTATAAAAAGGTACTAATTTTAGAATTGAAGAGATATTTCAGGGAAAATTTCAACAAACGGAAGGATGGCAAAAGTGCAGTGCCAGTTGAAGTTCAATGAGTTGAAGGAAATAATGAAAAAGGGTAATTGGTTTGATTGTACATTGGCTGCTTTGGGTCTGTCTCTTATTTGAGCTTCTCCTTCTCTGTGACCACTTTCTGTCATATCCGGTGGTGCTATTCTCACTGGTACATATATATTTTGTGTTGGAGTTTGTCTCATGCATCAGGTTACCAAACTGACAATCTCACTGAGTACCACATCCACCTCCTTAGTGTGAATGGAGGCTTCCCATACTAGTGTGCAATAGTCTGCGGCCAAAAAGCAAGGAGAGCTGTGGATCTTAAAAGTACAGGGTGTTCTGCCCTGGTAGAGCCATTAAGTTTGCATTGAATATTATTTCTGGCACTTATTTTGCCTTTCAGCTCTTTTCAGTGGTTTTTATATGTGAGAAAACTGTAAAATTTAACTCCTAAGTATTCTGGATAGCTAGTGTGTACGGGAGTGGCTGCCTTCCATGCTATCTTTAGTGCCTTCATTGCTTCCTTCCATCTCAAATGGAAGCAACAAATCTGAGTTTTCCCTGGGTTTGGTCATAGCAGGTTGTTGTCATAGTAAACTGATAGACCATTAAGAGCTTTCGTAAACTTCTTTTCTACCTCTTTGAAAGTTTTTTCTTCGTCAGTGATAGCTGTGTCATTAACATAAATGAAGCTCCTCATGCCGATATATCTTGGTTGGTCATTTTTATAGATGTTAAAGAGAATTGGGGTCAATACACTTCCTTGGGGATTGTCCATTTTTCTGGTCTCTCCTTCTGCTTTTCTTGCCCTGTACATACTACAGTAGGAGGTAAGGAGATTAAAGAGAATGGTGAGTAGATATTATAACAAAGTTAAGAGGTGGCAAGCTGTAGGGAATACTTAGCTAAACAACCAACTAATAATAGCAAAGAAGGTGGATAGAGAAGGGTTATGAAGAATATTATTGGTGCAGGTGATACTACTGATGGATGCATCAAGAGATTTCTATGGATATGTTAGAAAACTGAGGGGTAGAGAGGGTGTTGAGACAATTATAGATAAGGATGGAGAAGAAGTTACTGAGTAATTGAAAAAGGGGGAGGTATTAAATTGTTTAATGAGACCATTAGGAACTATGATTCTGGAATAGTAGGGTGTAAATTGGAGGATGAGATTACCCGCACAAAAAGAAATGAGCAGGTTAAAAAATTTGAAATTCATCCTGAGGATATCATGAAGGAACTAAGAAAGCTAAAAAATCATAAAAGGGCTAGTGTAGATGATATCATTGTGGATGTCTTATCTTGAAACATTGTTTAAATCGGGTACTTCCTGCTTACCAGAGGATTGGAAAAGTGTGATAGTACTACCAGCCCATAATGGAGGGTGATTAATAGGGTTGAAAATTATAGGGAAATTAGTTTGACATCAGCAATAGAAAAATTAATGGATGGTTTAATACGCAACCACATCAGAAATGTAAGTGGTTTCCAAGTCAGCAACACGGCTTTAAGCAAGGATATACTTGTGAATCTCAATTAGCAGGCTATATGCAAGATATTTCAGATGAAATTGACAAGGGAGGCCAAACTGATAGTGTAGCACTAGATCTTTCAAATGATGTTAACAGAGTGAACCATAAAATGGTGATAAATAAGTAAAAAACTACTGGAAAGGACAGATAAAATACACCCAACACTCACCAAAGTTGAACGGAGGAGGGCATCAGCAACACAAAACCACACACAAATGCAGAAAATCACATCACTTTCCTGGATGTGGACATCTCTGTACAGAATGGTCACTTACATGCCTCTGTCCACATAAAGCCCACTAACCTACAACAATATCTCCATATTGATAGCTGCCATCCATATCGTATAAAACGTTCCATCCCTAGACATTCGAGGCAAACACATCTGCTCTGATCCTTTACTCTCCACTCCAACAACCTGACCCGGGCACTCATAAACTGCAATTACCCTCTAGAATTAGTCCAAAAAACAGCTATCAAGAGCCAAGAACTGTCCACCACTCCGACACAGACAACACAAAACCATCCAAAATCCTGTTTTTCTCACCCAGTTTTTCCCTGGACTGAAATTGCTAAACCAAATTCTTCGTTTGGGCTATGACTTTTTCAGATCCTCTCCTGAAATGCACTGCATTCTTCTCACCATCCTTCCCACCACATTCCATGTCACCTTCAGCAGACCGCCTAACCTAAAAAATATACTTGTACTAAACCATCATTTGGATCCTTTCCTTGTAAGAGACCCCGTTGCAAAACGTGCAGTATGCATCCACCTACCACTACCTATTGCAACCTATTACTGGCAAAACCTACCCCATAATAGGTCATGCCACTTGCACAACAACCCATCTCATATACCAGCTCACCTGCCTCCACTGTCAAAGTTCCTACATTGGCCTTACCTCAAACTCATTATCCATCAGAATGAATGGTCACAGACAAACAGTTTACTCCCTAGGCCTCACTGTTGCTCATCATGCCAGTACTCACAACACCTGCGACCTTAATAACTGCTTCCCAGTCAGAGTCATTAGAGTACTTCCGGATACTACCTCCCAATCTGAATCCACAGGTGAGAATTGCCATATCAACACATCCTACAGACTAGACATCCCCCAGGCCTTAATTTCCGATAATATCTTCCATCTTCACCCTGTACACCCATCACTGGCCAGCACAATATATTCATATAAGTTTTCAAAAATTTTCAAGCGTATTTGGACCATTGCTATTAATCATTCAAATGAATGATTTTGTTGTTGGAGTACAGTGAGAATTCAGGTTGGTTGCAGATGACATATGCTACATGATAGGATCACAATGGTATAAGATTGTGAATAGCTACAGGGTGGCCTGGATAGAATTTCTTACTGGGTCAAAATAGAATGAAGATAAATGCCAAGAAGAGTCAGCTAATTAGGAACACAGATAAAAATACTAATGGTTGTTTATGATTATAAGGTGGGGACAGAATTGATTGTTGAAGGCTTGAAGTGTAAATATCTTGACATAACATTTCATAATAATCTCAACTTGGCATGACACATTGGTAAGGTGGTAAAAAAGTGTTTAAAATCCTTTAACTGGAGAGAGTGATAAGAGAGTGTGCATAAACTACGTGGCTCGGTCTAGGGGGGGGGGGGGGGTTGTAGATTTTCATTCATATTATTTGTCACATTTAAAATGAGGTATAGAACACAAAAAAGCATGCGAATATTTATTTCTGCCATTTAATTATCTCTGTATGTAATTTATGATAGTCTAACAAGAGAAAATAGCACAAAAGGGCTTCTGGAATCAATAGGGATAAGAAGCTACGTGCTTTGGGTGGGGGGGGGGGGTAGAGGCAAAAGCCACGTCAGGCTACATGGGGAGGAGGGGGGTTCACAGGAGGCCAAAATGGAGGTATGTGGTTTATGGACACTCCCTAAGAGGATGTACCAGAGAAGTAAGGGAATTGGGTTACAATACTTTCATCAGACTATTACTAGAATATGGTGATGTAGTAATGGATGCACATTTTGGTATCAAGTAGAGGAGTTGGAGTGGTTGCAAAAAAGGACTGGTAGATTTATCTCTGGAAATTACAACAGAAAACAATCAATAACTCATATAATAAATGAGCTGGAATCATATTAATTAGAAGAATGAAGAGAGTGATAGAAGTGTAAAAGGCATATGTTGGTGATATGTCTTGTAGAGATATTCGTCAAAAAATTTGGAATACTGCAAGAAAGGGAAAAGATAACCATGGTCATAAGCTGGCACTTAATTTCATGCATAACATCAATAAATCGATATAACTCTTAAGCTAAATTTGTCTGGATATGATAAATACACACTTTAAAATGCTTCTCGTCAAAAGTTCTATCAGTGAAAATGAATGCAAGAAAAACTATTTTAACTGAATTCCTATCTTCCACATAGACAGTATTGAAATCATACTATAAAGTATGTTACTACTGGGAATAGCTAGTAGAAATGCTTTTCTGTACTTGTTCTCTGGATTAAACCTATCTCTAAATGGTTTTGACAAGCTTATGGATATGTTATAATGTCTCAAAATATGACCCACCATCCTATTTCTTCTCTCTGTTAGACTGTTCCACTCTTTCCTCACCCATCATTTCGTACTTTGTTCACTTAATTTTCAGCATCCTTTTTTAGCACCTCATTTCAAATGCTTAAGTTTTTCTTCTTTCTGGTATTCCTGAAGTCCATGCTTCATTACCATATAGTGCTGTGCTCCATACAAAGTTTTAAAAACTTCTTTCTGAGTTATATATCTATATTTGATACTAAAAGATTTATCATTTTCATGAAGGGTCTTTTTGCTAGTGCTATTCTGCTTTTAACATCATTCCTGCTCCAGCCATCAGTTGTATGGTTCCGATTTTCAGTATTCTCTTACAGCCATTATTATTTCTTTACATTTGTTGTTTATTTAATTTCTAAAATGTTATTACTGTATTAGCAAGCTTTGTCAATTAATTTATCAGTTTCAATATTCCCTGTGTGAACCAAGATTCCTTTCATCCTTTTTGTTTTAATGACATTTATATTCTTTCTTCAAGCAAAATTGAATAAGCTGATCCTACTTTATGCCTCTAAAAGCATGTATCAGTTCCTAACATATAATGGAATCACAGCCTTTCAGCTAAAGATACAGGAAAGTTATTGGGCAGTTCCTAAGCAATCAGTAGTGTCCTTATTTCTTTTCATTTTTATTTCATTATATATAATTTAGCCTGCCCTTTTAGCTCAGTTGGTTTTGGTACCATTATGGTGTCTGATGTTGATACGTGGTTAGCTGGTTCCAATCCTGGTTGTGGAAGAAATTTTCAGGGTAGGATAGATGATGGTACACAATGCCTAAACACCAGATTGTGCCTAAAGTCGTGGTTAGTGGAGGCAGGTATGTTTATATTTGAGGTGCGTCTTTGAGCATGTGGCTTGTCCAGTGGTGGGAGAAGTTTCTCTTGTTGTCAGATTTAAACCTGCAACCTCATTAAACCTAACTTCTGTTCCCCAAAACTATCCCCTTCCAGGATTTCCTCATATCCAACTTGACCTCAACCTCTTTCCTGAACACTATTCACAAATCCAACAATCTGATTTCTATTGAAATCTGAGCTATGAGAGAACTATCAAGATCATCCTCATCCTTCAGGCTGGCAAGGGCTCAGCCACCATGGTCATCAGTCACAGTGACTATGAGGCTTTGAGACAGTTCTCCAAACTAGTACATACCACCCAAGTCCTACAGATCATGCTACTTCAATTTTCCAGGAAGTATGCATTTTCCTTGACATCAAGGCCTTTCACCCAAATCCTCGTTTATCTTTATGCCACAGTATACCTCGTCATTGGGACATTAAAAAAAAAAAATCATACCGAGCGTGGTACATGAGTGGTTAATGCTCTGGCCTTGCATTTGGGTGGACACAGGTTCGAATCACCGTCTGGGCATCCAGATTTGGGTTTTCCATGGTTTCCCCAAATCACACCAGGCAAATGCCAGGCTTCTTCCTTCAAAAGGCCATGGACGAATTCCTTCCCATTCCTTGTCCCCAATTCCGTCTAATGCCCTCAACGTCAATGAAGCTTAAAGCCATAAGTAAAAAAAAAAAAAAAAAAAAAAAAGATTTTGGGATGGTGGGTATGTACATATGAATTTGGTGAGTAAATCTGAAGTGAATTTAAAGGTGACCTTATGATTTAGTAGAATTAAAACCTGCAATCAAGAAACAGTGAAACCAAAGTATTATTACCCCACACCTACTCATTCTCGCCCTCTTGCTCGCCAACACATGTGATGTGGTGGGCAAGCTCATTAGATCGTTACAGACTATTTCCCATCTCACTCCTCACAATAATCAAGATTCAATTTTTGGCAATCTTCAGCAACATGTAGTTGTGGCATATGGGTCACCCAATGAACGGATTTTAGCCCTGGATCAACATATCCAACCTTTTGTTCAGAACCTCTTCCTTCTTCAGAGAAACCCCACACTTTCTCGAATATCTGTCTACAGTCCTCTTCCTACATGTTTTTTCCTAATCTGCATTGAATTAACCTCTTTGTATACCAACATCCCTCACTGTTGGGGCATTATTACCTTGGAACACTTCCTAGATATGTGGCTCACACTCAATCTTTCAAGCATTTTTTTTAATTTATTTTTTTACTGACTCTTCCTCTCCAAAAATTACTTCTGCTTTTGTTCCCAAGTTTATCACCAGATATGTGGCACTGCTCCATCTTTTTATTGAAATTCAGCACACTTGGATAAATATGTTGTGGCAAACTTGTATTATCACCCAGCTCAAAAGGCAGCAGTGTAAACACTGGCTTGAAACAGAGAAACAGTATATTCTCCAAAACAATAGCTACAGCAGTCATTTCATTTCACACCTCCTCTCGCACAATAGGAACAAAAACTAAGACAAACTAAACTGTCATTAAAAACTGGCACTGTTATCTTACGTAAAAGGTATAACTGATAAAATTGGCCAATTACTAACAAGGAATGATACTGGACAAATTTTTAATATCAGAAATAAAATTGAGCAAATAATCAGATCAGACAAAGACCACTGTCCACAAGATATAGGTCTGAGAGTTTACAAAATTCCACACCAGTGTAGAAATTTACATAGGGAAAACAAAGTGACTGGTTGAAATGAGAATTAAAAAACACCAATTTGATACAATACTTGGTCAACCAACAAAATACATCCTTATGAACAACATGAAGGTATTAATCAAACCAGAAGGCTATTTGCTGTTGATAGTCCAAGAACTGGAGGAAAGATTTAAACAATTAATTAACAAAGCAGAGGCTACAGACTGAAAACACTGGATTGCAAAAAAAAAAAAAAAAAAAAAAAAAAAAAGAGAGAGAGAGAAAGAATTTCATCTATAATATGGACCTCAAAACACAATATCTCCGGAATATGGCTAGCTTCTTTGTTTTGATTGACAGCCAAAATACACTGGTGTCCAAAATTAAAGCAACAAACGAAAAATTTTCAAGGTTGCGTTTATTTTGCCACAAAACAGTATAAACAAGTGATAGTAAAGTAGAAACAATGTAAAGAATACAGAACATAAACAACTGCAACATGCATAATGATAGACAAAAATATTCTTCATTTTTTCCAACCTAACGGATTTTCACACAAATTTCAAAAACTGGTTAATGTGCTCAGTATGGGGTGTGACCACCTCCAACAACAATACAGGTCTGACAATGGTGGGACATGCTGTGAATGATGTCATCAATCTCATGTTGAGGCAATAATGCCCATTTTCCCTGCCCACACCATTAGGGATCCTCCTTGATATCGGTCTCTTTCCCCAAATTTTTGGGTCCCGAAATCATGTTCCATGTTCCCTCCAGACGCAAATCTGTCAAGGATCACTCTCCAGATCAAATTGGGACTCATCTGTGAAAAGAACTTTGGCCCACTGTCCGACCGTCCAGTTGGCTTGTTGACGACTCCACTCTAGACGTTCCCTTCTGTGATGACACTTCAGGGGTACCCATACAGCAGGTCTCCGACAGTAAAGGCCAGGGCCGGCGCTTGGAATTTCGGGCCTGGGGTAAAATGGGTGACCTTTTTTTTAGCTCTACAAACTGGCCGGACAACAATGGGGTGGATTCTTGGCTTCATGGCCTGAGGGCCCCTACGATCGGTATTTGGGGTCCCCCATCGGCCGATGGGCCCGGGTACTTTTGACCCACTTACCCCCCCCCCCTAACGCCAGCCCTGGTAAAGGCTATTTTGTCAAAGCCTTTTGTACACTGTTTGTCTTGATACAACTGTTCCAATGGCTGCTGCGAGGTCAGATTCAAGTTGTCATGCAGTACATATGTGGTACCGTCGTGCCTTTACAGCCAAATGTCACACAAGTTGGCCCTGCCCTGGTCTTTGGGATACAGTTTCGGTCTCTATAAACTGTCGCCACATGCAAGAAACAACAGAATGATTCACATTATGCCATTGGGCTACATCATTTTGAGACTGTCCAGCTTCCATTTATCCTATACCTCTCCACCACAGAGAGAGTGGTAAGCATCTTCTCTGTGCCATACTGCACCATCTGTTAATGTCTACACAGTGATTGTGGATGTGGGACTACCCAGCAAACACTTCTTCGTTTCATAGGTGCCCTGACGTCATCGTTGGCATGGTTGTACGATGACCAGAATGCCATCTTCCGTGCATAACATGATTGTACAGACATTTGTTGACAGTTTGTATGATTATATCGTGAATTAGACACAGGATGGAGAAATAGCAGTTTGTTGCTTTAATTTTGGACACAGGTGTATTTAGTCATAAATAAAGCAAAATGTGCCCCAGAAGAGCCCGGAGTCTTCGTTTGAAATGTTTGCAGAATTAAACATCAACAAAATGCAACTAACACCTGAACAAAGGAAAGAGTAGTGTGAATAGCTTTGAGGCCTCCATTGTAGGTCATTAGCTCAGCATAGCTGGACTGAACAATTCTGGCATTTGAATGCTATCAGATGTTTTTCAACGAATCTTTTATGGTGAACTTTTCTCCGGCACAAGACCTTGGGGGACTCTTTCAAATCAGTAAAAGATCATCATAAAGAAACCAAATTTTAATTTGGTATAAACCAACAAATTTAGGATAAACTTGATGAAGATGATGCACTTTGTCATAGCACTACTATGCCTCTATTGATCATTTTGAACAAGAATGGTGAAGATCTTAAGAGCACAAACAGCTATTCCAATCTTGTCCGCCACCGTTAATTCTATGCAATTTGTGTGGGCCTCATTTTTCACATAAGGATCTGCCTGTTCAACCACCAGAAGTATATCTAAAATCTGTTTTGAACAGATAGACAATTGAGAACAAATGTTTACTTGGAAGCGAGTTGCAGCCAATGACGATACTACCATATATACAGTCATTTATAGAGGAATGAATGCCCACAGATGTTCATTAAGCTAAGTACTACATGGATGTTTGCATATTTTTATGTTATAATTTTAAGGCACTTGCATTAGTACACAGTATTTTATGTTGTAACAATGTTTCATTATAAGTCATGTGGGATTTGATAATTTTACTGGGCGTTAGGTAGGAACTGTACAGAAAGACAAATAATAAGTACCACATATAATTGAAGATGTAGGTTGTATGGGTATATATAGATAAAGAGAGTAGCTCAAAAATAACGACTGATGGTTGCATCAAACCAGCTGAGAGACTTATAACAAAAATAATACTCATAAAAAAAAAACATTGCTTTATTTTAGAACAAGTAAAGGATCAATTTTGTTTGAAGTAGGCTCAATCATGTTATGAGTGGTGATCACTGATATTATGGTTGTTGTCTAGTCTTTGTAACTTAAAAAGTATTTTGTTTTATTAGAATGATTAAATGGACTATTATTTAAGATATGTGCTTGTTGATTTTGAAAAATATGTTAGATATTAGTAGTGCTATTACTTTCAGTGTACGAGGGTGAGTCAAATGAAAAACTCAAATATTTTTTTAAATATTATTTATTGTGCAGAAGTGATACAAAGCTGTATCACTTTTCAACATAATCTTCCCCACACTCAATGCAAGTCCTCCAGCACTTACAAAGTTAATAAATTCCTGTAGAAAAAAATTCTTTTGGTAGTCTTCTGAAGTAATTATAACTCCTATTCATTCCTTGTATGGAATATTAATGCTGTCCATTACGCAGCAATAAAAATTCTCATTGGACTTAAAAATTTACATTGTAAGTGCTAGAGAATAAAACTAAATAATGTATGCTTATTCTGTTTTATCCAAGTTCTAGCTATTTTTCTCTTTTATGGAGTTATCATTTGTATTATTTTTATATTGTAATGATTTTTTTTTTACAGAGCATCATGTATCTACTTCAAGATAATGGACAAACCTGATATTTGTGTAGAAATAGAGCAAGTAAATCATGAAATCACTAGATTGCCATTAGAAGAATGGCAGGAAAATGCTGAAAATGATGCTCTTAATAAAGTAATTGATCCCAATGTTGAATTTCAGGTTAGTGCCGACATTTCATGAGGAGAATATATATATATTTTCTGCCAACATATTAGTGAAAGAGAGTTTTCTTCTTTCACAAAGAAAAGTGTATGAATAATTTGGAAGTTTTGGAGAAAATAGTAGTTACTACCCTTCCAGAAATGTTCTCACCACTGACCGTAGTTAGGGATACTGGTTATTCTAAGTCATAGTGAGAACTAATCAGCCACAGTTGAACCATGTTGTGAGGCGAGTAAACATCGAGACTGAAGCTCTTCTTGGGAATGGCATTAGTTCCATCTAGAAGGTTGTGCCTGTGGACACCATTGGTATGTGGAGTTTCACTAGGCATGGCCTACACCTA